>JAJOZX010002869.1:0-570000 GCA_023014485.1 Bathynomus jamesi
GGGGGGGGGGGGGGGGGGGGGGACGTTAGGCAGGAGACGGAATGCTGGAATTCCCGTTTCTCCTGCCACTGTCCTCTTTACCTGATCTTTTTCTGTGTCTCGTCTACCCTGTGAGCAGTCCAGCATGCTCTCAAACACACTTCTCCCTTTATTCTTCACTCCACATACATGTATTTTACACACTGCACAATCTTTTCAAAATTTATAAAAAAAAATAGTAGCATCATGAGCCTTGGAAACCTTAATTTTGGCTCCCTTTCATAAAGGGGGGCATATTTCCGACATCTGCCCTTGACCCCTCCTTTTTACATAAAAACAAACCTCTCAAAGAGGGGTGAAAGTATGTGAAATGATAAGTAACAGAGATAATAAATCCCACTGTTAGTACTGCAGCGTAAGTTACCGTCCGCTACAAAGGTTAACTCCCAAAAATGAAAGTCAACTAAGATAACCAACGATCACCAATTGATTTCTGATTGTATAAAGATCGTGGAGTGATCTTAATAATAATGGTATCAAAGCTCTAACTCAGTATGAGTTGAAGCTAAATTTCAATAAAGATATAAACACACTTTAAACTTATTAGCGAAGTGAGGAACTTCTTAAATTTATAATTATTAAGAAATAATCCAAATAAATCTAAACGGTTAAGTTAACTAGAGTAACCCAGATGATTATACACAAAGTGCCATAAATAAGTTCGAAACACCCTAAACTCTAAGCTTATGAAAGCACTTGGTATTTATGTAGCTCCAGTCCGAAGGTACATATCCTTAAATTTACCTCAAATCTTATACCTAACCTATAATCAAATGCACGCTAAATAATAAAGCGCACACACGTACATACATACATATATATTACACGAAGCTATCCAAATAATTTTGGACAGTACGCTTCCAGAAGGTACCGTCGCTATCCCACTCCTGACTCCAACTTAACTTATACGTATTTTTGCCAGGAGTCTTACAAAATCTGTTCTTCGACTTGCCAAAAATTCCTCCACCAGACAAAAATGTGAAAACCTTCCAATTCTAATTATTCTCGCTTTTTCTGGCATTTAGCTCCTCTGCAACAACCTTATTTCTTTCCTTCTTTTCCATTCTGACGGTTCAGTTGCCTTATCTTCTGACAAAGCTGAAAGGGAAAACTGATACGTGTGGCTAGTCGGGAGCTAACGAAAATGGCCCACCGAGTAGGTAGGTAGTTAATCTAACAATTATTAAGTTCCTTTTATGTCAATGACTCGGTGGGTGAAACCAATTGGTTGCTGACCAGAGTTAATCTTCACACTGGTATGTATGATATATACTGTGATAAAGTGTACTTGGTATTATTGAAAATGATCCTACCAATCAACCAACCAACACAAAAAAAGCTGGAGGAAAAAGATAAAGGAACACGGGGGAACAGCGGCATGGCGAGCGAGGGGCTTGAAACAGAAGAAAGAAATACAGCTTTTTAAAGTGCGCTCACCTAAATTAAACAAATAGAAGGACGACTCCAAAAAACAAGACCAGGCCTGGCTGAGGAAACCAGGACTTATCTGATAACACTAGATGAGTGAACCGTTGTATTTATCCCCAGTTTAGTGATAACAGTTCAAACTAGGTCCATTTAGTTTAGACCTCCATTGTAGTCTAAGACCTAGCATCAACTTATAGTTTAACAAAGGTGACGGTAAATGACCCTAACCTAATTTTGTGAAGAATCCAACTGTGGACCTCAATTTACCCGCTTTGGACCATTTCCGGAATCTCTAGGCTGACCCGACAAGGCTAGGCTTAACCTACCCTGGAGTTAGACTGGAGATGTTAGGAGTAGGTCAAATGGGGACCAATTCATAGACCATTTTCCATAGCTGAGTTCTTCACTCAAACTTTCATCTCCAACTCAACCCTGGATGATTCCAGTGCTGTTCTTCCTCTTTTCCTGCCTCCGACTTAATTCTGTTTGAAATTAGAATCTTTTCCAAAGATGTTCTTGCTGTCCTATCTGGGCTTAACTATAGGTGTTATTATTTTTTTTTTATTGGGTTCAAAATCCCAGCTGAGCCGTGAACGGCCAAGCTTTGAAGGGCCAGTTCAACCTACAGCCCAAGTTAAGCTAGAATTAAAAACTTACGGACTTGGAGGTCCTATTAGGTCCTACCTCAAAGTTGCTGACTCGATGTGGGCCTACCTTAGGCCTCAGTTGCATGAATTTAAGATAAAAAACAAAAGGGGCACTATTTATGGTCTTCTTTCTAAACCTTGCAACAACAACACAACCTGCACTATTGCACGATGCAACAATCTTGTATCTAAACAACCAAACTGAATTGCAACAGAGCTCTCTATAAGACCACACCCTGTAAGTACGGCATTCCACAAACGAGTAGAAAAGACGCGCAGCACCCCAAAAAATGCCACCACAAGAGCCCAAAAATGCTAGCTCGAAATTAAGTGAATTTTTCACTAACCTTACAATTATGAGATGGATATAAGCACACCGGACAAAAAATTAGTCACCCCTAATAGCACCGATAGTAGGAAGTTCAAGGTCACACAGAGGGCGCTGATGTAGCACTGGTTAGTGACAAGTAGCGGTGACGTAGCACACAGGATCAGATCTGTTTCGTGAGGTGGTGAAGAACAAAGTGTGTTTTGGATATAGTCTGCAAAATGGGTCGTGAGGCAGACGTTACTCAGTGGCAAAAAGGAGCCATTGTGTTTGGCAGAGCCCACGGACACAAAATGTCTGAAGTAGCCCAATTTGTTGGTGTCAACGCGTACTGTCCAGCGAGTTTACAAAGAGTGGTGTAGTTCGCAATCAACTGACAATCGACGGCGTAACTGTGGCCGGAAAACAATTCTCGACAATAGGGGCCGCCGCCATGTTTCTCGTCTAGTAACTGCAAATCGTTTTCAAACCAGAGAACAATTGCTCCAAGAAACCAATGAGGTTCTCCAGCGACCAATTTCCGAACGGACATTGCGACGAGAACTGCATGCGATGGACATCTGGAGCAGGGTACCACGGAAGAGGCCGCTGTTAACAGCAAGTCACAAATTGGCACGTTATAAATGGGCTCAGAGCACAAAAACTGGACTGCGGCAGATTGGAAACGTGTAATTTGGTCCGATGAGTCCCGTTTTTGTTTGTTCTCCAATGATGGGAGGCGACGAGTACATCGCAGGTCCAATGAAGCCTTTAATCCTGAATGCGTCGAAGGTGTTGTTCAGGCTGGAAACAGAAAGTGAAGCGCAGGAATAGACACCCACGGACTCTGGCGGAACTTCGGGACCGGCTGATGAACGAGTGGCAGCAAATCGATGTTCAGTACATGCACAACCTCGTAGAGTCTCTGCCTCGCCGGATTCGTGCGGTTATCAAGGCCAGAGGCGCCGTCACACGTTATTAGGTACATTCTGAGAGGGGTGACTAATTTTTTGTCCGGTGTGCTTATATACACCTTAACGTAATATATACAAGCAATGCTGCATCAATCAGCTTAGTCATCATATCGCCTTGGGACAACAATGCTTCTTCCTCTTCTAGATTTTCTAACACTCCCCACCGAAGAGGCATTGTTGTCATTACCTTCTGCAAGGTTAGCCAAGCCTTCTCCATGAGGCTGTAACTCAAATGTTTCATCTTGACTATCCGTGTTTTTGCTGATTTCTAAAGCATAGAGTTTTTGTATAGGTCTCCTTAATTTTCCTCCTGAAGTCTTTACCAGTGCAGACCTAACTAAATTGTCTTTGCCAACAAACAACTCTTCAATTATGCCAAGCTTCCAGCATTGCCTTGGTCTTTCATCCCCAATCATTACCACTTCTCCCACCTTGATACAATTTGCATTGGAGCCCTTTACATTGCCTGATGGGTAATAATTGAGTTCTGGCAAGTATTCCATCTGCCACCTTTTCCATAACTGATATTGTGGCTCTTCAAGGTACCTGAACCTTCTGGTTAACTCTCCTTGAGTGCTCTGGATAGGCTGCAAGCCTTCTGGCACACTGGGGCTTGATGTTAATCGTTTACGACAAAGAAAATGATTTGGTGTCAATGGCTCTGCATCCTGCATACTGTTATAAACAAAAGTGATAGGCCTACTGTTCACCATTGCTTCTACTTCACATAAAACAGTGCAGAATTCTTCTTTGCTCAAATGAGCATTAGCTAAAAGTTTCTTTAATGGACACTTCACTTCTCACTAGTCTTTCCCAAAATTCTCCCCACCATGGTGCTCTCTCAACAATAAACTCCCACTGTACCCCTTGATGTGAAAAGTAGGATTGGAATCCTTCCTCTTTTAGCAAGGACCAAACTTTTTGGAGTTCCTTTTCAGCCTTTTTGAAGGTTTTTGCATTATCCGATATGATTTTATTTAGGAAACCCCTTCTGTTCACAAACTTTTTAAAGGCCAAAAGCAATACATCACTACTTAAGTTGCTTACCAACTCCAAGTGGATTGCTCTGGTGGTATCACATGTGAAAAGACATATATAACCTTTGTTAGACTCCCCTTGCTCATACACAGACTGGACCTGCGAAGTCTACTCCCACTACATCAAATGGGGCAGTATAGACACACCATTCTCTTGGAAGTGGAGCCACCTTTTCATAATAAGGCTTTGCACTCCAACGCTTGCAAACCACACATTTATGCAAGACCTTTTTTACTACTTGTCTAATTTTGGGAATCCAAAACTGTTGTCTGATCTCTATTATCACTTCTCTAACTCCAGCATGTAACAACTTATGATGAGTATCCAGGATCAAAAGGTCCACAAAGTGCCCCCCAGAAGGTAGAAAAATTGGATGTCTTTTCTCCTCTGGAAGCCCAGAAAACTGTAGTCTACCTCCTACTCTCAATAAATCCTGATCCAAAAACACATCCAAACCCTTCAGAGAAAGAATGTGTTGGTAGAACCTGTAATGGACGGCTGGTGAGCAATTCCCTCTCTTCACCAAATTTTTTCCTTCTGCACATATACCACTCAGTATTGCCTGGCTTGCTGAATCTCCTTACAGTTCAGAATTCCTTCCCTTCTTGTTTCTCCCTTAATATTGTTGGTAAATCTATATACCCATGCTGTCACTCTTAACCTTTTCAGACTGCTAATGTCCTCAAGCCTCAATATGGGGCCCTGCTGCATAACTTAACTGTTCACAGTGCATTTTCTCACCTCACTCACCCATGCTTCTTCAGCCTGGCATTCTCCTACAATAGGCTGATTAGAAGGCCAGTTTTCACTTCCAAGTTTTAGCCACTCTGGCCCATTCCACCACAAACTTGACTGTGCAAGATCTTTCACCGAAATTCCTCGTGTTGGTGAATCAGCGGTGTTTTGGGTGCCTGAACAATGCTTCCATTGCTTGGGATCTGTGTGCGCTTGAATTTCCTCGACCCTATTGGAAACAAATGGTTTCCATTTCCTTGCCTGGCTTCTTAACCAGTGCCAAACTATAGTGGAGTCTGTCCAATAATAGCTTGGAATTTCAGAGGGCCAAAGACTTTTGCACTGTAACTGCAAGCCAACTAGCAATAACTGCACCCATCAATTCCAACCTTGGAACAGAAAGCCTTTTCAAAGGTGCTACTCTGCTCTTTACAACAACCAACCTGCAACTTACTTCCTCTTGCAATGTGCCTCTTATATAAATACAAGTTGCATAGGCTTCCTCACTTGCATCACAAAAGATGTGCAGCTCCAAATTGTCTGGACTATTGTTCAACTCTCCAAAGTACCATCTTGGGATTTCAATGTCTCCAAGAAGTGCCAATTCTTTGAACCAATATTTCCACCATATGATCAGGTAACTCTTGGTCCCAACCAAGTCCAATTTCCCAGAGGCTCTGAAACCAAATTTTTTACTTTATCACAAATGGAGTCAGGAATCCAAGAGGATCAAAGACCTTTGAAGCCAAACTAAGTTATACGTTTTGTCCACCTTGTCTCATTCTCAGCCAGCTCTACTAAAGATTTCCCATTGAAGGTAAACAAATCCTCTCCTTGCTGCCAAACAATGCCTAGCACTTTTGCGTCTATTGCCCACAACTCCTTAATACCAGAATCCTCAATACTTTCTGCTGCATCAGGTACTACACAGGACTGACTCATAAACTCTTGTAATTGAGATTGGTTTGCCATTTTCTAAGCTCCATGCCAGCCTCCCTCATTATAGCTCTAGCCTCAATGAATATCTGTTTAGCCATTTCTGTATTATCCACGGAACACAGCAAATCATCAACATAAATTTTTTTCCTTATGTGTTCAATAGTGTTAGGATAGACTTCGGAATATTTCTTAAAATGGTACTGCATAGTAGCTGCCAACAGAAATGGACTAGAGCTGAGGCCAAACAACACTGACTTGATTCTATATGCTTAAACCTTAGGTTCATTTTCCAACAAGTCTTTTGTATCCACTCACAGATACCTTACTGCATCTGTCCTCTGGTTTTAACTTTATCCGCAAAAAGGCTTGCTTCACATCTGCAGTCAATGCTACTCTACCAAACCTGAATCTCAGTAACAAGGAAAATAAATCTGCATTTAAATTTGGCCCAGCATCCAAACAGTCATTCAAGGACACACCACCTTTGTCCTTGGCTGAGCCATCAAAAACTACCCTCAGTTTGGTGGTAGTTTTGTCTCGCCGTACCACTGCATGGTGTGGCAGATAATGCGCCTCCTGGCTCACCAACTCCCTTTCAGCATAGCCCTCCCTTACATAGCTTAGGATGGCCTCATTGTATTCAATTAACTCCTCATTTTTTCTTAGCCTGTAAAATGAAGTCTCCAACCTCCGATTAGCTAGCTGAAGGTTTGAACTGGGTTTGCAAGAATCCTTCCAAGGGAGGCCAACTTCATAGCAACCATCTCTAAACCCAATCCCTTTTTCAAATTGCTCTAAAACATCACTGTTCACTGTACTTGCCTGTTTGTCCTTTATGCCAATGGATTCAAGTTCCCAAAACGCTTTCAAATGCCTTTCCAAACCATGGCTGTTCTCCTCAATCTTAACAAAAAGAGCTTTAACCTCCATTTCATTGCAATAGCTACCATGTAGCATCCAGCCTAGCTTACTTTCAATAGCTACCAAGCCTCGAGATGTGTGGACAATATTACCAGTGATGAAGTCCCAATAATAGTCAGCTCCAATCAAAGAACTAATATCTTCTGTTCCTTCAAACTTCTTATTGCCCAAATTAATTCCTTTAACTTGCAATTCTTGGACACATGCCCAGTGGTGGAATTCAAAAAATTTAAGAACCGGTTCGCCCTCCTTCCCTTCCGTGTCAGAAATGAAAACAAAAAAATGTTTTTATTGAAATTCTTTATTTAATTTCCTTTTAAATATTTCCAAATCGCCTCCAAATCGAACTCGAGAAATTTTAGGAACCGGTGCGAACCGGCTGAATCCCACCGCTGCACATGCCGTATCTGAACAAGTAGTGACTGGAGAACAAAGTTCCTCAATCTCTACAGCTTAGACCTTGATACTGGGATTTTGTGGTAACAACTCCTTAACCAGAACTTCTACCTTCTTAACTTTGGTTCGGTTTTGAACGGAACCCCCAAACCCAGAAATTCTTAATTTTTCCCTCTTAAATTCTTTAACCCTTTAACGACGTATGGTACCTTAAGGTCCACCAGAAATTGTACTACAATGCCTCGTTTCTATAAATGTTTCTACGTGTTGAAATATAGATGTCATTTAGTTGTCGGGAAAGGAACCCAAAATGTGTATCATTTCAGTGACTAGTTACTAAAATATTTAGTTTTCAATAACAATAAAACCTATACGTTCTGGTAACAAGTGGCCGCATATGCTGCGGACTCGTCCGTGAAGGGTTAAACTTCAATTTTCTGGAAATTCTGGTCTTAATAAAGCTACACTGGCTACCACTATCAAACAACACTCTTACAGTAGCTTCTCCATCATTCCCAATTAATAAGGCTGCAGCTGTTTGCAATAATCCCCCTTTACTTTTACTCCCTTTCATAGCAGTAGCATGTGCCACTGATGTTTCTACTTCTCGGGTAGGCCTACTAGGAGTGTTTTTACACAATAATGGCTAATGCCTGCCATGACATTTTTTGCACAAAATTTTAAACTTACAAAACCTTGCTCTGTGACCTTTCAAAAAACATTTAAAACATGCTGTGGACTTAGTTACCCTGTCCTTTCTCTCCTCAAAAGGTAAAGCCTCAGCCACCTCACATTTATGACTTGTGGTTGCCTTCGCAAAATATGCATTCCTTGATTCCCTTTAATTTATTCTCAGAGGATGCATGTAGAGCTGACACTACCTGGGCTATTCCTTTTTGTAGAAACCTTGGTGCTGTGCCTGCCTTTGTTCAACATCCCACTGTGCAAACTCAATTCCCTCTCGTCTTGCTAATTCTGTGCCTAAAACTTAACATCTGCTGAAGGGGGATGTACACATGTTCTGTAGTGTGTCTCCTACTTAATTCAAGCAAAATTGAGCTAGGCAATTTAGACTCCAGTATAGTGACCAACATTATACCATACCTTTCCATTCCTACACCCAAGTTGTCCAGGTACCTAGTTCTAACTTCAAATTCATCATATAACTGCCGTAACTCCTTGACACTATTGGGATTATTAACACGAGGTATAGCTAAAAGTTCACTGAGTTGGCTTTTAATTAAGATCTCTGGCTTACCAAACCATTTCTTTAATATATCCCAAGCCACATTATAATTAGCCTCTGTTAATGCTAATCTTGCTATTGTCTTTGCTGCCTCCCCTTCCAAAAGGGACTGCAAATAATTAAACTTCTCCACCGCACTTAACACTTGACTAGAATGAACTGCTGATTGAAAACTGTCTGCCCATTCTTGCCATTCCTAAATACTCCCAGAAAATGTTTTGAGTACAAGTCTCGGTAATTGAACTGCAGATCTGTTAACCTTAACTTCACAAACACCATTTGTTGAATGTTGCGTTTCATTATTAGACCTGGTCTCTAACTGTACTGAGCTGCTAAACTCTTTTGCTCGGTGGCATACTTGAATTATATCATCAATAATCTCTTCAAAGTAAATTATGTTATTTTCTATTTCATCCTCTTCTATAAGAGCCTCAATTTTAACATTTACTTCACTTAGAGCAACTTTTTCAGTTTCTAATATGGAAAGCTGCGCAGTCATTAAGCTTAAATCCTCTTGCTCTATGGCAGAATCTATAGTGGCAATGACCTTTGTAATTAGACCTTTGTAGGCGCTTCTCCTTTTTTTAAACTTGTTCAATTCAGCTGCACTCATCTTCAATGCAAACAACAATTGGGCTCAATGCCAAATAAGCTGAATTGGCAAAAATACTTAACCTAATTGATCAAACGCAAACTTTGCTTTCTTCAAATGAACTGAATTGCTTGGTTGGGGTACTGACCAACTACCAGTATGGAATACCAAATTTTCCACCCAAGTAACTGGCGCACCGAAGTCTGCAACCTTCGCCTACGAATAATAAACCAAAATTAACCAAACAGGTAAAAATGTAGGCCCAAAACAACAACAGACGAGTGGCCAAGTTTTGCAATTGGGCGACCAAACTTTCTACCCTGGGACCTTAACTCAATTATACTCAACCCGTCTATGCCTAACTTGAGCTACAATTTGCACAATCAGAACTTTGCCGAAAAATAGTCACTGATTCAGTCTTGGGCTAGAATCCGGTTCTGAAGGACCATGTTATTATTTTTTTTTTATTGGGTTCAAAATCCCAGCTGAGCCGTGAACGGCCAAGTTTTGAAGGGCCAATTCAACCTACAGCCCAAGTTAAGCTAGAATTAAAAACTTACGGACTTCGAGGTCCTAATTAGGTCCTACCTCAAGGTTGCTGACTCGATGTGGGCCTACCTTAGGCCTCAGTTGCATGAATTTAAGATAATAAACAAAAGGGGCACTATTTACGGTCTTCTTTCTAAACCTTGCAACAACAACACAACCTGCACTATTGCACGATGCAACAATCTTGTATCTAAACAACCAAACTGAATTGCAACAGAGCTCTCTATAAGACCACACCCTGTAAGTACGGCATTCCACAAACGAGTAGAAAAGACGCGCAGCGCCCCAAAAAATGATGCCACAAGAGCCCAAAAATGTTAGCTCTAAATTAAGTGAATTTTTCACTAACCTTACAATTATGATATGGATATATATACACCTTAACTTAATATATACAAGCAATGCTGCATCAATCAGCTTGGTCATCATATCGCCTTGGGACAACAATGGTTCTTCCTCTTCTAGATTTTCTAACAATAGGAAAACGTACTGTCCTGATTAGAATTAGGGCATGGTTCAGATTAATCAGTTAATGAATTTAATAATTAATTAATCAATCAAAAAATACTTTTAGAAAATAATGGGAAATGATTAATTTTCCTCATAATTTCAGCATCATTTTACCTTAAATTTTGCAATGTATCATTTGAATTTGGCACCTCCTTGCATGTATAAACTGTCTAATTCGCCTATGCCTGATTTCTTGAACTAAAGCAAAGTAAATGTTTGAGCAAAATGTTTTCTTCGGTCTTATCTCACGGAACAGAAACAATAAAGCTCTTTCTTACTCTTTTCAGACGTACTTAATCTGTAATAATTTTTAATCAGTTAATCATTGATTAATTATAAAATTTCATCATTCATCACTTTTTCCTAAAAATGATTAATTAAGCATGCCCTAGTCCTGATGGTTTCCTCCTGTTGTTCTCAAGGACTGTGTTTCTGTACTGGCGCCCTGCCGATGCAAACTCTTTCGACTTTGCTTTTCATCTGCTACTTTTTCTTCCTGTTGGAAGTTCGCTTTGATTCAGTCTGTCCCAACGAAGGGTGACCGCTCTCAACCCTCTATCGTCCAATTGCTTTGATTTCTTGCCTTTCTAAAGTGTTTTAATCTATCCTTAATAGGAAGATTCTTAAATACTTCCCTTCTCACACTCTTCTTTCAGATTGTGAGTATGAGTTTCGCAAGGGAAGCTCTACTGTCGACCTTCTTGCATATCTCTGACTTTTGGTCACCATCCTTTCGAGATTTTGGTGAAACCTTTGCTATTGCGCTAGACATATCAAAAGCTTTTGATAAAGTCTGGCATAAATCTTTAATTTCGAAACTGCCCCTTCGGTTTCTATCATCCTAGCTGTGCCTTCATCTCTGATTTCCTTTCTAGTCGATCTATAGCTGCAGTTGTAGATGGCCACTGTTCTCCTCCTAAAGCTATTAACAGTGATGTTCCTCACGGCTCTGTCCTGTCACCCACTCTTTGCATTTTATTTATCAGTGATCTATTAAGTCGCATTTCCTGTCCTATTCACTCCTATGCCCAGAAACGGAGCAAGAGTGTCACGAGCCCCGGGGCAAAACTTATTTACGGGCCCTCTAACAAAAATTTTATTATACATTTATATTGCTTTTCTTTGCATTATTTATTTAGCATATATTTAAGAATTATGATACTACTTGTACGCAGGGAGACATAGAAGGCAAAATATTATGCAAAATATTGAGCTTTAAAAAGGATACCGTGATATAAAAGTTTACTCAAGACATCAGAACTTGACTTTTCTTGCCTTTCTTTCAGCAAATTCATTAATTAAATCCTCCAAGTTAATATTTCTAGCTTTCTTGTTTTCAATTGATATAATTGAGAGTCCACTTAATCTTTTTTCATTCATAGAATTTCGAAGATAGTTCTTCATTAGTTTAAGTTTTGAAAACGATCTCTCTGCACTTGAAACTGTCACAGGAATTGTGAGGAACAATGTTATGGCAGTCACAACTTCGGGAAAACGAGCACAAAGTACTGTTGTCTTTAATTAAAAATGAATATAGCTCATGGATTGTCGTCATTTTTTCAGTCTGTTTTTAAGCACATTCGAAAAGAAAGTAATTGACTTGGAAATCCAGAGAAAATATCATTTTTATACTTATTTACTAGCTTTGTTGCTCTCTCAAATAACTTCTCATCACTTGTTGAAACGACCCGGACCCTGGGGCACTGCCCCGCCTGCCCCTAGCTAGCTCCGCCCCTGCCTATGCCGATGATTCCACTCTCCACTTCTCCACCAAGCGTCCTTCTCAACAGTCACTTCATGCTTCGCGCAGGGCGGCTGTGGTATATCTGACCTCTAATCTTTCTACTATCTCTATAAAACTCAGTTCCTTTATGTGTCTACTAGTCACAATATTTTACACGACTATCCCCTTACCTTCAACAACACACAACTCAGTCCTTCCTCTTCTCTTAACATTCTTGGCATTTCCTTTTCTCATAGTTTTTCTTGGCAAGATTACATATACTCTTTTTCCAAGAGGTTAGGTGTGTTGTACCGGTTCTAAGGTTTCTTCACCCCGACTCAGTTGCCGTCTTGTACAGGTGTCTTGTCCGCTCCTGTATGGAGTACGCTTCTCGTATATGGGATGGTTCAACCCATACAGCTCTACTTGACCGGGTGGAATCGGAGGCTTTTCGTCTCGTCAATTCCTCGCCTCTTACTGACTATTTTTAATCCCTCTCTTTACTATCGCTATTATGACGGATACTATTTTTTGTGCTCTCTAACTGCATGCCTCCTCCTGCCTAACACGCAGCACCAGACTTTCGACACATTCTCATTCCTTTTCTATTCAACTCTCTAAGCATGTTTAATTCGTATTTTCAATCTTTCATCAACTAAACCTGTCAAATCCGGAACAATCTTCCTCAATCCATCTTTACCCCTTAAGGAAAAACTATACACGATTACAAAATGGTATCGTATGTGGTACCTTTACTTCTTAATTAAATATAAATTATTAATTAATTGAATTAAATATCTATACAAAATTGCCTCGGGATTGGCGACATAGCCTATTGGGGATGAAAATAATTGCCATACATACATACTCGTATGTAGGCATCGGGCCTGCTTGACAAGAAGAAAACCAAATTTATTATTTAGTGTTCAACATTTCCCATTGCTGACTCATAAAAATTACTTCGAGAGAAGAGTCAACGAACTTTGAAGAATCAGCAGACTCCTAACGATTATATTATACTGGCGGCACTCTGAGCTTGCTTATGTTACAGCGATGCTTTAAGTAAAGAAGATGTACTTTATCTTCCTATCAGTTCCGAGTGAAATCCTCTTAATATAAAACCTAATAACTATAAAAAGGATAGGCCTATTCCTTCAGGTATTTAAGTGTAGTGACTGCCTATATTAGTTACATCAAATCAACTCATTGTGTAACTCCATCGTACCGCGGCACTACATCGAAAAAGATCGTCGCGCCCTACATCGTAACAGAAGCGAGGCCCAACGAAATAATAAGGTAAAGCAATTCCTTTCTTTACCATTAAGCAGCGCAAATACCGAAGGCAAATAAACATAGAGATCCTTTGAAGACCTACATATACATAACTAACAAAATGAAATCTGCTGGAAATTTCCAACGGATAAGAGTAACAGGCAATCGACCCATAGCCCTATATAGTTTTTTCATACCCCTTGTCTATGACCTCCAATCTTTCAAGCGTAACGTGTCCAGGCATCTCGAAAACTCGATCTTGATTTTGGATCTCTTCTTCCTGTATGGACGGGGTGGCGTTTTTGCGGGCATTCGCCCTTAAGCTGATAAAGGTGAGGCTAACACCATTTTTGCCCACCCCCGCCCTCTCCCACAAAGGCCATGTAAAATACTTTTTCTGACCCTTTCCCTTTTTTCTTCACGTTAGCTATAAAAGTGCTCTATTTATCTACTGTTTTTTCTAAATCAAGGTTTTTTTTTCGCATCAGCAGTAGGAATAAAATATGGAATGTACGCCTCCATGCCCGAAAGAGTCACCTCCTTGATGCGCTCAGAACACTTGGAAGGATCCCAGCCGCGGAAGCGGAAATCATTCCATGAGAAATAACAGACGTATTGCCAGTGTCTCCCCCAATCAGCGGCGCCAAAGTGCCAAAGGCGTCTCCTCTTGGGAGAATCCAAAGGCCGAATTAGAACGATAGGACAGGAACAGATATAAGATTGTAGTCGGAGGAGCCCAACGGAGCAAAACGTTTGAGAGAGAAAAGAGGAGGATGAGAGGTGTGAAATGAAACGCGCTCCTTTTCTTAGGCTTTAATCAACTTAATTGAACAACATTCCTGTTAATATAAACAACAATAATATAGTTATGGTACACAAAATATATATATAATCAATGACGCAAGTTATAATAATAATAATTTAGGTATAGTAAACATAGGGCATTTATATGAATTGTTTATAATACAGATTAGGATTAATTACATCAAAGAAAATATCATTACCTTGATATAATAAAGTATCTCGCATCCCATCAGTTTAATTCGGACATCATCGGATTCATCAGTTTAATCGAATTGAATATAAACACAAATGATTTTACTTAGGTATAACATTCTAATAAAGTCATCATAAGCCTGCAAAATAATATTACATTTTTCCCTCCTACTTAGATTGAACAATGTAGTTCTCAAAATAACTAGGCGGACACCGAATACGCCCTGATCACGATACCTCAGTCATAGGGAACTCTGTATTTTGATTATCATCATCTACTGAAGTCTGAGGAGCGTTGACCGGTGAGGGATTGGAGGGAGCAATGGTGGGTGACGGATTTGAGGGCAGGATGGAAGGTGACGGGGGATGGTTGTTTAACACACCATCACCTTCGTTAGTATTTTCGTATTCTCGAGTTTCAGATTCCCCAGGAGGGGGAAGGTGCTTAAGCGAGACAGTAGTCTCTCGGCCTCCCGGGAGACGAACATGAGCATATTCGGAATTAGCCTCAATGAGTTCTTCTTCAACTGTAGGCTGATATTTAGACTGACGTGTATAATTTTTCAATTATACTTTACCCGGGGCAGTGAGCCACGTAGGTATGGAATAGCCATTTGTAGATCGACGCTGATAATTAAATAATCTCTCATGAGGGGTGCAGTTTGTAGAAGTACATAAGAGAGATCGTATGCTGTGTAATACATTGGGCAAAACCGTTTCCCAACAGCGAGTTTTCTTGAAGCCAAGGCTAAATTTACTCCTTTCCATATAATTTCGTAATATCTCTCAACTAAACCATTTCCCTGGGGATTATATGGGGTTGTTCTACTAGTGGCCACTCCGCGTGAGTTCAAAAACTAAGTGTATACGACATAAAGGAGGAACCTCTATCGCAGTGCACATACGCGGGTGCACTAAAGATAGCAAAAAGTTGACTAAGACAATCAACTACAGTTTCAGCAGAAGTGTCCGCACATGAAAATGCGAAAGGAAACCTCGAAAATTCGTCTACTATCGTTAGCAGATAACGATTACGGGAATTGGAAGGCAAAGGACCTTTAAAGTCAATATTTAATCTTTCGAAAAGTTGTGTAGCTTTTATTAACTGACCTTCATTATTATTTAAATACTTCGGTTTACACTGGGCGCATACAGTGCATTTTGAAATAATGTTTTTTACATCTTCAATTGAATATGGGAGGTTCTGGCTTCTAACAAAGTGCCACATTCTAGTTACTCCGGGATGGCATAAGGCAATGTGTAACTCTTCTAAATGATGTTTATTAATAGATGCTATAAATGTGCGAGAAAGCGTATCTGGGGCTATATTTTCTCTTCCGGGTCGATATACAGTGTCATAACTGAAACTTGATAATTCAAGTCTCCACCTCATGATTTTCTCGTTCTTAACTTTTCCTTTATGTTTAGTGTCAAACGAACGCTACTGACCTTTGATCCGTTACTAGTTTACAGTGTTTACCAAGCAGATAATGCCGCCATTTTCGGATAGACTCAACAATAGCATATACTTCTTTTTCTATAGAGGAATGATTCCTTTCAGAGGGCGACAGAATACGGGCGAAAAAGGCAACTGGACGTCCAGCTTGATAAAGTTGAGCAGCTATTGCGTAATCAGACGCATCAGTCTCTACTACACAAGGAATATTATCATCAATGGCAACAACAGAATTAACAATATCACTTTTAAGATTTTCGAAAGCATTAATTACGTTAAGAGGGAGAGTATGTATGTTTTATTTTCAATCAAAGGTCGTACTTTCTCGGAAAATTTTCCGATCCTTTTAGAATAGTGGGCAAACATACCCATTACTCGGCGCATGTCTTTATCATTATTAGGAGGAGGCATTTCGAGCAGTGGTTTTAACCTCTCAGGATCAAGCTTTAAAGAACTATTACTTATTCTATAACCTAGTAAATCTATAGATGACTGAGATGTAGAACTTTTATTTTCGTTAATATGAAGATTATACATTTTTATATTTAAAAATTTTGTCAAATTATCATCATACTCCTCCTGATCGTGTCCACACACAGTGATATCGTTCACATAAATGAAAGTATCCTTTAAACCCTAGTGTATGGTTTATCCCCCTCCTTGATAGGAATCAAATCATAGGCGCTCTTAAGATCTATTGTACTAAAGATACTATATTGTGCAATTTCGCCCACCATTTCATTTATATTAGGCAGAGGATAAGCGTGCAACTGCGTGTATCTATTTACTGTTTGAGAATAATCGATAACTAGGCGTTTTTTATGAGATTCATTGGCTACCACTAAAACTTGTGCCCGCCAAGGACTTCGACTGGATTCGATAATGCCTTCCTTAAGAAGGCGATCTACTTCGGACGAAATAAAACTCATCTGCCTGACAATATCGGCGTGACTTAATAGCAATGGGTTTGCATTCACGACTTAAATTATTAAATAAAGACGGAGGTTCCACCTCGGCTGCTGCAAGGTTACACGCAGTTAAGGAAGGTTCTCTTCCCCCAAAAGGTATCTCAACTGATTCATGTCTAGACAAAAAATCAGGGGCAATAACATTAGTACAGTGGTTCCCAACCGGGGGTCCGCGAAGGTAGTACTGGGGGTCCGTGAGCTTTCAATATTTCGAGAGGCTCCAATGGAAATCGTACATTTATCCACGATAAGGGCGCTCAGGCTAAAATTTCAAGTTTCCTCGCTCTTGGCTGGAATTATTAATACTTTTTTAATACGCTGTATTTTAATTGCATACTCACTTATATATATGTCCTTTATTTGAGTGAAAAATGAGAAAACGAGTTAATTATTAGTTAATAAAAACAGTTTGTTTGGTAGACGGAATCTTTCAAAAACATGGGGTCTGTGGGAAAAAAATAAAAATAAAAGGGGTCCTTTGTGGTGAAAAGGTTGGGAACCACTGCGATTTAGTACATAGATTAGGCAGAAGTGATAACTTAACATTTTTATAGGTACGATTCTTGCATGGCAAATCTAGTTTAATCTACACAACAAAACCCATCAACTTAGTTACATGAGAAGTATTAACCATTCACACTTGACTTTTACAAGGATATACCTTCCATTTATTTTCTTTTACAATATTTATATCAATAAAATTTTCGGTACTACCTGTATCCACTAGCGCCTTCAAAGACAAACCATTAGCTAAAATAGTAAGAATTGCCTCTTTCAAAGAATGAGAAATAGAGCCTGATAGAGAAGCTAAAGTATTAACTGAAGCAGAAGCTTTTGAATTAGAGCGACAAACTCTGGCAAAATGGCTTTTAATACCACATTTATGACAAACTATCTCTTATAGGACATTTAGCTCGCGAATGCACATTACTCCCACAAAAGAAACATTTACGAGACCTTGCTGCAGCAGTAGAAGACTCCTCGCAGAGAGTTTCATTAGCACCTTGTTTAGCCTCATGTTTTTCTATTGTAATTGTTTCAGTTTCACAACTAACTGAATTTAGAGAAGCATTAGAACGTATATAAGTATCAGACTGAATCTGAGCCAACTCAAGGCTGCGAGCTTGATCAAAAACGATCTGTAAACAGAGATTTGTTTTCAAGCAATCGTTGCCTAATGAAAGGAGTATTCAAACCATTTATAAAAGCATCTCTTATATATTCATCTCTTATATATTCATCTCTGTATTGATCTGCAGAGACCGATTGAAAGTTACAGTCTTTACTCAGATGCTTTAATGCATTCATGTAATGGTCCAAACTCTCTCCCATCTCCTGACGATGGGTGGCTAATAGGTGACAAGCAAACGTTTCATTTTTCGGTTTTATATAAAGTTCATTGAGCAACTTTATAGCATCTTCATAGGTAGTACAATCAACTATGTACTCAGACTAAAGGAGATACATGGTTTATAAGCAAACTTAGCTTTTGAGTCTGAAGATGAGAAGGTAACGCGGCCAGAAAGTTCTGAAATGTCTTGAACTACTGACTCCAGAGACGAGACGAACTTGAGGATGAGGCATCGGCATCAAATCTTTCCAGCTTCAGAAACTTGTCCATATCTTCTAATCTTGAAATTAATTGATTAAATTGAAATGAAACGTTCTCCTTTTCTTAGGCTTTAATCAACTTAATTGAACAACATTCCTGTTAATATAAATAACAATAATATAGTTATGGTACACAAAATATATATATAATCAATGACGCAAGTTATAATAATAATATAGGTATAGTAAACATAGGGCATTTATATGAATTGTTTATACTACAGATTTGGATTAATTACATCAAAGAAAATATCATTACCTTGATATAATAAAGTATCTCGCATCTCATCAGTTTAATTCAGACCATCAGATTCATCAGTTTAATCAAATTGAATATAAACACACAATTTTACTTAGATATAACATTCTAATAAAGTCATCATAATCCTGCAAA
The DNA here is from genome assembly GCA_023014485.1 of Bathynomus jamesi. NCBI lineage: Eukaryota > Metazoa > Arthropoda > Malacostraca > Isopoda > Cirolanidae > Bathynomus > Bathynomus jamesi. The sequence goes on from JAJOZX010002869.1 coordinate 18,742, forward strand.
ATAATATTATACGGTGAAAATTAAATCCAGAATGTTGGGACTATTTCCAAGGCAATCAGGGGATACGAGTAGGGGACTGAACAATCTGCTCTAGGTCACTCACGATAGAAAATTAGGCACCACTAATGGGAAACAGGTGTTGAGATAGGGTCCAGTCAATTACACTAATGTTGCAGACATGTGGAAGATGTATCCAACAACTATCCATGTACCCAAGTGGTTGAAGAAATTGTCGACCCAACATTGGTCATACACCTCATGTTAAGAGGATAATCCATACTTTTTAATTTCTATACAAAGAAATACAAAGGACACCAAACAGTAACAGACAGACTGGTGCCTACGAGGCTGTGTTTAAGAAGGAAGGATAAAAGATGTAAGAAAATTTAAAGACAAGTGAAAATTCTAAAGCAAAGCAAAGAAGAGAGGTTGAAAGGGAGGTTGAAAGGGAGGTTGAAAGGGAGGTAAGAAATTTAATTTAAAAATAGTGAAAACATTAAAGTACAGAGGAGGGAATCAGAGTGAAAATTCTACAGTAATTATCCGCACTAACAAATGCTTCCAACTAGGTGTTTAAGGCAAGATAAGCATCTCTTCTCTTTTTAAAGGATTCGATCAAATTACTTTGAACTATGGTAGATGGCAATCCATTCCACAAATTAACTATGTGATTGAAGAAAAAATGTTTACCCACTTATTTAGGACCAATACCATGAGTTCTATCTGCATTTCTGAAGACGAAATATTTTTCGGCATCAACATTATCAAAGCCTTTAATCATTTTAAATACCTGGATTAAATCTCCTTGAATACACCTTTTTACGAGTGAGAGTAAACTTAACGCTTCTAAATGGGCAGCGTACGATTTGTTTCCAAGTCTAGGAATCATGTTGGTAGCCCATCGCTGCACTCTCTCCATTCTATGTCCTCTCGTAAATATGGGGACCAGAACTGAACGCAGTATTCCAGGTGGGGGCGTACTAAGGAATTATATAATGTCAGCAGTGTTTTCTCAGACTTAAATTAAAATGATCTACTAATAAATCTTAAGATTTTATTTGTTTTTCCGACCGCTTCAGTATATTGATTATTCAGTTTAAGAGTGATGGCAACAATATCTAAATCTTTCTCTTCTGTAACACTTGTTAGTGTCTTGCAGCACATAAATTACTTTTCTTTAACATTGGTTCTACCGATATGCAACATTTTATATTTACATTAGAGTTCATTTGCCAAATTTCTGCTCCCTTCAGTAATTTATTAATATCTTCTTGAATCTGTGAATGTTCTGCCGCTGATTTTGTTCATCCTCCTAGTTTGGTATCCATAGATTGTGAAATTATACTGTTAATTCCTATGTCGATGTCATTGATATAAATAATAAAAAGAACTAGTCCCAGAACTGATCCCTGAAGCACGCTGCTAGTTACACTTTTCCAGTTAGACTCTGTTTACATTCACTCAGCCAATTTTCACTCCATTGGAGGACATTACCATCAATTCCGTGAAAATGAAGTTTAGCTGATAATCTTCTATGTGGCACTTTATCAAACACTTTTTGGAAATCGAAATATATAATATCTACTGTTTTACTTTCATCATATATATTTACAATATCATTAAACTTGGCTCTCTAAACAAGAGTGCAAAAATTTAAACAATATTAAGCCTAACTACAGGGGAATAGCTAACTCACTAGGGTGTGTCAATTTTGGGGGTGAAATGACTAAATTGAAAATCATGTGATTTGGTAGCAATTTAATGTAATCATTTGGCATACAAAATAATATCCTTGCTTCAAAAACAATAAAAAATAACTCCTACCTACATCAATTTTAATTCAAAAATTCCATTTTTCCGTAAATTCGTAACAAAATAACAAATGTGCGCAAACATCCTATCAACATTTAAAGTGGTAATAAGATATCATTCAGTCTTTATTTGAAAGTAACCAATGCAGTCATGTCCTTTTTGCTGCAGTTCCTTGACATCAGCATTCGGCTTTCTACTTGCGCTTTGATGTAGCCTTCTCGCCTCTCGTGACTGTAAACTTGACTAGCTGCTTCTGTGACCATTTTCACACATCTCTCCACACTCTGAGTGTGAAAAGGCCACTTTGGCACTTGCATTCGGGCCTCTTTAAGTTGTGTTAAATCTTTGTTTGTTATACATGTCAGTGGTGGCTCCAAAACTTCCGAACTCGTTAACTAATTCTGACAATTTCATGGCATTGACGTTTATCGGAGGTACCTTCCTTGTCTGAACAGAGCAGTCTCCCAGCTGGTCATCATCTAGTGATGTTCCTCTAAGCTTTAGAATGATTTCCACAGCCTCAGTTCGCTCTTTGGTACATTGGCTGCAGAGTATTGCTTGCAAAACTGCCTCTGGCCTAGCATACCAAGCGGACCTTCTCACCACAGGTAACACGATGTCCACCACTACTTTCCTTTGGGTTCTCAGTAGCTGTAATTGAAACGATGTGGTTGGGCCCCTCCATCCACATTGGATTAAGTTTTACATTGAACCAGTGAGGAAGATAAAACCCAATAATAAATTCAACAATCAACATCAAATTCTGTAGCATTTTGCCCTTCAGTGCATGTTTGGAAACCCAAATCCTGCAGAAATGAATCACTGTAGTTAACCAACGACTGTGACTTACAGGTCCAATCTCCAAGAGCCAGATTTTGAGGCAACTCTCCTGATCTGATTGCTTGAACAATACGATAAGCGTAAGATTGATCCATGCTGAGGTCTTTGATAACTTCTTCAGACAACACTGGAAGGGGAGGGCCTACTTCGACCTTTGGAAATTTTGTATTTATTTCTAATTCCATTGCTTCATCTAGCATGTTGCCAAGGGGGCCTGACCACTTGTTGTTGCTCTTTGTAGGACCATCAAGTTCCTGGATGAGATGACGAAGAGGTAGTTCCCCCGTGTGCAAATCACATACAATCCAAACAAGCCTTCTTCCAAGTTTTTTCTCTAAATGTGCCATACCACCACCCTGCCATCCAGTGTTCACTGCAGTTGAGTCTCCACCAATGGCCTGAAGTGAACTGTCAAGTCTTCTTTCTTGAAGCCAACATATTATTTGATCAGCAATTGCCTCTGCATGTTTCTTGCCTTCTACTTCCGCTTCAGGAACAAAGTGAAACAAATAGTGGCCACCAGGTTCGGAAAACACACAGTAGTGTTCTTCTTTGATGAGACTGGGAAACTTTCTGTCCATTCCCTCTACCTGTAGGAGAACTTTTGTGTCATCTCTTCTTCCATCAAACAAAGGTGAGAGAGACCTTCCTCCTTCAAATCTTTTTCATGCTGATCAGATATTTCCTTCATTATTTTTTCTTGTGCTCTTCTTATCTTATTATGATCTATCACTAAGGATGTATCCTCTCGGCTGATGAGGCCTGCATCTATCCAAGCGGCAGTGGCAATCTCTACAGTCTCTCGTAGCCCCATATGGTGGCGAATACTGGCAAGGGCAATGTTTGAGATGTCTTTAGTGTTGTATTTCATTCTCTTTGGCGAAGGTTCAGATGGCATTTTGGAACTATCATTTGATGTTGCTTCTTTCTGTTCATCTGAAGAGCTTTCAAAGAAGTGAGAAACCTCTTGATAGAGCTCTTCATCCCTTTGGGTGGCTTCTTCCCTCTCAGATTTTCTCTTTTTTCTTAGCAATAAGAATCTGTTTTTTGGTTTCTGAATAATCTGCCGAACCAATCTGCATACTTCCTTGGCCTCCTGCCTTTGTTCTCTGCGCCTTTATGAAAGCCAGCTCCAAAACAGGGATCTTCTTCTCACGAGGACAGTGACAATCAATGTGAGGGTGAGGTTCTCTTCTGCATGAGGGAGAACAATTCACTTCAGAACACAACTCTATGGGACACTGGCAGTTAAAAATGTCAAGAAAAGTATCAAGTGTGTGCAGAAATTTGTTTTCCTTTACCAAGTGATGTCTTAACTGCTTTGTGCCACAGCTTTGTTAATTTTAGCTCAATAGTTCTATACTGATTGAGTACAGGTGGTTTGAATAACACACTAGCTTTTTTCCACTGATGCAGAAGAGGGGGAATCATGTCCCTTATGAGCTCTTTCTCTGTGTAGTTCCTTCTATCCTTTGTATTTTGTTCGCGAAGGAGTAACCCTAGTCTCAGCATGTCTCGTACTGTTGGTAGTTCTGATATGGGAAGCTCCTTGCCTGTACCGACTAACAGGCTCAAGTGGCATGATGACTGACCTCTTGTCTTCAATTTTGGCATCTTAGGAATATCTGGAAAAAAAAAAAAAAAAACATTTAAGTATTTTATATCAATTACGATGTTTCAAAGTTTAGTCATTCGATGTTCTAAAATTGAATCAAAAAATATTTCATGGGATTACAACATAATTAGACAGAAGAATATGACAATAATAAATAATTGTAATAATCAATAATCCATACTTACAGTTAAACTGTAGTATTCGTCTAGTAGAATAACTATGAAGTAGGTACAAGAGAACCACTGACTATGACATCTAAGAGGCAACTGAGGACTGAGAGTGAGGGACAGTTCTATTCATGTTGTGACTTGTACATTGTACAAGAATTATATGACCTTGAAAACACTCCATATGCAATCAGTGGGATAATTCTGTGACAGATGAATAGTTAACCAATTTATGTGCTATTATTTAGTAAAATAGTCAATTTCTGAAACTTTAAGGTAAAATTGATGTAGGTAAGGGTTATTTTATTTCATTTTGGTTGGCCAATTTCAAGTTTTGACATGAAAAGACACTATATTTTCACTACCAAAATTGATTTGAAAAAAGTTGACAAAATTGACACACCCTACTAACTCAGCCAATGATGATAGTGAAGTTATTACTGTGGGCAGACAGAATAGGAAGGAAGTTGTAGCTATAATGTGGCACTCACAGCTGGATAGGTTTATAGAGCCCATTAGTTATGAATATGAGTGGGTTGTAGTCATAAAACTAAATACTGTATATATTCAATGTTTATATGCCTTATGAATGTGCTGAAAATGAGGAGGTACTTTTAGATAGACTATGTAAACTAAATATACTGTTAGAGGAGCTGGACTCTTCATGTGTTGTAGTGGTTGGTGATTTTAACAGCAATATCAATAAACCTGGATCGGATTTCACTAAGCTTCTTATCAATTACTGTGAGGCATATGACTACAAGCTTGCCAGTAAATTACTACTCCCTGATGACTCATTTACATATGCTCGTGATGCCTGGGGGACTCACTTGTGGCTAGACCACTGTATTGCCTCCCATGATGGTTATATCATAATATAATCAATAGCATGTCCATACTTTATGATGTATTTGAATCTGATCATATCCCATTTGTAGTAGCCTAGGTGTGAAAAAACTATAGGGCTATGGGTTGATTGCCTGATACCCTCATCTGTTGGAAATTTCCAGCAGATTACAGTGGAGAGTTAACGACAAAAGCCCCACATTTTTTCATGAGTTGTGTGTATGTAGGTCTTTAAAGGACCTCTATGTTTATTTGCCTTCAGTATTTGTGCTGCCTAATGGTAAAGAAAGGAATTGCCTTACCTTACTTATTATTTCATTGGGCCTCGCTTCTGTTTTGATGTAGGGTGTGACAATGTTTTTCGATCTAGGGTCGCGGTACGATGGAGTTACACAATGAATTGATTTGATGTAACTAATATAGGCAGTCACTGTATTTAAATATCTAAAGGAATAGGCCTATCCTTTTTATAATTATTAGGTTTTATATTAAGAGGATTTCACTCAGAACTTAGAGGAAGATAAAGTACATCTTCCTTGCTTAAAGCATCGCTGTAGCATAAGCAAGTTCCGAGCGAGCCGCTATAATATATCTTCATATTTTTATTAGCTGATTTTGCAAAGTTCGTTGACTCTTCTCTTGATGTAATTTTCATGAGTCAGCAGTGAAAACTTTTGCACATGAAATATTTTTCTTGTGGTTGGGTGGGCCCAATGCCTCCATATTGGGTTCTATGTATGCATGGCAATTATTTTCATTCCCAATAGGCAATGTCGCCAATCCTGAAGCAATTTTGTAGATATTTAATCAAATAAATTAATAATTTGTATTTAATATGAAATAAAGGTATCATATACAATACCATATTGTAAACATGTATAGTTTTTCCATAATAGGGCTTGATTGAATGGTAGGGTATTATTGCAGTTTCGGCCCCAATTGGTTCTCAGCAATTTTGATGTGTTGTTTAGCTGTCTCTTCATTTCAGACAACTTTTTCTAATACCACTTCCGTCGCAAATGGATAATAACGGAGATAATAAATATAATAATTTTTGGTCCACCATATTATTTGTCTAGCCATGGCTACAGTGTGCGAAGGTTGTGCTCTTACTCCATTTGAAGTGATTCATAAATTTTTTTAAGAATAACATTAACTCGCAGAACATTGAGCGGTTGTGGAGAGATCTGAAAGAGTGGCTTAGGCATCCTGGAATACGGTTGCGGTATTTACGGCAGTATATATGGGAAGGTATTTGTTCATCAAGCAGGTTGGCGAAAGTGAACTTTCCGCGTCTCTCTATCCCACACGAGGATGGCGAGTCTGAAGACGACGACATTGACGAGCCTGCGGCCGACCCTGCTCCTCAATCTGTCACTTCTCATTAAGGTAAGGTAAGGTTAGGTTAGATTGAGTTGGGTTGGGTTGGGTTATGAAACTTATGTTTTTCCTGTTTTTTGATGTGATTCACTCGAATTTGACATCCATTTCCATCGCAAATCACTCGTTTTTGGCTTTTGATGTTGGGGAGGTATTTAAAAAAAATGAGTGATTTACGATGGAAATGGATGCCAAATTCGAATGAATCGCATCAAAAAACATAGGAAAAACAAGTTTCATGTTCAAAATGAATTGGGGCCAAAACTCCAAATTTACCTATGGTAGCACCTGACTTAGACAATGACTGCGATAATGCCAATTACAATAAGGTTAATTGGTAAATCTTAGTCACTCTGAGTAGATTACTATAATATGCAGACTGATGCACTACTAAGACTTGTGAGGATTCCTGCAGAAGCTTTGGCTTGTAGAAATCCCTCCTGTGTTGATGTAAAACATATAGATCTCATAAATAAATATTACAGTGAGCTTGAACATGCCATTAAGGCTGTGAGTGGAAGTAGCTTTAAGAATAAAAAATGGGGAAAAGTAAATGTCAATCCAGGGTGGGCAGAATACTGTACTGATTTGCATGATGTAGCAAAAAATGTATTTGTGGAATGGGTTGCTATGGGGAAACCTAGGCAGGGGGAACTCTTCCAACTGAAAGTAGAACTTGTGCTAGATTCAAGGGTGCTCTTAGATTTATAAGGAAAAATGAAGAGAATCTCTAGCCAGAAAATTAGGCAACAGCAATACTTCCAGTAGGGAATTCTGGAAGGAGGTTAATAAAATTAACAATAATAATCTTACCTTGCCAAATGTAATACAGGGTGCAGTGGCGTAGCTACAGTTTGTGCCACCCGGGGCAGTCCTTGAGTTTGCCACCCCCCTGAAACACAACACAATACACATAACAAACATACTTAAACAAAAAGTGAAAACGACGTATAGAAAAAAACCTGTGAAAAATATTAGGACAACATGTTTACTTCTGAAGTGAAAAAATCAACTACAACATTCTACACAGTTATTTTTCTTGCTTTTCTATTAGCAAAATCTTCGATGACATTGTCGAAGTCTATTTCGTCTGTCAATTGTTGTTCTATAGACAGTATGGCAAGATTTCTCAACCGCAAGGTGCTCATAGTAGATCTTAAGTAATTCTTTATCAGTTTTAGTTTAGAAAAACTCCTCTCACAGCTAGCAACACTAACAGCAATTGTGAGAAAAATCCGCAGCAGTATTACAATATTTGGAACCGAGTTACCAAGATACACTTTTGAATAAACTGCAAAAGTTCAAGGGGGCCTTCCTTCCACATCTCTGTTTCATCTTGCGTAGCAGCAACAGCAATAAAATGCTGAAGTCTTTTTCTCTCAACGAGGAACTCTTCCTTATCAATGTCATCGTGATCGTGATCTAGTTGACTCATATTTATCATCCAAAAGATTTGACGGGGTAAGGAAGGCATATTTCTCAGCAAGTTCATGAAGCTGTTGAAATCTCAAAGTTATTTCTTGGATATCACTGTCCTTGGATCACTCTGTCCAGCGAAGAAAACATTTCTCTCGCCAACTCAGTTTCGTATGGCAATTCAGCATCTCGTGATCCTTCACCAAACATTTGTTTCTTCTTTCTACTTCGACGCTGATGCTCCATGACTATCCCCACATCATCACAAATTCCTTTGGCATAGGTTACTCCATTATTCACTAGCTCGTCCCTGTTTTCAACTAGAAATGCTTTTAAAGCCCCGAGTTTCATATCACATTGTTGTATGTTCAATCCTTTGGTTTGGAGGTAAGCCTGTGTGTCGTTAATTTCTAGAAGGATGGGTCCCCACAGGCCAAGAAAGCACAGAAAGGAAAATGATTGCAACGTGCCAAGCAGCACGCCAGCATCTGACCTGGTAGCTATATTTTCTTCTTCACCAGTTAACTGTTCTAAAGCACTTAAGATTTTTGAGAAATGTTTTTTTACAATACTCACAGCTTCTCCCCTTGCACTCCACCAAGTTTCTATTATGCGCTTGACACTTTGACCAGTGACTGTTTTTAGAACATCCCAACGATGGGTTGATGAAGAAAAAAACATGAACAAACGCTCCACAATTCCAAAAAAGGTAACAGAATTCACAGCAACAGAAGCTGCTTGTACACCCGCCAAATTCAGCGTGTGATTTGTACAAGTGACAAATTCTGCTTTTCAATTAATTTCCTTGATACGTCTCTGAACACCAGTATGTTGACCAGCCATTACAGCAGCATTATCATATGCTTGTCCTCTACAATTTTGAATATCAATTCCATCATTTTCTAATTTTTCCAAAATCATTGTTGAAATATTCTTGGCGGTTTTACCTTTTGTTTCAATGAAATCAACAAATGATTCCACAACCTCCACTTTAGTTCCATCGATCATAACGTAGCGTAAAACTTGGCTCGTTTGATCCTTATGAGAAATATCAGGAGTGCTGTCGAATATCATGGAAAAGTACTTGGCTTGTTCTACTCACTCGATGACTTTGCTTCTTACATTTTCTCCCAAAATTTCTATAAACTCGTTCTGAATAGTAGGCGACATATAGGAAGTAGCAAACTTTTTTCCCAGCTTGATTCTTAGATGATGTTCATGTAGCACTGGATCATATTTCGCCAACAAATGAACTAACTCTAAAAAATTTCCTCTATTTCCCGTTGATTTAGGTTCAACGCCAGTCTCATAATCAATTCCTTCTCGGTGACCCTGTAAAGCCAAATTCTGTTTAGCTAGGAATCTAATGATATCAAACAATCTTGAAAGGATCTCCCTCCACTTCTTCACTTCATTTTCAACAACTTCTTGTTCTTTTTTATCAGTTGTTGCTCCACGAGTGATCCTAATTTCCAACTCTTTCCATTGTGTGAAAGTCCGAACATGAGCTACACTGGATTCATGCTTGAATATTCTAGGATTCAGTTTCCACCACATGTTGAATCCATCTACAGAATTAAAATTTGAGTGACTTCTGTCTGAAAACAATCTGCAACAAAAGCAGTAAAGAGCTTCCTTGGAAGGAGAGTACATCATCCACGATCTCAACATTTTTTCACCATTTGGCAGAGTTCGAAAAAACCACTCGCATGTTAGTTTTCTAGTTCGTCCTTTGGTTGACGCACCTTGATGCATCACTTCACCGAAATCAGAATCTAGATGTTGAACCACAGACGCACCTTGACGTACCAGTAAGATCCGTGTGGCATCATTAATCTTGCTTGGCCATAGGCTAACATCTTTTAAGTCGACAGCTGGAATTTTTTCTTCATCACACTCTTCATCGCTTGAAGTTGACGAATCGCGTGAAGTTGAAAAATCACTTGAATTTGACGAGGGTTTGGATTCGGAAACTGCTTCAGCTTCAATAGCAGTAGTAGTTTCTTTACGACTGAAGTATTTCAGTAGGGCCCCTTCATTCTTTTTTAATACTTCCTCCCTAGCCTTTTTCTTTTTTCTAAAAGCAGCACCACTCTCTTTTGTTCGCTTCATCTGGGGATAGATAAATAGATTGATAGAATAATAAAATAATCAAATCCCCAATCTCGAATTAAATAAATAAGAACACAAAGAAGAACGAGGTAAATATAACAAAGATATTACATGCAATATTCACAAGAGCAAATTCTGAGACATCTTCACGCTACCGAGGATCAGCTAGAAGTGAGCCAGTGACCGCTTGCTCCGAGGAGTCTCAGAATTCACTTCGCGATTGGCTGCTTCCCGATCCACCCATCGGGAAGCATTTTACCTCAACTTTCTGAAGTATTTCTTCTCGAATTCCTTCTCGGCCGAATCCTGGGATTACCATTATCATTTTACAACTAATAACAGCATATTAGTTTTGATACTGATTATTTATAAATATTAAATGTATATTTATAGATTATAACGTATTTACAGAACTTTATGGGTTATTTCCCTTTTTAATGAAATAAATGCATTTATACCAATGCTATTATTAATTAAGCACAATTAAGCGCTTAAATAGGTATGATGGTCAATAAGGCCATCTTCAAGGGAACACAATCCTTACCATTGTCGGAAATTAACGAAGCAAGCAGTGTTTTCGTGGAAAAATAAAATTGTGTCTGGCGTCTTGTATCCTTCTACTGTCCTGACATAAAAAAAACTTTTTTTCATTGCAGTAGACCAAAAGTGCCCCCCCCCTCTAGTTACGCTAGTGACAGGGTGTACATGGTGCAAAAAACATTGCAGAACTGTGGAAAAATCATTATGAAACCCAATTTAATTGTCTCGGGAGGGGGGGGGGAGCCTAAATATATGCCTAAATGTAGAATGCTCTGAGGAGCTACTAATTAATGACTCGGAAATCTGCAAGACTATTCATAAGTTAGATGATGACAAAAGTTGTGGCCTAGATGGCATACAAAGAGAACATTTAAAATGTTGTAGCCCTCATATAATAGCTATGTTTGCAATGTGTTTCACAAGCTGTATGATACATGGGTACTTGCAACAGTCCATTTTGTCAGTTGTACTGTTGCCAGTTGTTAAAAATAAAGGTGCTAGTATCTGTGATAAGAATAATTATAAGCCAATAGTACTTGCCAGTATACTTCCTAAGGTGATAGAATATGTTACTTGTAATAGGATAAGTACTCACTTGCAGACTTATGACAATCAGTTTGGCTTTAGAGTGAAACATGGTACCGAGGTGTGTATGGTAAAGTATTACATTCGCGGCTCCATCTGTGAAAGTAGCAGAAAAAAATCAAGAATTATCACCAAATAATGCAGAAAAAAATCAATAATTATCACCAATTAAATAACTAAGGTCAGTTGAATGCCCAATTAGGTGAATTGAATGGCCAGTTAGGTCAACTGTACGCCCTTGATGATTGGTTAGATTGTCGTGATATTTTTGTTAACTAACGAAAATATCACAACTTAACCTAACCAATCATCAAGGGCATACAGTTGACCTGAGTATTCAATTGACCTAACCTGGCATTCAACTGACCTTAGTTATTTAATTGGTGATAATTATTGATTTTTTTTCTGCATTATTTGGTGATAATTCTTGATTTCTATTTGCTACTTTTACAGATCTGCTACTTTGGCTAAATTTAACACAATCCTCTGTAACTATAGTCCAGGCAATTTGTAGTTAGACCTGGGCAAAATTGCTTCAGAAGCTTTCTAAACTGTTTCCAGCTCAGGAACCATTGCCGAATAACATATCCAAAATCCAACAAAATTGGACCCCGGGAACACCCCCAAAAATGAAATTAAAAATGGCGGACTGGATGTTTCCTACGAAAAAAAAAATATATAATTTACGCTTTTATTTATAGATATACATTTGATGCTTTTTCTTTCAGTTGTAATGTTTTAAATAATTCAACAATATACAACACAACCAGTTATTACGCAAATATAATGTTATATAGCTTTTTACAGATTTTTATAATCAATAATACAACACTTAGTTTTTTCCCAGTTTCAAGTTATGTTCATTACAGAAGAAGTGATACCTGGTCACAAACATACAGAAATTAATCCTCTTCATCACTATCATCGGATAGATTACCGGTACTTGGGTTGTTATCGCAACCACTGATTTGGCACTCGCCACAAGCGGCTGAACAGGGCATTCCATTACGCTTGCATCCACATCTTGAAGTAGCACATTTCGTCTTGCAGGAGCAGCGGATCATGTTGAGTAGATAATTTGGAGCTGGTGGCTTGTCGCAGGCTGTAGGGTAGTAGGAATTATTCTTTACATACCAACCCCACTGTTCTGCATCGATCTTCTCTTCTGTAGACTTCCAGATTAGTATTTGAAAGTATGTGCGAAAGCTGTGGTACTTTGTGGATGCATCGGTAGGTGGCAAACGTTCGGGTGTAACAAAAGATTTAGCTGTAGCTACCTTTTCAACTAACATTCGATGACGTAGTGCGTTAGTGGATTAAAGTGTTTTGCAGCCATACAACAGAAGCATTGCCTTTCTTCCAGCGGCTTCAATGTCAGAGTGTTGGCAACAATCAGAACAGAATGTATTTGCAACTGAACGGAGTTCAGCCACCTTCATCAGTGTGTCGAATGCTTTGGCTTTACCGATCGAAAAAATTCTGGATGTGCTATCACAGCCCGTGAAAGCATGCACAAACAGGAGATACTTGCAGATGTCATTGCCTAACAATGATTGAATGCTGAGAATATCATACACAGGATTAGGAGATGGTCCCCATCTTATATCGCTGCGATAGTACAACTTGAAACCACTGTCCTTGGCATGGTACAGAAGGAGAATCAGCAAGTCGGTGTCTTCCCCTATTACTGTTGTAGTTGCATTTTCTGATGAGGAAACTGCTGCACGAACGATGTCCACATCAGCATCCCCATCTGCGTGGTGAACAGTACACCCGTGCTTCTTCAACATCTCACCTACGAGGGAAATAAATGCTTGCTTGTTGTTTTCATTAGCCAAGAAGTGTTCCTTCTGGCCAACAAACTTCATGCTTGGACTGAGATTCACATTTCTGCTTGTCTTGGTGCTGCGTCTTCTGTGGGTCATGTCCTTGATCGTAGGAGAGCTGCTGTAGCCATAAAAAACAATGATTGCTTTTCCATATGTTTTCAGAGTGAAATCGGCATATGAGTTGGCGATGCTGTCATATGTTTCATCTTAACGCCAGGAAACACGATGTAGTAGAGATCCACCATCCAATACGTACTGGTCTGTGCACTGAATTTCTTGAACTTCTTCCATGCGTAAAGTGTCAGTGTATTTGATTATTGCATGAGCTAGCTGAGACTTATCGGGTTTCCTCAAGATACTTCGTGATTCGAACAATGCAGGAGGATATGCACACAGTTCGTAACACATGACATCTTCAAGATTCATGTCTCCGCCAGTGGCAACAGTCATCATTCTCTGAAACAGTAGTGCAGGATCTACTTCTATATCTGAAGCATCAGTGATCACAATGGCAGAAGCAGATCCTAGTGTTTTCACTTTGTCAGATCTTTTGGCAGAATATGTAAAGGCTTGTTTCCCAATCATTTTTACGACAATGTTCGTACCGATTGAATGCAATTGATGAATGTTAACTCCAGGATCAGCAGTTAGCCCTGTTACAATGTTGCAGAGACCCGAGGTAGAATGGAATGGGGATAAGGATTCCAGACGTTCAAGTACTTTCTTCATGTCATTACTGTCCCTGATTTGTCTACTTCCCCTCATTTCCTTGTGCTGTTCACTACTTTCCAACAAAACTCTGGTGTATTCCTGCATTGCTAAGTTATAAGTGGAACACAGAGGCATAGAAAAGAGCCACATTGTCCTTTGGATGTCTGTAAATCCACTTCCGCGTGTCAGTCCACCTCTGCTTTTCAGGGAACGCATTAGTACTTGTTCTATCACCAGGTCTGTGCCGAGTCCAGCCCATAATCTGTCGCTTCTTCTTACCACAAACTTACCTTCCTGGAACATTTTGTTAACGGCTGGATTTTCAGAAGGCAAACTTAACATTTTCTGCAGGTACAGGTATATCAATTTCAGGTAATTGTGATGTCCGGCTGCTGCAATTATGGGGATGGTCTCCAGCATAGCTTGCAAGTGCAAATCCCACGAGCCGGTTCTGTCTGCTGTTATCAAGGAACATGCAATGTTGATCATTCGCTGATATTCCAACCAGAGTTGACTTGTTTGCGAAGTAGATTGTAGGTCAGTTTTCTTCGCATCCAAAGTGGTAGCAATCTGAGACAATGCATTCGAAGATTCCACATCCTCAACTGATTGTTTGGCGGTCATAACATCGTCGAGCAGGTCACAAGCTTCCTTATGGAGGTCATGAGGAGTTCCATCTTCATTACGAGGGAAAACGTCTGCTACTAGTAAGGTACTAAGAGCTGCATCTACTATCATATGACCACGTATCGCTCTTGAAACAGCTTTTCCAGACATCATGTGTTTCATGGCATTTGGTCCGTATATTTCTTGAAGTACTTCAGACAATCCTGAACCATTCATAAGAGTACCGACTGCTCCCAAAAGATTCATCAGTGTGTGAAATGATCCCAGCATTAAAACAATGTCCTGCAGGTCTCTCTGTTCATTGATGATTTGGGAAGCTTTCCAGAACAAAGGCTGATCAACGGTAATAATGCATGGGACTTTTTGATCGCGTGCTATCTTGCTCAAATATAGTAATGTAAAAAATATGCAGGTCATGTCAGTTGGCGACATATCTATGATGGGAAGGAACGTGATCGACGCCACACCTGGATGTGAGACACTTGATCCACCGTGAATTGCCTGCATTGTTCCGGACCAACTTGGACCTGATCTTTCTGCTGAAGATATCTGCCAGAGAAGACTAAGTCGACTTATGGTGGCAGTGGGTACTGGAAGTTCACGGAATGAGATGTCCCTCAACATGCTTCTCGCGTGTCTATATTCCCTAATGTCAATGGTTGCAATCTTCTTAATGTCATTGTCACCAACATTACGCCTGTGAATAGAAGGGTGGATCTTGATCTTCGGAGTTATTGCGGCAATCATACCCATTCCATGAAAGGTATTCTTCCCATCCAAAGTGCAGACATCATGATCGACGTTATCTGCTGCTAGAAGGACTGCAGTGTTTTCATCAACAGTAAAAGAGCCAGACCCACTTGCCAGCGCCGCGTTTCTTTCGAATCTTGTTACTTCTGCATATGACGAACAGTAACCCAGCTGATGGAGAACGTCAATAAGGTACCTTGACCTAAAGTTGTGGTGTAGCTGAACTGACAAACCGATCTGTAGTGGACATAGTAATCCTCTAGGACGGGTTGCTTGCATAATGCTCTGCCCAATTGCACCTATTTTTCTTGAAGCATCGTGTCCCGCAAATGCTTTTGATAATAGCAATTTCAGACTGTTGGGAATGTAATCAAGAGCACTTTCTGCAGTGATGTCATTTGGAGATGGATACACATCTTTTCTAGGCGAGTCGACAGACTTGATATCACTTCTGATTATTTTTGCAGCAGCTTCTACTAGGTAAATCTTCTGTAGCTCTATATCTATATCACATTCTTTCGACATTTTGTGATAATCTATAAGAATTTCATTAGCTGTCTCTCGTAGTGTTACTACATCTGCCTTCCCACTTTCACCTGATATTATGATCTTGTCTCCGTAACGTTCTAAAAGCTTTCTCTTCATGTGCCTGCGTTCGTAGACAGAGCTCTGACTTCCTTGAAGATATTCCTCCATTTTGGAAATTAGGTCTCCAATCAACAGTTGTTCATCATCATTCTCTTCCAGGTAAGCACAGGTCTGAAGGAATGCTTGGTGTTGCTCTTCATTAGTTGGTCTCCCTTTCTTCGAATCATGATCGTCGGAGGAGTATGCGCGAGGAATGTTTTTTCCACTTCAAAAATTTACGCTGCAGGTGTGATGGTAGACACAATCTGCAGCAGGAAGATCATGAAGATAATACTCCAGATGGCCTTTTACATTAAACGACCATTCATCGCAGCGGCTTTCACAGCACCTTTTTATGGTTTCGGAGAACTCTGTAGTTCTTATTTTGACATGCTCTGATTTTGGTTTGTGTTTGGAAAAAAAGTCCACAAAGGTATCACAAAACAAACAGTGAGTAGCACTGGAAAATGCGTATTCATGAAAATGAGCACTTTTCCTTGGTATTGCCTCGGCTGCGGTCTGTCGCTTCTTTATTTCAATGGTCTTTTTATCCGTAAACCTTTTCCTACATACAACGTGAACACTTATTCCAGCTGTTGCAACAACATCGCTTCCACGGCTGTGGCTGGATGCATTTATACCATCTGCTCCTTTTTGCGAGATGTGAACCACTTCCTGTCCGCTGTCCAATTTCTCCTTACAAATCACGCACAATTCTTCAGGGGTCTGCATTCTTGAAGGCGGATGCACACCGAGTCAGCCGTACACCGAGTCAGTCTGAAACAGAAAACACAAATTAATAAACTGTGTTGCAGTATTTAAAAGGAGTACATAATAACAGTTTTAAAGAAAATGACAAGCACAAATACGCAGATTTGATAGTGGGTAGTAGGAATTAAAGAGTTGTATATAATATAAGTTTATAAAGATGTAGCAATGTCCATTCTCACATACACGCCATACAGTATATTTTATTTACATTACGTGATGTCATAGTTTAATACTAGCCACCTAATACAATTTTTAGTGTCATATAGGTTAATTTAGAAACGAAAATGTGTTTTAAAACATTTTACTGATCAAGAAAAACGTCATAACTCTCTCTACAAAGCGAAATTAAAATTTATTGTATTTTGTAGGAAACTGCCAGTCCGCCATTTTGAATTTCATTTTTGGGTGTTCTCAGGGTCCAATTTTGTGGGATTTTGGATATGTTATTCTGCAATGGTTCCTGAGCTGGAAACAGTTTAGAAAGCTTCTGAAGCAATTTTGCCCAGGTTCAAGCTATTTTTGCTCTAGATTGCCTGGACTACTAGTTTAAGCTCACTAATGGAACATCCAGTGCACACATCCACCATCAACAACAAAGTTTGAGTGAAAAGTTCAGCTTTGTCAGGAGAAGAGACAGCAACTGAGTCATTGGAATGGAAAAAAGGAAGGAAAAAAGAGGAAATAAAGTAGTTGAAGAGGTTCTTAGCTAGATGCTAGAAAGAGTGAGAATAACTAAAACTGGATTGGTTTTCATATTTTTGTTGGATGAAGGAGGTTTTGGAGAGTCAAAGAACAAACAAAAAACATCTTTATTGTGGATCATTCACAATCCATAGCTACTTAACCTAACATACAAGTACAATCTTATCATACACTGAACTTAAAAAAATAAGGCCAACATAGCCACTTAACATACAAGCACAAAAATAAGGCCAACAGCCATTTTAACCTAACATACAAATACAATCTTATTATGACACTTAACTTAATATGCATATACAATCTTTGCTACATTACAAAATTAAGGTATTGTAAACTAGCAGTTGTCTGAACCAAGACTGCCATATAGGCAAGAGGTATACAATGTCTGAAGATAGGACATTGCACACTAACACATTAGAGCTGTTTTGGACCCTAGCAATGGTTTTGCATGATTCAGGCAGAAATATAAGCTGAGTCAATCAGGGGTTGGATGGTGATGGTACCTTCTGAAAGACTCCTCTCTGTTGCGGACAGCATAATAGAAGTAAAATTAAACTAAGAGCTTTTCTTGCATTAGTCATAGGAATAGAATATGGAATGTATGCCTCTATGCCTGAGAGAATCGCCTCTGTAATGCACTCAGTACACTCAGAAGGGCCCTGGCCACGGAAGCAGTAATCATTCCATGGGAAGTCATAGTAGTACTGTTTCTTGTCTTTCTTTACCTAGTCTACATAATTCCAATCTTTCACTTCCAGGTTAGTTTTAATCCAGTTTGTTCTTCATCCCTGGTCTTGTGCTGCTACTACTATTCTCTCCTCCATCCAAGGAATCCTTTTGTTAAGTACTTGACAATCCTTTGTCTATTTAATGGGCATGGGCATTATGCAGGGTTCTCAAGTGTCATTTCTAAGAACAAATTTGTTCTTTCTTAATTTTTCATTTCATTTGGCTATCAGAATAAAATGTAACATTAACATTTTATTCTGATAGCCAAATGAAATGAAAACTTAAGAAATAAGGACAAATTTTGTTCTTAGAAATAAGGACACTTGAGAACCCTGGAATTATGTCTTTTTTATAATGCCTGTTGTACCAATGGTGTTCCCATCTATTTTCTATCTCATTTCTGTGTATATCCTTCTTATACCTTTAATCTTTTCTTGAACCATAGGTTCAACTTGTAGGGTGGCTGGTACATCTTGCTCCATCCCCAGATCTTCCTTGTAGTTATGGCCCTTTATTATAATAATTGCCACTGGTGGATTTTCCTCCTCTTTGCTCTAAATCAAGTTCATTATTGGATTGTTACATACTCTATTATCATGACTCATGTCACGTATTACTGCTGTGTGGGCTTCATCTAACTGTATTAACCATAAGCTCCCTTCTTTTTGTAAGATTTAAAACTTTGGTTGGACATTGGATTTTGTTTATGACTTAATGCATATACAATAGTTTTCTTGTACTGGGTCATTCCAGCATGAGGTTTATTACATTCAGAGATAACTTATGCATGCATTCTTACTTATATTTCAAAAATGGAACAAGATTGGTCTATAATTTTCATAAAAACTAAATTATGAAGACCTTGGGTAACTTTATGCCACAATCAGAACCTTTCTGCGTTTAACTTTGATTTTATACCAAATTTAAAAATCATTGCAAGGCTCATTACCACTATGCAACCCACCTAGTCATTTGTTAACTTCATTCAATGATCCCTGTGACTTGACCGAGTCAATTAAAAAGTGCTTCTTATCAGCAATATGTCACAAGATGAGCTTCAAAACCATAGCTAGTAAATTCATTTATTCAAAGTAGTTTAGGTTTTATTCATGAAAATATGATCTTGAGGATCGTTAAGACATGGCCAAGAAATTAGCAAACTGATATTTTCATTGGAAATTTTGAAGTTTTGGGATAAAAATTAGTTGACTATTTTTTAGTATATTTGACGTAAGAATTAACCAATTAATATACAAAAGATAGTAATATTTAGTGTACATATTAATACCTTGTGAACCATCCTTTGGTTTTCTTTAGCAAAGAGATTCGCTTTAGCATAGAATGGATAAGAGTCAGACATGAAGACAATGTTTGCAGTCCTGTGCCATACACAAACAAATGTTTCTATAAGGTTATTTTTGTTTGTTATAATTTCTTTTATTATTTTGCGTTTTAATATTGCCCATAAATTTTCAATAGGGTCTGTTTCTCGGCCATGGAAGTGTTGCTATTTTGTTTCCTGTAAAAATTTAGTAATGGGATGATTGCATGAAAATGAAGTCTCCTAAGCCTTCGGTGCCTTGCATTCTTGCCCATACGTAACTGAGGGAGAAGACAGTCTTCCAGTATCAATTTGTACTGGGCTTGCCACATGGTGCCTTTCACAATCTGCAACCATCCAGTGCCATAAACAGACATGACACTCCATACCATAATTTTTGTGGGATGTTTAGGGTGTTTTCCTGAAAGCCTTTCCCAGTCCTCTATGAACGTACTGGGACTGCTCATCACTGAAGACAACCTGATGAAAAATGAATTGTTCTATCAGTATTTTCTTCCAAGTGGATGCTGCCATTTTCAGAACAAACCTAAATTTTTCATGAAAAAGTTTTGTTTCTGATGTAAAACATGAATATCTTACCTTTTCCCAATCCTGTTCAGTCCATTCGATATAGTTTTTAGCCCACTGTAGTAGTTTCTTTGCATTGCTGCCATTAGTTTTAGCTTTTTCCTTGGTAGTAACTCGCTTCCTGCCACTACAAGTTTTCTTTTTTGGTGTTAGGCTTTCACCACTTAACTTATGCCTCATTCTGGATATCAGATTCACTTGCTTGAACTTTTTTGGCAATTTCTCTGCCTGACATGTTTTCTTGATGTAAGATCTTTATTTGTCCTCACTTTCAAGTTGTCTTTATTTTTACCCATTTTTAACAACCACAATAGAATGCCATAACTTCACCATGCCTATGAGAATACTAACCATGTTACTTGCTTTTCTCATCCAGCCAGGTCATTTCTAGGATTACCAGCAGAGTAAAATAAATGGGCTTAGTTGCGAAGCAACTTTTCTCAAAAATCTCTAAATAAATAGTGAAATAAATGGGTTTAATTGTGAAGCAACTACTTCATGCAAACAGCAGTATTTTTTTTGGCTACAACAAAATAGGCTAAAACATATATATAAAAAAAAAAAAATTGATTGAAAAGAATTTTTATTTTTTATATATAAATTTATACTTGACCCATAAAACCTGACATTCTCAATTAAAACAATTAGATAAGCTCAAATGTAATGACCCTACTGTGTGTTTGTGAAATACCAGAGCAACACATGAAGTCATTTCAGGCCAGGTTAGTATAGTATTAAAATGCCTATTTATTATATGAAGTTATTTTCATATAATAGCAATTAGTACATTCTGTAGAGAAAAAAAATAAAAAAGTGATGGTCATTACATATTAAATTCATTAACTTCATCAGCATGTCAAAGTGAAATTATTCAAAATAAACAGAAAAATCTGGTATCATTTTTTAACACGTTGGCTGCCGTGTGCCCCGCCGGCATCTCTCATGTTATCTGTCTTTGAGTACCGCGTGAGATGCTGGTGGGTCACAATGCATGTTTTACTTATGGATTTATTTCTCCTCAGCAACATGAGATATAATGTTTAAAAGCCATTTGGCACCTCAGGAATAGCTATTTTTTACTGGGTAAAATTTTCAGTGGCATATCTGTAGACCCAGGGAAATAATAGACAGTAAAGATGAATATTTATTCTGAAGTACGTTGAAAAAGTACAAACAAATAAGGGTTTGAAGTATAATGTTATACAACTTGCAATCAAATAAAATTTGCCTTTGAATATTACAAATATAATCTAGAATATACTTTTCAAAAAAAACCTTTTTTTTAGAAAAAATATACCGGCATATTCCTTTATTTATTCAAATACTGTTTTCCTTTGAATAATATAACTAAAATATATTTGAAAATTAACATAATTTGGAACAAAAAATTTAGAAAATGTATACTGTATATTCCTTTACTAGCAAAGCATTTTATCTATAATAAAGTAAACGGAATTTACTTTTTAGTGGCTTTTCCTAAAGCAATCTATGCACATAGCTGGCTTATCTACACATTTGTTACAATAGGTACATAACATTTTTATATGGGTATTAGCTATTTTCGTTTATAGATTATTGGCTTATATTGGTTTATAGTTTATAGATTTATCATCTGGAAAGAGGAGAAATATCAATTACTGTAAATTCTAATATATATATATATTTTTTTGAAAAATAAAATGTGGACGCCGGCGGGTCTCACGGCACATGGAAAATATCATATTACTTAAGTGCTGTGTGACCCGCCGGTATCCTCAGTACCTACGCTTACTCAAACACAGTAATATATCCTAATACCATCAAATATGTAAGAAAATAAACTTTCGCAAAGAAAAAATTAGCATATGTCCATTGGCACTTTAGTACAAAAGAGCGAAAACCTCCTCCGGCAGCCAACGTGTTAATATAGCTTACTCCGTGGACACATTATAGAATTTTCATGTTCAGATTCATAAAATCTTGAGTATTGGCATTAAAATGACACAATTTATTGTATTTTGCATTTTGGCTCTCAGGTCAACATTTTCATGAAATGACCCTACTGTTACATAACTTGCTTATCTCCTTCATACCAATCCATTATGCCAAAGTTAAGAGAGACTACTGGGGGCTGCCAATGTGTTTACTGTCATTATTTTATGTCTGTTTAACTGGGACTTCAATATCAACTTCAAGCTTCTTATAAATTATTTACCTTTTTTTTTTATCATCTTATTTTCCACTTTTTACAAATCCTCTATTCTTAAACATCTGTAAGTGGTTCTGTTCAAATTCTTCTATCTCTACATCATTCAATATTATGTTTTTATCTTTGACGAATCTGCCTCTTTTCTTGTGGTTACTGTAGCACACTTCATTCTGTGTAAGCCCTTAAATGATTTTGAAGACTACTGTGACATGCTGTGCTGTAGGAACAAATCTTGCATTTAAAAGGTTTTTCCCCTTTTTTCATTCATACTCTTATTGGAGTTACTAAGCTGGGAATGGGGCATTGTCCTGATGCCAAACATTCCCAGCTATTGGACAAGGTTGCATCCAAGGGTTTTCCTAAGAACACCAATGGTACCCTTCAGTACAGCAATTTGCATCTCACTGGCTTTTGGCTGGCTAGGGATTGCCTTTAGATTAGATGTTAGGTTCTTTTTCACGAGTCTCATGGCACCTATTATAATGGGTATAATGGTCATCTCTGAGTCCCCAGTTTCTTCTGATGTAATACATTAATGCCTGGTACTTGGTGACTTTTTCTCTCTCAGCTATCTTGAGGCCATAATCATTTGGGACACTTTACTTCAATTAGGGAAGCCACCATTTCTTTTTTGTCCCATATTACTATGTCTGGCCTTACTGCAGCATTTTCTCTAAACAAAACCCAGTTGGACTACATGGTCATAGTGAATGGTGAAGTAGTTGTTTCCAGTTATGGGTGTGGGATATGGTCCCATACATTTTTGCTGCAGTCTATTAGTATTGTAGAGCATGTGGTCCAGTGTAAGTATCTGCAAATTTTGTGTCATGAGCACCTTACAGCCATATATGAGGTGTCCAACACTTTCAACCTGTGTGTAGGCAGAATCTGCACTTATTGTTGTTTGATAAGCCAGCCATTTTTTTTTAAAGGCATTTGTTAATAGGGTGGGATCTTGTGCACCTAATATTAGTCTCTCTTGGTCATACTGCAGTACTCCCTTCCTTAGTCATTCCAATGAGCTTTCCTCACTGATGTAGTCTTTCTTCAATTCTTGATGATAGAATCCACAACACTGATGGTGATCCCACTCTTCCTCACTGTTGGAAAGGAACATTCTGGTGAACCTGTCCTCCTGGCAATCTTTGTGGCTGGGTTTTGGTCATATTCTACCTCATCAACCAGGCACTCTCCTCCAAAGTGCTGCGCCAGCTTTGTTATTGAGGTCTGTTGACTGGTTCAGTTGTCTTGATGATTGAAGAATACTGCAATGGCAGGGTTTGAAGAGCTTCTTAGGTAGTCCCACACTCTAAATTGTTGAGCAGTGCAAATGGTTTATTTCAGTGAGCCCTGAACCTCCATATTTTCTGGGCAAATACAATCTGGGGAGGCACTTATTTCTATAGGTGACCTTGTTAAGTTAGTATTTTCCTTGTTTTAACATCCAATTCATTTAATTGTCTGTGGCCAGTCCATTACTCCAATACTGTAACTTATGACAGGGATGGCTGGTTGGTTTATTGCAGTTATTTTTTGTTTTTGTTAGTGGAGTTTTACAGATCTTTTTTAATCTATATACATACTCCCTTCCAATTTTTTCCTGCAACTTGGTGTGTTGTATCACATTTTCTTCTATACCCAGGTATTTGTAGAGGGTGTCCTCTTCCAGATCTCCAATATCATTCTCTATATCCAGATGGATGTGCTCTGTTTACACCTTTTTCCCTTTTCTTAGTGTGCACTATCTGTAGTAGTTGTTGTACGTTGCAGTCTGAGTCTGCATATAATTTTGAGTCATCCATAAACAAGAGGTGGTTAGTGGTTTTGTCTGGGTTTCTTTGTCTGGTTTGGCTTAGGTTTTTCCCTAGTATGAATTCTTGAATGTTTCCTAAGCTGAGAATGATCTGCTGTCCTGTAAGAACAACTCTCACATTTAAAAGGTTTCTCTCTTTTTTGGTTTATACTCCTTTTAGTATTTTTAATAGCTGTAAGTGGGGCTTCCACCCGAAGCCAAACACTTCAACTATATCTGAACTTGGCTTAGCGTTGATTTGTCGCTAGGCTTACGTTCTTTTCTTTTCTCCAATGGTCCAGTTTATTGTGTCATACTGACATGTTTTTGCTGGGCCCATCGTCTGATGGAAAAGCTGGGGTCCAGGGTCAATACCTTGACCTGGTGGGATCCCCCGCATTGATCCCTTTGGTGAAGAATCTTTTCCTCTGGGACTGAGAAAAGTTGCACCATTGCTCACCTCACCCACCCTGGTGCGTAAGCGGATTGAGGGGACCTTTTTATCCTGGGTGACATCCTGCCAGTGTGTGAACTTTCCTTAGTAGACATTACATCCCGTTCTTGTTTGTGGAAAGCTACATACAGGTGGGGGGTTTCCCCCACACCCGTCCCTTATTTTTAGTCGCCTTTTAAGATGGAGATGGCCGTAAAAGCCATGGCCAATATAAGACTGACCGAAGGGTTAGAGCACCTAGATAAATGATTAAGCTCATCCGTCGCAGATGCAAACCCCTCCAACCAAGCCACTGCCCGTAAAGAGACCTCCCAAAAAGCCACTTTCTGTGATAAACCCTCCATTCTTAAAGGGTCATCAGAGCCAGACGACTGGCACACGGGGAAAAATTTTCCCACTAGGCGCTCAGCTACGGCCGTTGCGAACTCTGCCTGGTCGGGGGAGAGTCGTTGCAAAAAGACGATCCCCTGGGAGGGCACCCTGATTTTCGGGGCGACCGCCGAGGCTCGGGACCAGAGGCGTGCGACATATTTGCCCGAAGGCCCATCCTCTGCTCCTCCACCATCAGCTGTCTTCCGTTCCGATCGAGGTTTTTCCCCCCCAGATCGCTCCATACAAGCGAGTACTCCCTTAGCATCCGAATAGCAGCAGATAGCCTTTCGGGGACTTGCTGAAAGATGATAGGTATGCCTACCCTTCGAGCAACAACCAGGATTACCTGGTACACAGCAGTGGAAGGGTCAACCCCCATCCCACATATGCTGGGCGCCCCTTTTACCTCCGCTCGGTACATCCGGGGAACAGTGTCCACCTCGGCTACCTGGACGAAGGTATCTATTTTGGGCGTCAGGGAGGCAATGAATTCCTGAAGAGGATCAACCTCTCCGGCAACATGCGCCAGTTCTACCGGCTTTAGCCTATCCTGTTCCTCTCGCTCCCATAATTCTTGGGCAAGCGAGGACAAGTTGGCGAAACCTTCCGCCAACCTGTGAGCCTGGTCTCGGGTAGACCTTTTTATTACCCTAGTCAAAGGTTCAGTCCACAGGCCCACTTCCTCAGGAGCGCGGCACCCCACACCTGCCAAGGATTGTGCCACCGCACAAACTTCTCCTTGCCATGCAGCAAGGGACTCTCCGCCACCCCTCCCACTCAGGAAGGCCTTAAGACTATCACTCCCCACGGAGCTCGACCTGCCAGAGAGAGAAGGAGAAGGGGAAGATGGAGGCCTAGCATCCGATAGTTTCGGCGCCCAATCCCTACACCTCTTCAACCTATAATAGGTAGAGGTGGGAATTGTGGGAGGCATCTCCAAAGCGTCCTCGGACTTGAAGAAAGCAATCCTCCTATCCTTGGCCCGCTTATACGTACCCGCCAGTAACTGCTGGAGAAACGTAACTGAGTCAGTGTGTTTTATTGACTCAGTACGGAGGCTACCATCCCTCACCGCATTAACCAGCTTCCGCTGTAATGCGTAATCAGCTCCCACGGGCCGATATGGGGTAGTTGCCCCGGCCTTTTCATGGAGGGTGCTAATCTTGGTTAGAACCCGAGAATATTCTACTCCCTCACATGAACTACGGTAGGCCCTCTGCACTTTCTTCGCTCCCTTCTCTCTAATGTGCTTGGACCTAACCGTCTCTCTGGAGGACGAAGGCTTTGAAGGAATACCTTCCTTTTCCGCCTCCGAGCTAGCCCTTAGGCCGGCCTGCTGCCAGAGTATCAAGGCACAGACATGGCGATACTTATCATCCATGGAAGCCGGGCCATACTGAAGAACCCAACAGTTACTACCGTCACGGTCTTCACCCTTGACTACCGGTACTCCAAATAAGTACGCCTCAGCCAAACCACCGCACAGGCCGCTGCCCCCTAATGTAGATAGGGCATAATACTCTGTCCAGGTATTTAACCCAAGGACGGGACTGCCCCATACTATATAAGGCTTTCTCCACCTTCCAAAATTCTCCCTTTCGGTAAACGGGTACCCCGTTCAAAAGGATGGTACTTATGGATTCTGAAGTGACATACAACTCAGTCGCAAGGGGAGACTGAATATCAGGCCTGCCTTGCTCTTCCACAAGTTTAAGGACCTCAGGCCCTTCCAGCTTCCAAGCTGTAGATCGGGTAAAGCCCCGAACAGCATCTGGCTGTCTCCCACTTCTTTCTCCCACCTCGAGGTGAGATACACCCCGGACGACATCTGAGATAAGCTCTCTGATGTGTGTTCCCCGTTGCGGCTTAGGGCTGCCTGGCCCGACGGAGGCAGGTAGAGCACTGGTACCACCAGCGATGCCCATACCTTCCATGGCTCCACTATAGGAACAAATCCCACATTTAAAAGGCTTCTCTCCAGAGTGAATATTTAAATGTTTTTTAAGACTATTGCTCTGTGCTGCACTATAGACACAAATCTTGCATTTAAAGGGCTTTTCACCAGTGTGGATTCTTGAATGTTTCCTAAGCTGAGAACTATCTGCTGTCCTATAGGAACAAATCTCACATTTAAAAGGTTTTTCTCCAGTATGAATTTTTAAATGAGTCTGAAGATGTTGCTTTACCTTTGTTCGATAAGAGCAAATGGAGCAATTAAATACTCTGTTTTGTGTAAGTTTACCATTATGACCCTCATTATTATTGTTAAAAGGTACCAAATTAATGGTATTATTTGTAGTGGATGTAGAGGCATTTTGTGCTTGCTTATCAAAGGCAAATGATTTGGTTTTGTTATGCCCTGATTGTGATTCCAAGTTCTTCAAAGTTACCTGAAAATTAGTAACATTAAAGTAATTGCACCACATATCATATTTAATTTAAAATCATCATACCCATATTTAATATTTTCCTTTGACAAAGAATGGGATGATAAGACAATGTTTGTTGTTTAACTACTACTAAACATCCAAGGTCATCTGACTACCCCACCAAAGATGACCCAGAGAAGTACTTTAATCCCTGAAATCTGACATACACAAGGAAAGACTCAAACCCAGAACCTTCAGATTAACAGCCTGGCATTTTACCACTAAGCTATACAGGGTTGTATCCAGATCATGAGAAAGGGGGTTTACAGTGTTGGACAAAATGTGCATGGCAAAGCTGTACACCCTGCTAGGGGTGTCTGGCCCCCCAAAATGTTAATCTTATTGTCTAAGATTGTCTAATGCACATCCACCGTGACATCGCCATTGATGTGGAGACCATCATCATCACCAAGTTTGCAAGACACCACCCAAGATGAATGACCATGGTCAATGTGTTAGATGACTAACTCCTCACTACTATTTGAGGGGTCCTGCATCTTAAGGTACCTAAGTACCAAAATTAAAATTCACCAGAAATTGCCTCCAAAGTTCAGCAATATTCTGGCAATAATATGTTATTAATTGAGCTAGAACATTCATTTTTGGCTAAATTAGAGTTCTAAGTATGCTAATGAAGATGTTGATGAATTTTTGGAATAGATTTTCATATTTTATATATATATTTTTTAATTTTGTGATTTTCTTATTATGCTGAACTTTGGGTGTGATTTCTGGCACAGAATGATTCCATTGATTTTTCATCATTATCACTAGCACGGTGAGACATTGCTGCACACATTGATAATAGTTAGAAGCCGGGTGAATAGAATAATCTATGCAATATTCAGCAATATGAGCACGAACACAGGATGCCTGCTAACAGCAATGTGAGTCTTACGGTACTGGCGGGATGTTTGTATCATATTCCTCTCGGCACGTGGAGTGGGTGGCCAATCAGAAAGCAGAGCAGCGTGGCTGCCATGTTTTCATTGGCTCATGCTCCTCCTGCTGTTCCCACCACCCAGAGACTGAGCATCCCACCCAGAGACTGAGCATCCCACCCCGACCACATCACCTCCCACCAGCTGAATGGGATATTGGGGCCTTAAGACGCGCATCACATCTGGGTGGCAGAGCCTAGCTGGCAATAGAGGTGAAAAAAGTAGTTCGCTTCATAAGGTTTTCAACCATACTTCGTGTTGTAAGGTCATTATAACCCAAACCATGTGATAGAGGAAGGGTGAAAATAGTGATATCCATCAAAAACACATTTTTGCCTGTGGTGGCACCTAGGTACCTTAAGACACGTGACCCCTCATTTATTCTGTATTAACCCTTTAAGGACAAGTCCGCAGCATATGCAGTCACTCTTGTTACCAGAATGTATAGGTTTTATTGTTATTCAAAACTAAATATTTTAGTAACTAGTCACTGAAATGATACACATTTTGGGATCCTTTCTCGACAATTAAATGATATCTATATAAACATGTACAAACATTTATAGAAATGAGGCATTGTAGTACAATTTATATTGTTATTTCTGGTGGACCTTAAGGTACCATCCATCGTTAAAGGGTTAAGCTCAGGACAGGAGAAGCCTTTTCGGTCACTGTAAGACTGATATGACATTACATGACCATAAAGTGTAAAGTCAGATGCAATAAACGGTTGCCAATTCATGATACTGAGGGTAATGTACTGTTTTAATGACAATCAAAGGCCCCAACGAGGTTTACAGTTTAGAAACCAGATATATAATTTACATATAATTTTTTTCTGGGACAACTGGGGGGGAGGGAGTTACAGACACCCAGTAACCTTCCCTGGATATGGCCCTGCTATACCAGTGAGTGAAGATGTAATATGGATATCCCCTGTTAGTGAGGTTAGCCTCATAATTTATCAAGCACCCATTTGAATTTTCTGCACACTGATAGATGGCAGGGCCCACTCATCTCACACACACACACTCTTCTGAAGCCAGATGATGTCATGTTTTAGTGAGTAAGATTAATTTTGTTTTGCACATAATAGTATTACTTTTTGTACACATCCACCCACAACAACATCGACACCGCTACAAATAACCTACAAACATACATAAACAGTATACAAGACTGGCTCACACACAATAGACTCAAAGTAGCGCCCACAAAATCAACCATCACCTTGCTTACAAGCAACACAAAAGAACACCAGGTAATTCCACAACTTACACTAAACAACATCAACATTCCACAGACTCACAGAACCAAAATACTAGGTGTCACATACAACACATCATTATCTTTTGCAAACCACATTCAGGACATTAAAAACAAATGTACGTCAAGACTTAACACGCTTAGGGTACTAACAGGCACAAACTTTGGACACCAGCAGGAAACAACATCACTCATCTACAAACAATATATTCGCTCAGTTATGGACTATGCTAGCCCATGCTGGGCACCCATTATCTCAAACACACACATAAACACCTTACAAACAATACAAAACAACGCACTTCGTATCATTACAGGATGCACTCAAACAACACCAATAGAACACCTGCACACAGAAACAAAAATACTAAAAGTTAGGGAACATTTAGACATGAGGGGAACACAATTCATGGCAGCAGCGACAACTAACCCACAACACCCTTGCCACTACATGTACAATAGGGTGGAGCGAAAAATACTTCTTTTCTAGTATGAAGTTCTAATAGTGATTAAAAGTTGCATTTAGTGGACAATATATATCTGCCAAAATATGAGTTCATTTGTTTAATATTTTCAGCTGCCACCAGGGGGCTAAAGTTAACACAATTTTGGGTAAAAAGGAAAAAATGCTTCTATTTTAGGTTTATCAAACTATTATAAAATTTTATCTTAGAATTATGTAATAGTTTGATTAAGATTCGTAAATGATAAGAATTCGTTTTATAAAAATGCCTTTTCATATGCTTAATATCTTCAGCTGCCACAAGAGGGCTGAAGTTAACTTAAAAATGACAATTAAGTATGATTCTGTATTTACTTGAAAAAGGGAACAGTAATAAATTAGGATGTCTCTCCTCCTTTATACTTGCTTGAGACAGTTAAGAAACGTTATTTCGTGCCTTAGCGGAGTTACCACCCTTTCCCCAACTAACCTCCCTCTAGAAAGGGTTCTTGCTGAAGACTATTTAGTAATTTGCTTTTGTGTCAAATTTTGGCTGTTTTTTCCTTGATTCTAATGTAGCACGAATCCAACCGTTTCTGTTTGTAGGTCCGCAGACTGATCCAGCAGCGTCTGTAACGAGCTTGACGCATCTCTCTACGGCTTGTGTATGACATGGAAACTGAAATAATTCTGAATGAAGAGTAGTACCATGTTTGATGCATGATTCAATATCATCAAGAGAAACTCCTTTGGTTATCGGTGGTTCTGCTATCTGAAAATCTTGCCACATAATGAGATCTGTATAGTCTTTGGCATAAAAATTTATTTCTGGTACCTTAAAATACCTGATAACATCTGTTTCTTGAATGCATGCCCTTGCTTTTATGATACGCCTAAATCCCAACTGACGCATATGCTCCCTTTCATCAGCTATCATTGCAATGAGAATGTTTTCTTGATTTGCGTAATTTGCATTTCGCTGAATGACTGAGTCATGTACTCTCCTAAGCTCTTCACGGAGATACCAGCTTCTTGCAATCATATGCCACATATGTTTAGCACCATATTGGCATAATGGTTTTCGCTTTATCTGAAATCACATTGGTGCGTATACCCTAACAATGAAAGTAGCTAATTCTTGTAAATTGCCTGAAGGATTCTCTGTGCTTGCATATAACCGCAGAGTCCTGTTTTGCTGTGGTGAGCCACCTTGAATGTGATATATTGCCTGGACTCTTATGACTAAGACTCTTTGAGAATGTTCCACTTGATATAGCCTTGTGAATTTCAAGAAGGTATTTCTGGTCAGTACTTATGTCATCTACATCAACTTCACACATGTCCTCTTGAATTTCAATGGGTTTGAAGTTAACTATGGGAAGCTTTTCACAGTCTAAAAGTGCTCGGCCAATTTCTCCTGAAAATGCTCTTGGTCCAGTAGTGGTACCATCCAAGTGATGAAACAGATGGCGCAATGGAAGTTCATTAAGGTGTAAAAGGCATATCAGCCACTGCAATGGCTTATTAAAGGCTTCTTCCAGTAATCTTATTGTGCCTCCAATACTACCAGTGTTAACCACTGTCGAATCACAGCCAACTGCAACGATGTTCCCTATATCAACATTCCTTTCTTTCAAGCAATTCACTAGCGCTTTGCAAATGTATTTAGCTTTGCCACTGGAAGGTGTCACATGTGCAAAGTACAGAGAGTGTGGTTCAGATATTATGCTGATATGCTCTTCGCGTTTGGTTCTTTGGTGGTTAGAGCCATCACTCTCCTGGACTTGAATCATTGTTTTATCCTTTCTGCCATCAAAGTATAATCCCCGCATGGTTTTTGGCTCTCCTATCTGTTGTAGTTCCTTTCTCTGTTTTTGTCTTTCACGTCTTAGCTTACTTCTGTCTATAATATTCCCTTTGTCTTCGGGAGTAACAATTTTAAGATCTGCAAATACTGCAGAAGCAATAGCAGCCCCAGCTCTGTCCGACATTTTAAATCTATCACAAGTAATTGCTAATGAAGGCAGTGGCTCACGCATCTGTTGTTCTGATATTACATATTGAGTCGAGGTTGTATCTTCCTCATTATCTTCAGATATCTCTTCTAGTTGTTGAAGTTCACTTGTCTGTTTCGATTTGTAAGTTGGACGTATTGGTTATAGCAGCACTAGTTGTTTGTGAGGATTCCAGACGTGCTTTTTCCATTTCCTTTCGATGTTCTCTTGCTTGTAATCGTCTTGTGTGTGCTATGTCAATGCTTCCTATCACTATTATTCTGCGTGTTCGTTGGTCATTTAAAAAATCCTGCTCTTTTGGAGGGACTTTCTTACTCTTTTCACATGAGCATCTCCTAAACTCCTTACATTTGCAGGTGCAGATGTCAAACAAAGTGCATTTTGAAGAGTTTTCAAATTCTTCAAGCTGATTTTTGTACTTAGGCTGATCCTTGCGTGACTTGTATGGCTTTAATAAGGACCTGTATTTATCATGGTACACTCGCATCATCTGTAAAACGCGTGTATGTGAAACTATTGGCAAAGAGGCCTTCTTCCAAATATTTTCTACCTTTTTGGAAACTGCCTCTGCTATTTCAGAAAATGAAGGCTCCTTGTTATTCATCTGCTCCTTCACTAAATGTTTTGTGAACAGGTAATCTTTCATAATGCAGTTATAAGTTGGTAGTTGCATATCACTCATCTCACAAGGTACTTCAAATATGGCACACTTCATATGTTCTCTAGTGAAATGTTTATATTTAGTATTTGATGCCATAATATTTTTAAGAAAAATTCACAATCACAAAATATCCTGTAACATCAAAACATTATATAATTAATATATATAATATATTTTATAAGTATATATAATATATTATATAAATATATAATATATTATATAAATAAACTAAAATTATATACTACATTATAACAAGCATTTTATAATAAAATCAATATTATCTCTATATAAATCACTTTAAAATAAAGTTTTATAATATTCCGATCATATTAAAAAACTCTCCGATCAACTGAGCGACTAGGCCTACTACCTAAGAAGACAAGTGTTAACACACTGTTCTAATGACTCACATAAAGAAATTCCTTCACACCAAAACCCTCCCCCACAACCCTCCCCAAACCCTCCCCCACAACATTCAGTGTAGTCTCAACATGACTCAGTTACTCTAAATTGTGTTAACTTCAGCTCTCTTGTGGCAGCTGAAAATATTAAGCATATGAAAAGGCATTCTTACAAAACGAATTCCTATCATTTACGAATCTTAATCAAACTATTAGATAATTCTAAGATAAAATTTTATAATACGTTGACAAACCTAAAATAGAAGCATTTTTTTCCTTTTTACACAAAATTGTGTTAACTTTAGCCCCCTGGTGGCAGCTGAAAATTTTAAACAAATGAACTCATATTTTGGCAGGCATATTTCATCCACTAAATGCAACTTTTAATCACTATTACAACTTCATACTAGAAAAAAAGTATTTTTCGCTCCACCCTAATGTACAATCATGCACCAACACCTCGCACCATTAAGGTAACACCAGAGAGACATTATAACCAAATACTCCATTCCATACCACGCCCCACAGACATCACACAGTACAGAAAACACATACACACACACCTAACCCACAAAGCACTGACACGACTCGGTCCGAATGCGGTCCTAGGTGCGAAGCCGCCGCCCATTAACATGTCAGAGATCAGCCTGAGCAGATCGGATCGAGTTAACTTAGCACGATTCCGATGTGGACATCACCCCAACTTATGGACATATAAACACAGACTAGACAACTCCATAGACGACACCTGCCACCTGTGCCAAGACACACCACAAACAATTGAACACATTATGACGGACTGTACCGCTCTAGCACAACAACGAACACAACACAACATCACGAGTGCGCTGAACCTCTGGTCCACCCCGGAGAGGGCGATCGGTTACCTGCGTGCCGCCGGCTTGCTCGATCAGGGTGGGCTGATCGGCTAAACAACAACAACAACAACAACATACCTGACACCTATCTTCAATTTATTTTACTGTTAACTTCATCTGTACTCGTACCTCTTTTGTTGAATACACTTCCCAAATACTGTACTTAAAAAACCATCACCCCCAGCATTTCAACACTTACCAGTACACAAGAATCCAAACTTCCCTTTCCACAATCAATAATTTGCTCTTATCCACATTCACTTTCAAGAACCTTCTTTCAGTCACAAAGCTCTTAACATCCTCTTTTATGAAAATGAAATGAAAAGGAAAAGGTTTATTGGCAGACTATAGTCCATATGACAAATATTATTAATACAATAACAGTTCATATACTAAGGATAGAAATATATACAATTGATTAGAAATAATACTGCACTGTCGAAGTTAAGTGGAGCTACAGACAGACGTTTTCGTACCAAGAAGTCCATAGCTTAGAGGATAAATGGCAGGACTCATGGACATGACTCCAGATTCCTGGGATCTTGGGAGCATTGCTCCAGTAAATTTGACCATGAGAAAAAGTAAATTTGGGTTTGGGTTTTGTTCATCCGCTAGACGTTATGCAATTTTTTTGCGTATACGTTCTTGTACAAACCAATTTTTTTAAATTACAAATTTAGTTATTTTAAGTTTAGTTGGTAATTCCATATTTAACAATTATTTTTATTTTTTGTTAAGCTTCAATGTTTTGATAATTAAAATTTTATTAAAACGTATATTTTTTTAATATAAAATTATCAGGATTGGACTATGTTCCATTGATCTCGGCCAGGTTTGATAAATTGGCCAGATAATTACTTGTGCGGTTTTAAGTAATCCACCATGACTCTAGAATTGAAAAGTTTAGTTAAGTTTAAACTTACTTTTACTTACTTTAACTTACCTACTTTTACTTACTCTTCCTTACTTTTACTAAGTTTAAAGCACTTACTTTTACTTACTTTCATTGTACTATATTTACTTACTTTTACTCACTTTTACCATACTATATTTACTAACTTTTACTTATTTTGTATTTTTTCATGTAGTCAATAATCAATAATGGATCCTAATATTGATGAAGTTGGAGAGAAAAGTGAGGGTGTTAAAAGGGGTTACTTTTGTAGTCAATGCAAGAACAAATATTCAAAGAAGCAAAACTGGGAGGAACATTTTAATTCCAAAAAAATATTTGTTACAATACAAGAGGTCCCAGAGTTTGGGCCCACAGCTTAGATATTGCAGTAAAGAAATACCAGGATGAAGTGCAGCAAAGAGATACGGCAAAGCAGTCATTTAGTTTGTTCACAAAATGTGCTAGTGCTAGACCTCAGAAAAATGAACCAACTTCATCAACTGCTAATCTAGAAAATGAAACTTTTTCACTAGATGTTTCACAGACTGAAGAAAGTGCTTCTCCTCCACCTAAGAAACAAAAGGTAAGTGAGGAATCTGCGCATCAGACTAACAAAACTGCTTTAGAGGAATTTGAAAATTCCCAAATCCAGAAGACATTGAATGCAATTTTGCGCCTAACAAAAGAAACTCACCAAGCTATTGTGGTTAATAAAGAGAAGAGTCAAAATATGCCTTCAAGTTCAAGTGTTGCATCCAAATCTAATAAAGCAAAAAGCAACAAATTTGACATTTCCATAGCCCATTTAAGCAAGTGTAAATCAATACAAGAAATCCTGAACAATGATTTGATCAAATCTACATTCAAATTGGTGGAAAAGAAGGATCTGGGGCATGCTGATGATTCATTTTCAGTACCAAGTGATATAATGGAAAACATTGCAAATAGTGACACTAATATGCCTGATGTAGATATAGCTGTTGAGGATGAAGATGATGATATAATCAAGAAGATATTGATGATGCTTCTGATGATAAAATGTTTACATTATATTGCATAGCTTGCACAGACCCCAAAGCATGTGCTTCAGACAAACATTCTAACATAAAAGGTTACTTCAATGTTAAAGATTTAACCTATGTATGCAAACAAGGAGAAAATCAAGAGAGATGGTTTAGAAATCTGAAAACCCACCTGAAGAGACATTTAATTAAACTTCAGCATCATCAAAGAGCTGCTGTTTATGAAGTGATGAAAAAATCTTCTCGGAACACTACTAAATGCATAGAAGACTTATGTGGCAACATCTTATACTACATAATGAAAACAAACACTGCATGGGCTCTATATCCAGTACTTCTAGCTGTATTACATAGGTCAGGTTGTGAGGTTTGAAATTTGAATCATAGCACACATGCGTGCGAGACAATTTGTGAGCTATTAGATAATCAACTTAAAGAACAAACTTCAGTAACAATAACAGCTGACATTGGAACAATTTTGGGATTAAGCATGCTAGTTGTATTAGTTATGAGTGAAGAAGATAAGACTGTAAAACTTGCTGGGATAAATTTAGTACACAGCAAATCAGGAGTTTATTTGGCCAATGAAATTTTTGATGTGTTGAAGTCTCCTAATCACTTGAAACTATCTGAAGAAGCAATTAAATCCAAGGTATCTGGAATGGTTGGAGATGGGGCTTTTTGTAAGGACAACGAGCCATTTAAAAACAAAATTAAAAAATTGTTTGGAGAAAATTTCAAATTTCGATGGGACTTAATGCATCTTGTGAACAGAGCCACGTTGATGCATTGAAGAAAATTTGTAAACTAAGTGAGCTTTTAGACTTTATTCAGAATCACACTTCAAATCTGAGATCAGGCCTTGACTATACCAATATGGTTCTTGACAATATCATTGGTTTTAAGAGACCAAAACTCAAATCTGATACTCGCATGGTTAATTACAAATTTGATCAATTTGACAGATTTGTGGAAAATTGTGTATTTTTTTATCATCCACAAGAGAAAGAAATTAGTGCCAAGTTCTATGTATTGATTTCCTATGTAACAAAGATTATGTTGCAAGTAGCTCAAAAAACCACAGTTAGTGCAGAATTTGTAGAAAATATATTTTATAAAGGATGGAAAACTGTTATGTTAAGAGTGATGGAAACAATTTCCAAATTAGCTAATGGAGGAAATGCAAATGTAGTTGTTTCTGAATTTAAGCACGATACCACAGGGCAGCAAAAGGAACTAACAGCTGAGGATTACATCCTAAATGAAGTTTACAAATACATCAAGAAACGTTCTGATTACTACCAGGTTGCTGAAGTTGCTAGACCATCCAGAACCAGATCTGAAAGTAGTTTTACAAAAGACTCAGTGATAAATTGGCTGACAGAATATATAGAACAGCTGTGGAAAGGAATCACAGAGAGATTAAAGCATTTTGATAAAGATGGATCAACTGCCTGGAGTGAAGCACCAGCTGAAGGGACATTCTCCATTCTTGGTTACATTGTTGAACACAAAGGATCCATTAAGCCATCTCATTTGACTAAGCTGTGCAGAATGAATTGTGAAGGAGGGTCCAACTCCAGGCACTAGATCTGCTGTAATGATCACACAGAAAGCCATTGATCAGTGGCCAAGCATACATGGCGGTAAATTCACAACAAATGCCTACATGCAAGGTCTAACATCATCCACTGTTGCTGCTGCAATGAATAAATAAACTTAAGGTGAGTTATAAACTGTACATTATTGTATTATTATGTTTAGCTAAAACAATTTGTAATTGGTATGTCGTCAATTCAAGAGTTTACTATCATTAACCTATCTAGTGGTGTAAGGGAAAAAAAAGTAAATTCAGAGCTGTGCTCCAGTAAATTTTTTCAAATCTGGAGTCATGCCCACCTTACAGTTTAAGAGTGGTGGGAATACCAAAATTTCAATAAATTTAATATGTAGGGAACCTTCCTGTCCTAGTTTTGCAAATAAAATATTGTGGTGGTTCACCCTATCATATGCCTTACCTATATCAAGGAAACAGCTATAAATGGTTGAATTACTGTCAATGTATTTAGATATTGTTTCTTTAAGTACATAGATACACAGGTCAGTTGAGTGGGACCTTTTAAAGCCAAACTGATTAGGTAGGAGATGTCCCTAGGAAATTATTTAATCGGAGTAAGAAGAGTTTTTCTAGTAGTTTCGAGAAGCAGGAAGCGA
Organism: Bathynomus jamesi; assembly: GCA_023014485.1. Lineage (NCBI taxonomy): Eukaryota > Metazoa > Arthropoda > Malacostraca > Isopoda > Cirolanidae > Bathynomus > Bathynomus jamesi. Next base: position 56,680 of record JAJOZX010002869.1, read on the forward strand.
CGGCAATAAGCCTGTAATTATTGCTGGACAGAATGTCTCTGTACTTATTTTTGACCAGGGGCAAGATATATACCCTCATGAACTCTGCAGGGATATAGCTATGAGCCAGCATGGCTGATAGGAGCAATGATATATGTAGACAAACTACATCATTTGCATATTTTAAGTGCTCATTTGATAAGTCATCTACCCCTGACACAGAACCAGTCTTTAACTCTTTAATTAACCTCTCTACTTCAGAAAATGATATCAAAGTACAGGGCTATTCAAAATGATTCATCCAATTTCAACTGAGAATACTTCCGTACCTATCAACCGTGCATACACAACATGAAAGAGGAAATCTCCGAGTTTTACAAGATCACCACGAGAGGGCTCCAAAGTCACGCCGTGGCCTAGCCTAGCAACAAGCAGTCAGTGTGAAAATGGCATCCGCACAGCAGAAGGCATTTTGTGTGTTGCAGTTTTCGAGCTGTAAATCGGTAGTCACAGTGCAGCGTGAGTTTCGTCGACGTTACAGAACAGATCCACTGGGCGCTCAGAGCATCCATCAGTGGTATCGGCAGTTCGAGGAAACATTCACATTGTTACTGCCGTAGAGTCAGTGACAACGGACATGCTGGAGCGAGTATGGGAGGAATTCGACTATCGTGTCGACGTTGCTCATGTAACTAGGGGAAGTCACATAGAGCATTTATGAGGTGAGAGACAAAATTTGGACAGTTTTTCTTTTGGTTGATGTATCACAAATATCACTGTATTTGTAACATTAAAAAATATTCTCATTTGAAATCAGGTGAATCAGTTTGAATAGCCCTGTATTTTCCCTTGTCCCTCCCACAATTGTTTCGCTGCAATCTAAAGATTATCCCTACTCACACTGCTAAGAATGTTAGAGTAGTGGTTTTTCCACATCTTTGCAATTTCATCCTCCCCTAACACCCCATCAATTGTCGGAGGGGACATTTTTGACACCCGTTTGATTCTTAACAAATTTCCAAAATTTATCATCATCATTATTTATGCGAGCTTCACAGGCTTTTGATGCTCGAATAGACTCTTCTTCCTGTTTACATCGCCTTATGGCCACCTTATTCTGACCCCAACTTCTGCACATTCATGTACACTGGTCCTAATCTGGGTCTACCATGAAAGCACCACAAATCATAGGCATCTTTCGATTTCCTCTTCAGGGGGGCAATAAAATCATTCCATCCAGGAATAACCTTAGTATGATAGTTGTAAGATTTAATCAAGGGGCTTCCTGCTTCTCTTAACAGGGATATTATCTTACTATAATACCTATCTATGAGTTTACAGTGAGAATCATTTGAGCAAGGATTATTACAGGCAAGGTACAAAATTTCTAAATTATTAAAGAGGTGACATGTTGTCTTTGTATTTTATTCTCTGCTGCATATTAACACTGGAGAAATTGACGTGATTATTCTTACCTTTTGAGTTCTTGTTAAGTCGTGTTGCACATAAATTAATTAATATTTCTAATGGTTTATGATCAGAAAGAAGGAAATCATGCAAAATATGAACTCTAACAATTTGATCCTTTAGATTATTACTAGTGAGATAATGATCAATCCACCTGGTGGTACCATTCATATCACTAACGTATGTAAAATTACCACTGGCTACCCCTAATACATCTACATCACTTATACTTAAATAGGCCAACTCACCCATGTTACCCAGTTCTACAAAGAATTCCGAGTTCACATGTGGGTTAAAGTCCCCCATTATTATACAGTAAGAATATTTGGGGTTATCTGATAATGACTTAATTTTGTACAGCAAATCAATGTATTCATCTAGATTACTGCCATTGTTGTATGGTAAATAGCAGTTTACAATTAATATGCAATCATTGTTCACTTGTAATTCAATGCCTAACAACCTTACATTATCACTTGTTAAAAGTTTTATATGTTTTGACAAATTTTTCCTTAATAAGAAAGCAACATTACCAAAAGGCCTACCGTACATTAATTCATCTGACAAGTCTACTGCTGATGACACATGGTACACACAGTCATCATGGATGGTTTATATTGCAATCACTCTGGGTAATAGCATAGCATCATCCACATACAAGATATTCAAGAGGCCCCACCTATTCCCATCACACACCAGATTCATTCCTCTTTCTAGCAGCTGCTCTTGCACCTTTTTCATAAACAGACTGAACAGCCATCACACATCCTTGGTGCATACTAATACTTATATCAAACCACTCACTCAGTTCTTTATATATTCTCATACATGCACTACTCCCATCATAAAAGCTCCTCACATTCATGAGTCCACCCCCAATCCCATAAATACTCATGACCTGTCACAATGCTTCTCTATTCACTCTATCATAGGCTTTGTCAAGCTCCATAAATGCCATGTATACTTTGCAATGTCTTGCACATGCTTTCTCAAACATTTTTCCCCACTAAACACTTGATCCATACAGACTCTTCCACCTCAGAACCCTCTTAGCTCACCAAACATTCTGCAATACCATGAACTCTTTCTGTCACTAACCTACCATATACCTATCCAACTACACTCATTAGACCTATACCTCTGTAATTCTTACATTCACCCTTTCACCTTTCATTTTGTACAAAGGAACAATTATTCCTTTCTTCCAGTCTTCTGGCATACTCCCATTTGTCCATGCACTCTGACACTTTTAATCCTTTCATCATGGTGAGGTATGAGCACACTTTAAATAATGTATTGTCAGTTGAAAGAAACTGGGGTGAAGGCATTAATCCCTCATACATAATCAGTTCTGCAGATACTCCACACCTGCTGCCTTTCCACTTTACAGCTTGCAAACCACCTCGTTCATTTCAACTATGGTTATACACTCTGGCATTCTGTCAAGTTCTTCTCACACCACCAAATTGTGTCAGATTTACATTTGCACTCCATCTCTTCCCACACCCGTCACCAAGGGGGGGGCCAAGGTGGTGTCCCCCCCAGAAAAAATAGTAGGTACTGTGATAATATGATGTTATTTTATTTGAAATGTTTGTACTAAATGATGTTGTTTAAGAAGTGGATTATACCAAGTACCTCCAATGACTGGCAATTCAGCCACTTCCTGTAATTTACTTTTGTACAGTCGACCCTTGACTTCCGTAATTAATCCATTCTGAGATGAGTTACTTAACTCAAAAATGACATAAGTTGAACCCCAAAATACATGTAAATCAGGTAATCCATTCCAGGACCCCAAAAAGTATTGAAAATAATAAAAAAAAATTATAAAAACAGTGTATATAAACAGAATTATAATGGTAATTAATAATTATTATTAAGAAACACCATCTGTAAAAGAAAATACATATTAAAAATTAATAATAAAAAATTAATTTAGACATATTGGAGAGAGAGTTATATAATGCACAGTAAAAATAACAATGGAATAATGTGAAATACCTGGTGTCCTGCCAGTGAGTGGTCATGCACTGCATTTGCAATTATGCAGCTATTACGCAACATGAAATAATTACGTAAAATGAATCAATTACAGTCAATGGGGGCTGCTCGTAACTCAAAATTACGTAAGATGGTGACGACGTAAGTTGAGGGTCGACTGTATTTGTATACCCATTCTAAAAGCTATAATCACACTAACGTAGGCTAAAGCAGCTAGGTTTATAGCTTACATTTCTTCCTAGCCTAGCCTAGATAAAGTTAAATGCTCGGATACCCTAGACCAGAATTGCAAGTCTAAGACAAGTGTGTAGAACCTTCAGTACCTTATGCTTTAATGATATGCCTGCACTGGGTTTGTTTTATTTAGTTTTATTTTGAGGTGACCAGATATCCAGCAGAGTAATTTACCGTAGACTAACCTAGGCTAGAACTTACCATGTTTTCTCGTGTATTCCACTGCCTACCTATAAGTACCTAGTACTGAATAAAAATTATTAGATTATAATCTTTTTTGTGTTTATGGTTATAGAGGTGGTGCCCCCTAATAAACACAAGTGCCCCTCCAAATATTTTCAGCTGGCGATGGACCCATCTCTTCCAACCATTAAAACCTCAAAACACTCCTTACATCTATGAGCATTTTTCCATTTTCATCCCATACTCTCGAACTTACTTTTAATTTTATTTCTGCACTTCCTTCCAGAACAACTTCCTACATAACTGTTATTGTTCCTTCTTCCAAACACATTATTTACTCTTTCTTTTATCATACTAGTCACTTTACACTTGTCTTGCTCTCTTTATATGCCCTCTTTCTTCTCTAACACAATTACCCTGCACACACAACATCCATTTCCTCCTTTTATCTTCAACTCCTGATGCAAGTTCAGCATCCCACCATGCTGTTGCCTTCTTTTTTGCACCCGCCTTTGCAACCCCCCCCCCCACCCACACACACCTTGCAATCTGCATCAGACATTCCACATTTCACTTAAATCCATGATCTGCATCCTTACACTCAATTCATCATGCACTCTCTTACAATATGCATCCACTACCTCTTTCCTCATTAACTTTTCCACTTTGATTCTTTCATGAGCCACCTTCTTTCCAGTTACTTCCCTTCTTCACACAACTTCAATGAAGTATCCCTATGCAATATTTTATTCATAAAATATTGTATAAGGAAGTTCCTGCACTAATCATGGAAATATCAAACTTAAGCAAGTACTGTAAACCATTCAGCAAATCTAAAACAATGACTATTACTACCAAAACTAACTTGACACACAAAACATCCAATCATTCTTCTCATACAAAGGAGTTGATATTTGGAATAATCTGGGAAAGACTTTAAAAGAGAATGATTCCCATACAAATTTTTGTATTCAATTAAAAAGGAAAATCTTAGATGGTTATTAGCTTCTCTCCCTCTTTCCCCTTCTTCCCATATCCTATTCTTTCATTTCTCACAAAATGTTTAACAAACTAGTTTATTACCATAAACTGGGGTAATTTTGGAGGCAAGAAAAGCATGAAAAGTAAAGAAAAAACACCTGAAAATGTGAAAAAATTTTGACAATAAAATGTCAAATAACCTTGGTGCCAATTTTGGTATTTAAAAAAAAAAAAAAATGATGAGACTCCAATTACCCTTTGAAACCCAAATTACCCTGTTCTATGGTAATTAATTAATAAAAAATATATTTAAGAGTAAATAGAAGTCTATTACTAACATATCACCATATACAAAGTTGCTTTAGAGCTACACCTTAATTTTGGCACTGCACCAGGGTTGCCAGATTGGGCGACTTTTCGCAAATGGGGCTACTTCTGAGGACCTGTGCTATCAACATTTATGATTTTGCGATTTTGCGAATTTTGTGCTACTTCCCCCCACAACTTCGCGACATTGGGCTATTTTCAGAAATTTTATGTAAGTGTACAAATATTTGTTATACGATGAACCCTTTCTTTCTTAATGTGTAATTTTTTGAAGCGACAATGCAAAACCCCAAAATTATGAATAATAGACCACTAATATAATGTAGAAAACATTCTATTTTCACCTGAATTTAATATTAAACCTTATGCATTAGGACATAGAGTTCAAAATAACTGATCTCCGACTTAATTTTCTTTCAATTTTGGACCTTATGTAAGTAAAATCTTTCTTTGAATTCGTATTTGGATTACAGGAAAAATAAGGAGAGCCTGTTTTAAAAAACATTTCTGTATTCGCATTAAAGCTATACAGCTATACAGCTTGCCAATAAGCAATGCAACTGTGGAACGAGTATTTTCAAGTTACATCAACAAAAAACAAACTTAGGAATCGGATGGGTTTAGAACTTTTAGCTTCTGTACTTTGTATAAAAATGATGCTTGAAGAAAAAAGCATTTATGTTATGTTAATTTTGAACCTTCGCCACCTATGCTTAAATATAATTCTGGCATTTACGAAAAGTCAGAAAAGACCTTTACAAGCCATGATGAAGGAGAAAAAGAAGACGACGAGCTATTGAATTCACTACAATTTTAAATAAAAACCGTAAGTAAATTTTATAGTATAATAAAATAATGAAATTGGGGTTGGGCTACTTTTTGCGACTTTTCGATACGTTCCTCGCTAATTTTGTTCAAAAGTATCTGGCAACTCTGCACTGCACTAGTTATACAAATACAAAAAACAAAATAAGCAGTTTATCAGTAAAATTTTTAATACTTGTAGCATTTCAGAATGCATAATACAGTAAGCCCTCATTGTTCGTGAGGCTCTCTGTTTGCGATTTCGCAAATTCATGATGACCCATTTTACTACCATGTTTCGGTAAATTTGCGACTGACTCCGCAAATTCATGATTTTGTCACATGGCATCTGCAATGCTGCCCACGCAGGTTGACGCAGGCTCAGTCGTGCTGTGTCCTTCACTGAGTGAGGTTGTCTCATTTCATGCTCTTCAATGCCAGTGTACTATATTTAGTGCGTTATTTAGTTGTTTACATAATAATATTGCTTTACATAATTGTTTATGTAATAATGTTACTTTACATAATTGCTTATGGTAATATTGCTTTATATTACATACAGTAAAAAGTTTTATTTACATACAATATCACTGTTTATGTAATATTACAGTTACATTATTGGTTTTTATTAGTGTTTGATGTGAATCATTGTTTAATAGTAAATATTGCTTTAGTATATTCTGTGCAGTGTTTTACAAAATTGTTCAATATTACCTTTTTTATTTCAGGGTAATAATAATAATAATCATGACTCCTAAAAGAAAAACTAGCAATGATGATAAGTCTAGTTCTAGAAGATCAACAACAGTTAAAGTTATTGAACATAGTGAGGAAGGAGCATGCACCATGAAATTGCCCAGGAGCTTAACTTATCATGGTCAACAGTAGCCAGCATTTTGAAAAATTGAGCAGTATAAATCAGCAGCTAAGAACACTTCAGGTGATGTGAAAACTTTAAGAACTCATGATAACATTCTAGTACAAATGGAGAAACATCTTGTGACCTAGATTCGTGAGAAAGAAAAGTTGGGAGACTAAGTCCTGTTTTTATTAGAGAGAAGGTGAAGAAACTTTTTTGGTGTTTTAAGGATATTTTACACTGCTACCCTTGAGCTTTTGGAACCAATTAGCCATTTTACATTGAAAATGGATCTCATTGTTCACGATTTCATAATTTGTGACATTTTTCTCAGTCCCAATTAATCACGAATAACAAGTGCCCACTGTATAATTAATTATTCTTTATTTTTCCTGACTTTCAAGGTAGAAGGCAACGAATAATAAACTTTTAAACCATTGTGTTTGGTCTTTAACCCTTTGAACGCGAAATTCAATTTTAGTTGAATCAATTTTTTTAGGCCATGACACGACATTAGACTTTTTTCCACGGGTGGCTATTATTTTTCTGCTTCAACGTGATGTTCGATTTCTGTCTCTAGTCTCAATTCATAATGCATTTTACCGTGTTGCCATTTGTGGATCTCTATTTTTGGTATCTAAAGCAAGTGTTTCCCATGCATCAAATCAGTCATCTGCTGCCTCAGTTAATGAGTTGTTCTGTCGCCTCATACTCATTCATCAATTCATAGGTTATAATGTTATAATGTTTCAGACTAACAAAGACCCTAGGATCCACTGATGGGTGGTCTACCTAACTGTGTTCGTAATTGTGTATTGTGTATATCCTCCGTGGTGGTGGAGGGGACCTACAATTTTACGTGGGTTCCGAACCACAAGAACATAAGAAATTTATGTAACAACTGCCTGTACATTCACAATGACAAATTTTTGCAAAACTAAATAATTATCAATTAAAAACTAATTAATTATAGATTTAAAACTAAAGATAGAATCTCTGGATCCAGAGGATCAAGTCATAATAGACTACGATCCACAAATATGTTACACTCTATATCTGGGTAATTCTACGAGAAATAAACAAATGAAGTACACGGTAACCTCTTCAAAATTCATGAAACTTGGTGTGAGGGTTGGTTTAGGTCCAAATTACAAATTTCTGAATTTTTTTTAAAATTGGTCAAGTTGGTCAAATTTTATGGCTTGACCAAATTTTGGTCAAATGAAAAAACCAATAATTTTCAAACGTAAATATCTCAGCTCCTAATTGTGGTAATGTAGTAAGTCTTAAATGATAAAATATGTAAAATTAACTGTAGTTTCTAAATATGTATCATTTTTTGCGATTTGGCAGCGAAGATATAATTTTTCGAAAAAAAAGACCAGGAATAAAATGTTTATTTGATGTATGTACACCATAATAAGTAATAAAAAGTCAGCTTATCGACGATTATTATGAAAAAAAAAAAAAAAAAAAAAATTAATAATTTTTTGCTTTCTTTCCAGATTTTCAGTATATACCTAATTTTCTAGTATATGTAAATTTACCTAACCCTTAAAATGCCTCAAAACACAAAATTTTGTCGAGTGTTTTTTCATAGGATCGCAAGAATAATTTTCTGTAACATCAAAAAAGTAAACTCTGCCATGGCAGCTGCAAGCTATGGAATTGTGGAAGAAAATCAATCACTATGCAGCAATTGCTATGTCACAATTAAAAAGAAGCCAACTGTATTAGAACATGTTCAACATTCATCCAGAGAGCTGGAACCTGCACCAATACCTGAGCCAGACATACTTAACGAATGTATGGAGCGAAGTAGTAGCGATTCCACGAATCCACCACCATTGGAAGAATTTGTCGTTCAAGACAGGCAATTCAATAAAGATTTGCTCAGTGACAATATTTTACCTTTATTTGATGAAAGCCCTATTAAAACAGGTAATAAAACAATAGAGACTCCATTCACGACATTTGTTTCTTAATGCCAAATTCGTAGTTTTCTGTTTTTAAATATTAGCATCAGCACTTGAATACATATATACAAAATATTTGATATTTGATTATTTCACGCAACCTAAATTTATGAATTTGTTTTATAGCTGGATTGAAGCCGGGACAAAAACAGATAAAGGCTTCTACGAAATTCAGATCAACAACGGAAAAGGTTAAACGAAGTTTTGAAGCTGCTTATGGGGCTCCTATTGACTATTCTGAAGCTGGTCCATCCAAAAAAAGTTGTTTGGAAGATGATTTAGAGAGGCAAGACTACTTTTCGGACATAGTTATTGAAATTTGACATTTTAAATTAAATTTAATAGTCATCGAAGTATATACTAAATTAAGTTTTATCTGTTTACATTTTTATAATCAGACAATATAATACATATATTTTATGAAAATTTTAATTAAAAATATACTAATTAAACTTAATGTCAAATACACTTTATTTCAGGTATCAAAAGGTTATGGAAGAATTAAAGGAGAAATTTCAAGCAAGTAACGATCGCAATCTTAGGTTACAAATACTATCATTTTATCCCTATCCCATTGAAAAAACTGCTGACTTCTTTGGAGCAACAAAGTATATGGAGCGTAAGAGCCGCAATCTTTAAAAACAGTTTGGGATTCTTCCTAACATTCCAAACATGACGAAAGAGATGTTACAGCTGAAATGAAAAAAATCATTTGGGAGTTTTATGAAAATGACGAATATAGTAGGATGTGCCCAGGAATCAAAGATTATAAGTTTGCAATAAATGAAGAGGGTGAAAAAATAAAAAAACAAAAAAGACTGGTATTGTGTAACTTGAAAGTTATATGCTGAATATGCAAAAAATGATGAAAATCCCAAAATAGGCTTTAGTACCTTTGCTCATCTTTGACCGTCATGGTGCGTGCTTGCGGGACAAAGCGGAACTCACAGTGTCTGCGTATGTACGCATCACCAAAATCCGAAACTACAAATATCAGCATTAGGCATTAAAGATTTAGACTACAAAAAATTAATGTCTTTATCCATCTGCGGCATGGACAATGAAGATTGTATGATGCACCGATGCAAAAGATGCCCACGAGAGGTCAGAATCAAAAATTATTTGGAAAGTTTGGACTTCATGGCGATGGAAGAGAGAAAATATAAACAATGGGTGTCCATCGATCACTGTATGTTAAAAGATATCACCAAAACTCCAGAGGAATACGTGGAATCGCTCACCAAAAAAATTGCACAACTGACAAGACACCACTTCACGAATAAATGTCAGTCGAGTTACTTCAAAAATCTAAAAGAAACTCTGCCCGAAAATGAAGGTGTTTTGGTGGGTGATTTCGCAGAAAACTTCTCATTCATCGTACAAGATTGTGCCCAGGGGTTTCATTGGGAGAACTCGCAATGTACAGTGCACCCATTCGTTTATTATTCCAAAAACAATGCAGGAAAACTAATTTGCAAAAGTTACTGCTTCGTTTCAAACCGTCGCAGGCATGATACAATTCTGGTTCATAGTTTTCTCAAAAAATTAATCCTGTGCATCCAACAACAAAATTCAAACCTAACTAAAATTCATTATTTCACAGATGGATGCGCGGCTCAGTATAAGAATAAAACAAATTTTCTAAATTTATGCCATCATTTCGAAGACTTCAAAATTCATGCTGAGTGGAATTTTTTGCGACATCCCACGGGAAGAATGCCTGCGACGGTATTGGCGAACGGTAAAAAGAGCAGTCGCCAGAGAAAGCTTACGACGGCCTCTCGACCATCAAATCTTAACAGCTGAGGACTTCTACAATTTCTGCTCTCAAGAATTCCTAACCGCTATTGACTTTTTTTACGTCTCTGAGGCAGAAGTTGTAGATGTAGAGCTTTCTTTGCAAAAACGTCTGAGTGAACCTATTACTTCTATCAAAGGTACTCAACAATTACATCGCTTCGTCCCAATTTCCAAGAATTCATTGAAGGTTTATCCACTCTCTCAGAGTGCACAGTCAGTCGAAATAAGAGAGCTCATTAGAGTTTCTGCTTCGGATCAAGAACATAATACTCTCTCAACGCGAAATTGAAACAGGCTCTTTTGTGGGTTGTATGTATGAAAATAAACTATGGCTCGGATTAGTCCAGTCCTTTGACTGTGAATATGATGATTTTCTGATAAAATTTCTCCATCCTTCGGGCGTATGTCCCTCATACATTTTTCCTGCGCAAGATGATGTTTGTCACGTTCCAACAGAAAATATATTTGGGAGTATTGAAGCAAGTTTACGAGGAGGAACAAGAATACAATACATTTTTCCGCTTCAAGAATTAAATAACTTTTCAAAGAAGATAAAATAAATTCTATCGAATGTATACTATTTAAGATTGTCTATATAATATTTCTAAAATTTTTATCTAAGATTTGTGTATCTACTTAATAGTTATAAAAATCTTTTCAAATTCTTTTTTCTTATTATTATATTATTAGTGTCTAAAATTTGGATTCACTGGATGAGAATACTGTCTCTTAATTCATTCTCAAAGACTTGTGTACGTGTAGTATTAGGAAGAGTATTTTATACTCTGATAAGCGCTTTATAAATTAAACATTATTATTGTCAATATATTCTGTCCCTAAATATAAGAGGGTTATGTATGTACATTGTACATATATTTTAAAAGATTTTTTCTCCTTTGGTTTATCTACATGTATTTTTTATATGATTTGAAAATTGTCTTTTTTTGGACCAACAAGTCTGTAATAAATCTTCGTCATCTGAAAAAAAAATTTTATTACTTAATTTCAAACTCAGTTTTGAGCCTTATAATAAACTATAAGCTGACTTTTTATTACTTATTATGGTGTACATACATCAAATAAACATTTTTTATTCTTCTTGGTCTTTTTTTCCAAAAATTATATCTTCACTACAAAAAAAAAAAAAAAAAAAAAAAAAAAAAAATAAAATTTCCAAAAAATCATAATTTTATTTTTGTTACCCTAAAAAAATGATACATATTTAGAAACTACAGTTAATTTTACATATTTTATCATTTAAGACTTATTACGCTACCACAATTAGCAGCTAAGATATTTACGTTTGAAAATTGTTGTTTTTTTAATTTGACCAAAATTTGGTCAAGCCATAAAATTTGACCAACTTGACCAATTTTAAAAAAAATCAGATTTTTGTAAGTTGGACCAAAACCAACACTCACACCAAGTTTCATGAATTTTGGAGATGGTGGAGTGTACATTTGGCACTTTCATTTGTCTATTTGTCCTGGAATTACCCATCTATTTATAACCAACATGCAAATATATCAGATCCAAAGAATCCAGTCAATTTCATTATGGTATCCATCAATACTAGTACCTTGCCAACGAAAAATAAGTCACGGTCCATATCGATTGCGGACCAAGTCAAAATTTACAACCATATACATTACCATGACTCCAGATTTGAAAAAATTTACTGGAGCACAGCTCTGAATTTACTTTTTTTCCCCTTACACCACTAGATAGGTTAATGATAGTAAACTCTTGAATTGACGACATACCAATTACAAATTGTTTTAGCTAAACATAATAATACAATAATGTACAGTTTATAACTCACCTTAAGTTTATTTATTCATTGCAGCAGCAACAGTGGACGATGTTAGACCTTGCATGTAGGCATTTGTTGTGAATTTACCACCATGTATGCTTGGCTACTGATCAATGGCTTTCTGTGTGATCATTACAGCAGATCTAGTGCCTGGAGCTGGACCCTCCTTCACAATTCTGCACAGCTTAGTCAAATGAGATGGCTTAATGGATCCTTTGTGTTCAACAATGTAACCAAGAATGGAGAATGTCCCTTCAGCTGGTGCTTTATCAAAATGCTTTAATACCTCTCTGATTCCTTTCCACAGCTGTTCTATATATTCTGTCAGCCAATTTATCACTGAGTCTTTTGTAAAACTACTTTCAGATCTGGTTCTGGATGGTCTAGCAACTTCAGCAACCTGGTAGTAATCAGAACGTTTCTTGATGTATTTGTAAACTTCATTTAGGATGTAATCCTCAGCTGTTAGTTCCTTTTGCTGCCCTGTGGTATCGTGCTTAAATTCAGAAACTACATCATTTGCATTTCCTCCATTAGCTAATTTGGAAATTGTTTCCATCACTCTTAACATAACAGTTTTCCCTCCTTTATAAAATATATTTTCTACAAATTCTGCACTAACTGTGGTTTTTTGAGCTACTTGCAACATAATCTTTGTTACATAGGAAATCAATACATAGAACTTGGCACTAATTTCTTTCTCTTGTTGGATGATCAAAAAAAACAATTTTCCACAAATCTGTCAAATTGATCAAATTCGTAATTAACCATGCGAGTATCAGATTTGAGTTTTGGTCTCTTAAAACCAATGATATTGTCAAGAACCATATTGGTATAGTCAAGGCCTGATCTCAGATTTGAAGTGTGATTCTGAATAAAGTCTAAAAGCTCACTTAGTTTACAAATTTTCTTCAATGCATCAACGTGGGCTCTGTTCACAAGATGCATTAAGTCCCATCGAAATTTGAAATTTTCTCCAAACAACTTTTTCATTTCGTTTTTAAATGGCTCGTTGTCCTTACAAAAAGCCCCATCTCCAACCATTCCAGATACCTTGGATTTAATTGCTTCTTCAGATAGTTTCAAGTGATTAGGAGACTTCAACACATCAAAAATTTCATTGGCCAAATAAACTCCTGATTTGCTGCGTACTAAATTTATCCCAGCAAGTTTTACAGTCTTATCTTCTTCACTCATAACTAATACAACTAGCATGCTTAATCCCAAAATTGTTCCAATGTCAGCTGTTATTGTTACTGAAGTTTGTTCTAAGAACCACTTTACAGTTTGTTCTTTAAGTTGATTATCTAATAGCTCACAAATTGTCTCGCACGCATGTATGCTATGATTCAAATTTCCAACCTCACAACCTGACCTATGTAATACAGCTAGAAGTACTGGATATAGAGCCCATGCAGTGTTTGTTTTCATTATGTAGTATAAGATGTTGCCACATAAGTCTTCTATGCGTTTAGTAGTGTTCCGAGAAGATGTTTTCATCACTTCATAAACAGCAGCTCTTTGATGATGCTGAAGTTTAATTAAATGTCTCTTCAGGTGGGTTTTCAGATTTCTAAACCATCTCTCTTGATTTTCTCCTTGTTTGCATACATAGGTTAAATCTTTAACATTGAAGTAACCTTTTATGTTAGAATGTTTGTCTGAAGCACATGCTTTGGGGTCTGTGCAAGCTATGCAATATAATGTAAACATTTTATCATCAGAAGCATCATCAATATCTTCTTGATTATCATCATCATCCTCAACAGCTATATCTACATCAGGCATATTAGTGTCACTATTTGCAATGTTTTCCATTATATCACTTGGTACTGAAAATGAATCATCAGCATGCCCTAGATCCTTCTTTTCCACCAATTTGAATGTAGATTTGATCAAATCATTGTTCAGGATTTCTTGTATTGATTTACACTTGCTTAAATGGGCTATAGAAATGTCAAATTTGTTGCTTTTTGCTTTATTAGATTTGGATGCAACACTTGAACTTGAAGGCATATTTTGACTCTTCTCTTTATTAACCACAACAGCTTGGTGAGTTTCTTTTGTTAGGCGCAAAATTGCATTCAATGTCTTCTGGATTTGGGAATTTTCAAATTCCTCTAAAGCAGTTTTGTTAGTCTGATGCGCAGATTCCTCACTTACCTTTTGTTTCTTAGGTGGAGGAGAAGCACTTTCTTCAGTCTGTGAAACATCGTGAAAAAGTTTCATTTTCTAGATTAGCAGTTGATGAATTTGGTTCATTTTTCTGAGGTCTAGCACTAGCACATTTTGTGAACAAACTAAATGACTGCTTTGCCGTATCTCTTTGCTGCACTTCATCCTGGTATTTCTTTACTGCAATATCTAAGCTGTGGGCCCAAACTCTGGGACCTCTTGTATTGTAACAAATATTTTTTTTGGAATTAAAATGTTCCTCCCAGTTTTGCTTCTTTGAATATTTGTTCTTGCATTGCCCACAAAAGTAACCCCTTTTAACACCCTCACTTTTCTCTCCAACTTCATCAATATTAGGATCCATTATTGATTATTGACTACCTGAAAAAATACAAAATAAGTAAAAGTTAGTAAATATAGTATGGTAAAAGTGAGTAGAAGTGAGTAAAAGTAAGTAAATATAGTACAATGAAAGTAAGTAAAAGTAAGTGCTTTAAACTTAGTAAAAGTAAGGAAGAGTAAGTAAAAGTAGGTAAGTTAAAGTAACTAAAAGTAAGTTTAAACTTAACTCAACTTTTCAATTCTAGTCATGGTGGATTACTTAAAACCGCACAAGTAATTATCTGGCCAATTTATCAAACCTGGCTGAGATCAATGGAACATAGTCCAATCCTGATAATTTTATATTAAAAAAATATACGTTTTAATAAAATTTTAATTATCAAAACATTGAAGCTTAACAAAAAATAAAAATAATTGTTAAATATGGAATTACCAACTAAACTTAAAATAACTAAATTTGTAATTTAAAAAAATTGGTTTGTACAAGAACGTATACGCAAAAAAACTGTATAACATCTAGCGGATGAACAAAACCCAAACCCAAATTTACTTTTTCTCATGGTCAAATTTACTGGAGCAATGCTCCCAAGATCCCAGGAATCTGGAGTCATGTACATTACAATATATATACTTAGGAGGAAAGGTGTAGGTGTGGCTGTACAGACTGTACAGTAATGTAGAAATGTGTGCGCACCCATTTTGGGTCTCCCATTTCAAGGTGTTTGTGGGGCAAGTGAAGATCAGGAATTTTTCAATACCTCACAGTACTATGGGGGGCACCGCTCGGCAGAGAAATCTCTTTAAATGGGGTGTGTAAGGACAGAGAGTATCCCCTAACCCAAGATGCTGCCTCCCTATATCCCACACTTGTTTTGAGCTGTGGGATCTATCACCACAAAGCCTTAATTTTACTACCTTAAACTATACCGAATCTATCAACATATTTGTCTAATTGATTTTTAAACATGTTTATAGACATGCTACTAATTACTTCTACCAGCAAACTATTCCAGCTATTTACTATTCTATGCGTAAAAAAGTTTTTTGCAACTGCTGTCTCGAACCTTCTACTTGTCAACTTACACCCGTTATTTCTAGTCCTATTATATTGAGATATTTCGAAAGAGCTATCTCTATCTACGTTATCAAACCCATTCATAATTTTGAAAACCTGGATTAGATCACCCCTTAGCCTCCTAGTCTCGATTGTTGTCAATTTTAACTCCTTAAGCCTATCCTCGTACAACTTTGACCTAAGTGATGGAATCATCTTAGTTGCTCGTCTTTGAACTCTTTCAATTTTGTCTATATCTTTGCGCATATGCGGATTCCAAAATTGGACCACATACTCCAAATGGGGTCTAACTAATGATTTATAAAGTGGAACTATAATATCGCGCAATTTGTACTCAAAATTTTTAGCTATAAAACCTAACACTTTGTTTGCCTTATTGACCACTGCTGTACTTTGTGTCCTTACTTTTAAATCACCAGTGACTATAACTCCTAAATCTTTTTCCTGCTCTACGCTTGTTAAATCTTTCCCTGACATACTATACGCAAAATTACCATTATGCAAACCTATATGCAAAATTTTGCACTTATCAACGTTAAACCTCATTTGCCATGTGACTGACCAATAAACGATTTTATTCAGATCTTCCTGGATTTTACCTCTATCTTCATCATTAATCGCCCTACCACCCAGCTTCGTGTCATCCGCAAACTTTGAAACTGTACTGACTAGGCCGACATCTAAATCGTTAATATATATAAGAAAAAGCAAGGGGCCCAATACAGAACCCTGAGGAATGCCACTCGCTACATTAGCCCAACACGACTCCGCTCCATCAATGACCACCCCCTGTTTCCTACCTCGCAACCACTCTTCTAGCCAATTTATTACTACACCCCTGATTCCATGAGCTTTATTTTTTTCAATGAGTCTTTTGTGCGGCATTTTGTCAAACACTTTTTGAAAATCTAAATACACTACATCAACCACCCGATGTCTATCATAAACATCAACCATGCTTTGGAAAAATTCTAAAAGATTAGTTAAGCAAGATTTGTTTTGCCTAAATCCGTGCTGCGTATTTCTAACTAGTTTATGGAATTCTAAGTGTTCGACTATACGATCCCTAATTATTGATTCTAGTAGCTTACGTACAACAGACATTAAACTGATTGGCCTATAATTTCCCGCCGCACCTTTATCGCCTTTCTTAAAGATAGGTGTTACGTTTGCTAACTTGAAATTATCTGGTATGCACCCCTCAGAAATAGACGCATTAAAAATCTTTGTTAGCTGCACAACAATGCTATCTTTTAATTCTTTTAGTTGTATGGGATATATGGAATCCAGCCCCGGTGATTTATGCATTTTCATTTTAGCAATATAGCGCATTACCTCCCCTTCACTAACCACTATATTATATATTTATCATTATATTATTATATTAAATGTTAATGTATTATTTGATCATATAAAAGAATGTTTTAATTAAGAGGGAAAGCGAGTGTGTAAGCATGTAAAAATGTATCAGAATTTTGTTATTTTATTCATGCCAGCCAGCCAAATTGGTCTTACATAAAAAAATGAATCATTTGAAATATTTTTAAAACTAAATACATTTTTATCCATTCAGCTAGAAAATGAGCAGTAAAAAGAGGAAGAGGATTGTACATGATGATGACATTGCTGAACATCTCTGGTGTTCAGACTCTGAGAATGAAGAGCATTACGAAGATGAAACAGATGAAGATGATTACCTACGATCATTGCATGAGGAGGAAGAGGAAGATGTCTACAAATATGATAAATTTATCAACCAACATAGCAGGTCCATCAACGAATATACATAAACCTAGGTCACATAATTGGTCATGAGTCAAAGATGTGCAGAAAGACATTTCCCAGCACAGTACGAAAATAAATCCGATAAACCAAATTGCACAGTGTGCTCTATTATGCCTTCAAAATGTGAGAAGAAAGGAAAAGGTTGACTGCAAACGAAAGCAAACATTTTTCTGTCATGATTGTTCTGATAAACCTCCATTATGTATCATACCATGCTTTCGTTTGTATCACACACTGAAAAAATTAAAAAAAATCTTGCAAGTGTGCAAGCAATCAATAAATGGTATAAACCTTTTTGTTACAATGAACAGAATTGAAAGAAAAATTTTTGTTATAAGGAATGAACAGAATTGAAATAAACATTTATTTTGTTAAAAGGAATAAATTGCATTGAAATCAATCTTTTTTATTTACTTAACCCCATAGAAGGTGATTACAGTTTGAAGATGAAAATATTCTCAAATGTATGCGTATATATAAGTTATCATATAGGCCTAATATCTCCATGTTTAGAAGAGATTTTGCAATCTAACACATATATCAAGCTTTTATAAGTGTTCTTGAAACTCTTAGTTCAGAAGGAATAAATAACTATAGAATTTATATCTTTTTCATATGATGATTTTTAAAAAATTACCTAAAAAATGTTTTTATACAAAAATATTTAGTTTTGATACAAATTTTACCCAAATTATAATAATTTATGGTATTCTGAAATGGAAACACTAAGAAAAAGGATTATATTATAAACTTAATTTTTTCATGTCCTAATGGCAATTTTGCTGAATGGTCACAAAATCCAAATCCGTGTTCAAAGGGTTAAGGAAACTTTTTTCACCCTGGTTTGAAATATTGAGAAGTACATAGTACAGGAATACCTCAAAATTCATCGTTTCAAATTTCATTATTTTGCAGATTTGTCAATCTTTTACTACCTATAGTTTCGCAATCCATCATCCATATTCGCAGATTCATCATTTAAAAAAAAAAAAAAAAAAAAAAAAAATGAAATTCAACTGTTTACCAACGCAATATATTATTATATTTTGCTGAAAAATGAGTAGAATTTAAGTAATTAATCTGTTTAATAACATAATACAGTAAAAATGTTTTCTCATTGAAACATGTTATAATAGGCCAGGCTGAAACTCAAGATAGAATTAATCAGAGTCATTAACAGTTGGCTTTTGATATAAAAATAAGATTCCTGAAAAAAATAATTGGTGAACGTGTGTCCGGCCACCCCCATTTTTGTAAAAACATCTAATGCCACACTAGCAAAATCAGGAAAATGGCAATATCTCTTCTTCTGAACATGCTAGAGAGATGGTTTGCATACCAAAAGATGCAGAATTTGATTTAGAACAAATTATTAAGAGTGGTATGTTTTCATAAAACCTTTAGTTTTTGAGTTATTTTAGAAAAACTAATTTTTGGGGTCCATAGACCCCCTTTCGACGGACCTTAGTGACAAAAGAAATTCTAAAATAAGCATGATTTGGCTTTTTGATTACTAACATTTCCCTAAAAGGATGTTGACATGGACATAGTGATCACATGATATGAAAAGTATTATACATCCACAATCCTAGAGGAACATTATGTCATTACTGGAGAGCCAGGTAAATGGAAATGATTGTCATACAGTTATAGGCATTATGCTGTTATATTACTGTACTATAAAGTAATATTTCAATTACTTAAAATTTTTTCTTTTTAAGTGACAACTGTCCAGTTAACTTTATTCCTTCCTTTTTCATTTTTATTTAATTGTAAAATTAATTACATTTATTTTCAGATGATTTCTACCTCGACCATTTTACCCCGGAGAGTGGCAAAGGCATTGACATTGCTCATGGCATTTATAAGATCATTAAAGGGACAGAACTTGAGGCCAAATTAAACTTGGTTAAAGCAGATGGGACAAATACTAACAGGACATATGCATGGGTCAATCAGATATTTGGAAATGTTTTTAGGGCAACCTCTTCAGTGGGATATTTGTCTTCTGCATCTAAATGAATTGCCACTTACACACATCTTCATAACTTTAGATGGGACAACAAAAAGTCCAGACAAATTTTCTGGCCCTTTTGGTTCTCAGCTCAATGGGGATGTGTCAGAATGGAATGTTGTGGACTTCAAATCTATACCTTATCCTGCATTTGTGCTTCTACCAAATGAGGTGGTCAATAATTTATCAACAGACCAATAACTATGGATACTGCATCTGCTGGGCAATTATTACTGGTGAAGTGGATGAAGACCTTGCACTCTTAGAAGTTGGCCTGCTAAATCACTCTCGGTGGCTCACCTTAGCCTGTAGAATTCTTCACTTTTATGTTTCACAAAAAAGACCCAGTAAGAACCTCAAAATCATAGTAGAATTCATCATCAAAGTATACTTTCACAGTTGGTTCAATATCAAGGCTAATAAGAGGCTAAGTGATGGGTCAAGAAACCTATTCAATATGATCCAAAGAGTAAATAAATTCCCTGACAGGAAAATTAGAGAAATTTGTTATGACGTATTAAACAATAACAGCTATTTTGCTCATGGTGAAAATATTTTAGTTGGAATGCTGGCTGATGAAGATGAAGAGGTGAGGTGAGGTGGTGTGCTGTCAATAAAGTTCTGTGTCTGAGGGGAGTTATAGAGGATTTTGATGCTGAATCTGGTGGTAGCAATGATTTTGCAGGTGGAATAATTGAAAGTGATGAGAATGAAGAGGATCATGAAGGTGGTACTGATGAATATCCTGCTATAGATGAGAATGTTAGGGTCTTTAGAAAGCCAATCATCAATTTCAAAGCTTCTGCATACCACAAGCTGTCTGCTATGTCCCAATGGGAAACTGTTCCACCTGTATTAAAAGAATTCAGTAATGATGAACTGCGTGATATCATTAATACCGCATTGAAACTGGATCACGAGTGCCACAGTCAGAATGTTGAAAGGCACATCAAGCTTGTCACTGAAGCATCCTTGGCTGTTGTTGGTCATGAGCGTAGAGATGGTCTTATTAGAAACAAAATTAGATCACGTAAATTAATGAAAGATTTTGTCTAAAAAATATTTTAAGTTCTAGATTATTATTTATCATGCTAAAATATGACAAAATGACAATTTGTTAATTGTATAATTTAATGTTTGGCGTTTTGGAATGTCAAAAAGCATTTTCAATGAATTTAAAATGGCTGATTTTGATTGCTGATTGAAAACCACTAATACATGTCAATTTGCAGCTTGAGAATGTTTTATTGTGTTGACATTCAGTCGAAAGGGGGTCTATGGGCCCAAAAAATTAGTTTTTCTAAAATAACTCAAAAACTAAAGGTTTTATGAAAAAATACCACTCTTAATAATTTGTTCTAAATCAAATTCTGCATCTTTTGGTATGCAAACCATCTCTCTAGCTTGTTCAGAAGAAGAGATATTGCCATTTTCCTGATTTTGCTAGTGCGGCATTAGATGTTTTTACAAAAATGGGGGTGGCCGGACACACGTTGGTGGCCACCAATTATTTTTTTCAGGAATCTTATTTTATATCAAAAGCCAACTGTTAGTCACTCTGATAAATTAAAATCAAACAAAAATTATAGTTTCAGCCCGGCCTAATGTTATAATCTACCTTGAATTTCGTTGTTTCACATTTCATTGTGCTATTCCAGAACAAATTAACGATGAATTTCGAGGTATTCCTGTACTAAGGTGTGTATAAAGTAACACGAGTGAAGAGATCTGATTTGAACAGGATTAAACTAGTTTCAACTTGTTTTTAAACTCTTAAAAGCATTTTCAATAGCTCTCATAAACCTTACTATCAAATATATAGTAGTTATAAAGTATATGTAATAAATATTACTCATCCATGTTCACTCATATTAATATAATTCAAATCAGATTTGTCTCTTCACTCATTACTTTATACATACCTGGTATTAGAGTCTTGACTTGAATTAAACGAACTAAAACACTGGTTGAACAATGATTGTACTAACAACTCTTCACTGAGGGATTAATAAAATTTGTTATGGCAGACCTTGCAACCAGTAGTACATGCAAAGTATCACCAGTGGCACATGAAAGTTAATTACTACATTACAAAGGTAAACTCTGGCTTCCTGTTGAGACAAGTTAACCCTTTAACGCTGAATGTTTTTGTAGGGTTAAGTCTAAATGTGTGTATTTGAAACACTAAGTATTCGACTCAGTCGGCGTTAGAGGGTTAAAAAATTATGTCTATTAAGTTAAAACCGTAAAATTAATTAAGAATGAAGTTTAAAAAAAAAAAAATGAAATTGATGCAACCTGTAACCTACAATACATACTCCTTTTTCTCCAACCTTTTGTAGCACATTACTGTACAACAGATTTGGTAATAATGGACACATCTATACTGTATTGTGGCCAATATCATAACAGTGCTTCCCACGAGTCAGCAAAATTAAACATGGGGTCTGGGTAGTAGTTAGATGGGGGACCATCCTGTACCTCCAAATTATGTAGCAACCCATGGTTCAGATGTGACATTAAACTGTCAGTCCCCTCCATCATATGGCCTTGGATGTTGCAAAAGGGGTTAAACAACCCCATCAATCATGTACTGTGGTAAAGTCTGATGAGCTGAAATACCACAACTATCTTGATACATTCAGTAAAAGTGTGCAAGAACTGAGAAAATAAATGTACACAAGGAGTGAATTTTGTAAAGGAAAGAAATAGGCCTTTAGTGAGACCTACTGAAGAAAAACTACAGTACCATACATTTACCTTAATATCATATTTACAGTCACTGGATTCTATTTCCTCACCAGAAACATCTTCCATGAATTCATTTTTTATCTGATGACTGAAATGTTTCATTTGAGAGGTCAGTAATAATAATCATTGATGAAAAGTTACTTCACTATTTAAGAAAAAGCTTAAAATCATGACACAATTGTACCAATAATTTGAAAATAGCAAATTTAAAGAACATTTTCAAGTTTACAATTTAAAAACTGTAAATTCAAATGTGAGCTAAAATATTTTAATATTTCCATCCTCACCTTTCTCATCTCTTTCATTGAAAAGTTTGTTAAAATTTTAAATGTTGAATTTGGTAAGAATGCCAATTAGACAGATTACCATCAATAGTGATTGCATCAGTTAATAATTCAAGACACTGACAAATTGCAAGTTTTACTGAACCAAAACTAAAAATACAATTAGATATTTTAAAAGGTCATTGCAGCAGACCAAAATGCCTAACCATCTGGTCAATGGAATGTTCTATCAATGCTCTAAAAATCTAACAATGCAGCTTAGCTTAGCTTAGCTTCACCTAACCTAACCTACAATAAATAATTAATTTATGGATTGAATGTCTCAAGAGAATGATGATGGTTCACATCATGATAAACTACCTTCTTCATGGGTATTATTTATAATAGAAAAAAATGCTTATATATTTAAATCTCTTACCTCCCACTTAACATTTATTTTCATGACCAATTATACCTTCTTCACAATAAATGCCTTCGTAGGAATCAATTTCTTCTTTAATTTCAAATTCTTCAGTTTTAATATTGAACATTTTTTCTTTTGAATCTGAAAATCTTTCACTCTCAGCCATTTTAAAACTTGCAACCAAGCAAATGATAGTGATCAAGAAACACTTTCTTTGAAGGAAACTTTCCAGCAATTTTCTTTACTTTTGAAGATGTAAAGGAGGGTAATGCAGTGAAAATATAGTTTAGTGAGCAATGGGCCTGCACACTAACATCCAATATAGGCCTTTTTCTGTATATAATTCACAAGGATTAGATGTTACTGATAGGACTATTCAGTTCCTTCATTAAGAGCAACAATTGTTAGAAACCTGGAAAAAATGCAAGAACTTACATGTGAAACCACTTCTTGAAAATATCAAAATTTAAATCATTACAATATTTTAAATGACAAGAAATGTCAAACATTCACCTTTACCACTGGCCCAGCCATCAGTACTAAGGTTTCTGTCCCAGGATCCTGACCAAAATTTGCAAATAAAATTTCCCGGGACAAAAAACTGAATTCCCAGGATTCCTGGGATTCCACGTGATTCAGAATTTAAGATTATAATCATAAAAAAAATTATATTTATGCTATCCAAGTTGGCCAAAATGAGAATTTCATGTAGAAACACATTGAAACTTGTCTTTATTTTTAAAGTAATATTATTTGGTCAAACAATACATACAGAATATTGTCAATTGGTCATTTACATTTTTTGAGTACAGGTAGTTCCCACCTTTACGAATTAATTCGTTCTGATCCCTCTTTCGTAAAGTGAGAATTTGTAACGTGAGAACTCGTTTCCCATAGACGCAATGTAATAAACATGTGTTCCGTTCCTGACAATTAATTTTTCCCATTGAAAACCTTAATAATGTTAAATAAAGGATAATAAAACAATAACTAATGTATAAGCAATGATTTATTTACAATACAAAATGAAAACATAGCAAAGAAATATACATTGTAGGTACAGTAATACATATTTAAAACTTGTTTAATCATCCTCCTCCTCAATGACTAAATATGCTGCACTCATTGAAGGTTTCACCGCACAGTCCACCCTTGATGGTCCAGCACTTGTTGAAGGCTGCGCCGCACTCGATGCTTCAGTAATCATTGTAGGCTCCGCAATCTAACTTCATTCGTTAGAGGCAGAACTAGTTACAGTACCTTTCTGTAGAAATGCTGTGATAGTGGTTTGCTTCCAAGAGAGTACTGGAAATTGGAATCTGTTTGCCTGAATGCATAAACACAGCTTGGTGCGACATTTGAAATAACTCTCATAGTCCGGATAGATTTTTTTTATATCGTATCATTTAAAAAAAAAATTGTAAAGCCGGGAATTCGTAAAATGGGAATCCATAAAGTGGGAACTACCTGTACATGCTTACATTAGTAATTTTTAGTTATAAGTGTGGTAAACATTATTTTTGAGCAATTTTTTTTTTTATTGTAAAGAAACATTTTTGTTTGGTTTTATATGCTTAGTTTATTGTTAAATCTACAAAAAAAAATGTTTTATCACTTATTACATTGCATGGATGGGGGCGCTAAATATCTATACAGTGCCCTTTTATGCACCTGGTTAGGTACCTGTAGTTATGCAATCATTCATAATTATGAATTCACATCGCACATTGGACAGTCTCTACAATTGTTTAAAACAATATATGAAGTATTTATAACAAAAACTTTTAATTAGGTTGTTAATAATGTATAAAATTAATATCAGGAAATTTCCTGGGAAGAAGCTCAATTTTTTCCCACAATCCCGGGACAAAGCAAACCCTCCAAAACCAGAAACCCTAATCAATACCATAGACCTACTAATTTCTATAAATATCCACACTGAAGTTTATTTTACTTCACAAACTGGGGGAAATGTCCGTAAGTTAATTTAGAACTATACAGGGTTTCAAAAAAGTCACTGCCCAGTGAGAAATCCAGACAACTCAAATTTTTACACTATTAGGGCAGATGAGATGTACAATGAAGTAAAAAATATGATGATGCAAAGGTTCATTATGATATAAAATACTGTACTTACCTTAAGACTTGACATGTACATTAATGAAGGCATAGAGTACATAATTATGGATGAGATTAATGTAATGCAACCTTTGTAAAGCATGGTTTGATTCATCTTCACAAGAAAAAGGATATTGCCTTATAAAGTTATGCCAAGTCATTATCATACTCCAGACATGCAATGAGCATCTAAAATCTCAAAAAGGCAGGAAAATGCAAGAGCAATGATGCAGTCTCAAAATACATGCAACCCATGTCACTGCTAATAATTCTGCCAATATTAATGTTCTTGTTCTATTTTTTCAGATTTGAAGAGAGGAGACGATAACAACTAATAATTATCAATCAAAATGCCTTGGACAAAGGAGGAAAAAATATTTTGCGTCACTACTTATTTGGAGACGAAATCATTCAAAACTGTGCAAGCGAAATTTCGCAGGAAGTTCAACTTCAACAATTATCCCCAGAAAAGCCAAATTTATCATTGGGCACACAAATTTCAAGCCACAGGATCAGTAAACAATCTCAACAAGAAAGCAGAAACACCCAGATCTGGCAGGAAGGTGGCTGCAAGATCTCCTGACAATGTGAATGCGGTGAGAGATTCTGTCAGAAGGAGTCCGAAAAAGTCAATCCGAAGACGTTGCCAAGATCTGGGTCTTTCACGTGCGTCAGTGCAAAGAATCTTGATCAAGGATCTTCAGCTGTACCCATACAGGATCCAGATCAAGCATAAACTCACACCAGCTGACATGGCAAAACGTGTTGTGATGTGCCGGTGGTTCGAGAACAAGATCGAAGAGGATCCTGACTTTCTTGATGATGTTGGTTCAGCGACGAAGCACACTTCTTGCTCAGTGGGTATGTCAATAGCAAGAACAATGTGTTCTGGGGGCACACAAGCCCCAGACGAGGTGCTTCAGAGGCCCTCGCACTCTGTGAAATGCACGGCCTGGGTGGCCATCTCAAAACATGGCATAATTGGACCGTTTTGGTTTGAAGACACAGACGAGGAGGCAGTCACTGTCACAAAGGAGCGTTACATTGTGGTGCTCAACAAGTTCTGGAGGACACTTGGGACACGTCGTGGCGTGAATCGAGATGTGCAATGGTTCCAACGATGGGGCAACTCCACATACAGCCAACATCACGATGGAGTGGCTGGACCACCGATTCCCTGATCGGCTGATCAGCAAGCGCCGCGAACCTGAGTGGTCTCCGCATTCACCCGATCTGAACCCCCCAGATTTTTATCTCTGGGGGTTCTTGAAGGACCACGTGTATGAGAGTCGTCCTCAATCCATTGCTGAACTGAAAGTGGCCATCACCCAGAAGATTCATGCCATCAGGAAGGAAGTGTGTGTCAGGGTGATTGACAACTTCGCTCGTCGGCTTCAAGTGTGTCTGCAGCGCAACGGCGGTCATTTGGAACATGTGCTCTAATAAATGTATCCTTTGTTCTAGAGACCTCAAATCTTCAGTTTTTAATTGTCATCATATCAGCTTCCAGGAAATGTAATCTTTTTTGGAGTTTATTTTCTGAGTAATAAATTATTATCATGTCAATGGGTTCCATCTATTTTGAGACACCCGGTATGATGATTCTGAGGTTATATATAGAGGGGGTTAATGCAAAGAAGTGGATGTATGACCATTTGGAGTGAGGCAATTCACAAGTTGTCTGTACGTTGAAACTCTTAATGCAGTGATATACACATTTATTTCTGGAACCATATCACAAATGTTCAATATGTTCCCCCATTCAATTCAGAGCATGTTTATGTAACTTAATAATGTAATTCCCTTTAAGTTGTAATGTGTCAGTCATCCTGTATATTGATCTACTTACTTCATGCTATCATAACCTGTAAAGTCTCCCTGTCGTCATTTTGTGGGAGTTTAAATTCTTTCCCTTTTTTAGTCACTCAGTTTCTATGTCTACATCGGCAAAGTAACTAAGGAAATAAATCAAGTTAAGAGGACAATAACTAACTTAAAATATGGTATTATTTCAGAACAAAATTTAGGGTCTACCTTTAAGGATTAGAACTTGGAAGGAGAGAGAAAATATTCCAGAAACGAACATTTCATCACTCAAAATGAGACCAAACTATGAAAGCATGTGTTTAACCCTAAATGGACAGAATTTTCTGTAGGATTAAATTATATATACATGTATGTGAAAGATTAGAAATTTGTAACAGTTGTCCATATACAGTTAAACTGGAAAGAGAATCCTGCTCTAAAGTTCTAACATTCAAGTGAACAACCAAGGCAAACCATTTATTTTTTTTTTAGCATGAGCCATTTCTATTCTGTGAATTTTGGCACTGGGATTGTGCATATTTCACTTCAACCTTTAGGATTGAGCATTATCAATTATTATTATTAGTCTGTTTTCTGTGCAGCAAACTACAAAGCGTCATTCAGATGCACACACATGAATTACACTAAATTATAAGTGACTAGAGACTTCATGAATAATGAGAGCATGAATTGAGAGATAAAAAAGGACTAAAAGGTAGCCAACACCATCTTCAGTTCTGGGGCCAATTCTAGAACACTCGAGAAAGGAATGAAAATGAGGCCTGTTAGTAAGCTAACTAATGAGGTGAAAGTATGAAGGTATTAATTAACATGTATTGCACTATCTAGATCAGTAGGAGAAATGACTTGCAGGTATATAAATCATGATCAATAACATTAAACAATCACAGCAACAAGGTACCACATTGACAAAATATACAAAGATAGCACTGAATGGATTAAATGCTATCCTAAAAATTGGTTATATGAAGGAAGGTTAGGATTATTTTGAGAGGAAAGTCCTCCAATTGAGGGATAAGCAGTGACAAATTCCTGTTATGTCTTTTACAATATTCAATCAAAGGAGACCAGTCTCTCTCAAAAACTGGTCAGTCAATAAAAATGTAATGTCATTGGAACTTGGCAGGAGGTACAAAAGGTTCTAGGATTGTTACTTTACTCAACATTCTTTTTCTAACAAGTTCCCAGTCTTACCCTCACTAATACAACTTTGTCACATCATGACAGTCCCTTAAGAATTGGATGTCCATTAGCTACTTTAACTAGGGTCCCATCTCTTATATTAAAATATCACTCCCAGTGATTCTGCTAGTTAGTAGTAAAGGGTCTTCCTTATTTTGGTTCCAAATTGAGAGAAAGTTACTAATGTCTCATACTCTGTGCCATAGATATGTGCATTTCTTGCAATCTCATCAGTATATTCATTTCCCACAATCCTTTTATGACCAGGAATCCAAATAAAAGGAACCTCTGTCAGAGCCAATAGTTGTAAGAGGTGTATTATTTGATACAGATGAAAGTTCTTGACAGAGGTATTAGATATAGCTGAGAGAAAATAATAAATCACTACAGATGATTTTATTAGTATTGGAATGAACTGGCTGAATATACAGTAGAGCCCCATAAATGGCAAAGTTCAGCATAAAAAAGTTTGGCCCATAGGATGCTATTTTTTTCCTAAAAAAAAAAAATGTCCCTAAAAATACCTTGCATCTTACACACAGCATAGTAAGCTATTAGCTTTAAAAAAAAAAAATTTTCCCCAAAATAACCTCAGTTAAATTAGGGTGTGTCTTAACATCTGAAGCATTCTCTGGGCCAGGAAATACGGTAGTTGCCCCAATTACAAAAATAGAAAATTCTTATAAATTGCAAAAGGTAAATTTTGATACATTAAGTTGCTTGTGCTAGTAAATGGAAGATAGAATTCAATGTTAAAAAATGCAAATCATGCATTTTGGTAAAAATAATGAAAACTTTAGTTATGAGATGCAAGGGAACTGGTTGGAGGATGTTTGACAGGAAAGGGATCTTGGCATTATAGTTGGTAGTGATCTAAAATTTTCTAAGCAATGTTTAGAGTCTAGAAATGAGGCAAATAAAATTTTAGGTATGGTATTATTAAGAGGAGAGTTCGTTACAAGAGTGAAGAAGTCATCTGTAAATTATATCTTATGTTAGGCCTCATTTAGAATACTGCATTCAAGCTTCGTCCCCTCACCTTAGACATGATATTGATATGCTTGAAGGTGTGCAATGTTGGACAACTAAGCTTATCCCTAACCTTAGAAGATTAGAATATAGGGATAGATTGGTGGAACTAGGTATGTTTACTCAGATAGGGTGGAGTGAAAAAATCAGAAGTGCCAGGATCAAAATTGAGGGGGTCTAGATAGTTGTCTTTTGTCCAGGATTAAACTTTAAAACTGACTACTACCAGCCAATTTATACAAATTGTATATGTGCGTGACCAAAATTTGAACCTAGTGACCAATGTTCCCACTAATTTTTTTTAGTCTGTGCGCAAGAAATTTTCAGTGTGCATACATTTAGATTCATGGTGGAAAGTTTTGCAAACTTTTCCGAGCGCTATTATCTTCAAAATTAAATATATATAAATATTAAATACTTAATAATTATTACTTCCATAAGGTGATAGCTTGATCATTACAGTACTATTAAATGGATATTAAAAAACTGTTTACAATATTATATATTCTTAAAAAAGAAAATATTTTATCCATTCTAAAAATATGAATAAAATAAAAAATAGTAAAATAAAATTCAACAAAAAGAAATAAAATAAAAATAACATTAATTGAAAATGACTATTTTAGTTATCATTTCTCAAAACAATTTTTAGCATTTAGCAATTTAAAATAGTCTATAAAGATTATTCCTATTTTGTGAATGGATAAAATCATGTATTAAAGTAAAAAAATAAAATTCAAAATAAAATAAAATATAATCAAAATAACATTAAAAATAAAAGTGCCTTTCATTTAAGTATGATTATGATTTCTTCCTATGATCTTTAGCATTTGCCCATTCCAAATAAACTCTATGAAGATTAATACATCTGTCATCATTCGGGTAACTTTTAATTCGCATGAGCATGTCCAAATGATTTTCTTTCAAGCGGTTTCTTAATTTGCTCTTTATAGAATTCATTAAACTGAAATTTTTTACATTACTTAATTTACTGTCATGACTCGTGATACATTTGAGCTTGTGCGCATTTTATTTTGCTGTTTGCACGGGTTTCACAATGCGTGCACACACCTTAGAGGGAACATTGCCAGTGACCTATCTTGGGTTCTGGACATGATAGAAAGATAATTTAAAAACTGTTTATGATGTATTTTTTACCTCTGAAGCAGATTATAACATTTGCAGAGGGCTGCAGGGTCAATAACAGGGATGGGGTCAAATACAATTGCCCAAATACAAATATAGATACAAATACACTATTTTTTTTTTACGGCCAAATTCAAATACAGATACAAATATTCGAATTTATAAATCCCAAAATACAAATATAAATACAAATATGAAGCTTCAAATACAAATAAAATGCAAATACAATTTTTACTGTATTTGCAAATTTTGTACCAATTTCATCCTAAATATAAACGGATAATATTTACTTGACTTCGGCTACCCCTCAAGTAAGACAATACTGGTATAGTACTTATTGTATAAAACTTAACATTGCAATACTTTGGCTCTTATCAAAGTAGACTTCATTTTCACACCAAGGCAAGAAAAGTAACAAATTCCTCTTGTTTATTATTTTTATTAGAGAAAATTATTTCACACTTCTTGATATTTCTGCACTTTTGCATAATTAAAGAAAATAAATTCATATTTCTCAATGTTTGATTTTTACTGTTCATATCAATTTGTAGTTATATGCACAGGTCCTTGCACTATGTGACTGTTTTATTATAATGCATCCCCGCAAGGGGGTCCAAGCATGTACGTTGGGGCTTTTTACGCTCCAATGTAACATTAAGATATCTACTGTCTGTACAATGGATTTAAAACATTTAACTTAAATTACATTAGTGTATTTGACTATTTGAAGCAAATACAGCAAATAAAAGGCTCAAATACAAATTCAAATACAAATATGCAGCTTTTTAAATTCTCAAATACAAATACAAATATCCATTTTTGTGTATTTGTAAATACAAATACAAATATGTATTTGACCCCATCCCTGGTCAATAATGCATCAAAAATCCATATTTCTTCACTTTTGCTCAAAAAATGCAATTTTTCTGCCCTTTTTCTCCAAATATTTTGTTTTTTATTTGAAATTATATTTATATTTTTCTTTTCAAGTTGAATTTATAGAAGTGATAAATACATGTACTTTGATAACCTTATTGCCAAAAAATACTGCATAGTAGGATGTTAAGACGCAGTGACAGTTAAAATTCTTGATGGAGGTCACAGATTTTCAAATACACTCATTCCCCAACAGAAAGCTTCCTCTTGGTAAAGATGTCATCCAACGTGTCATGGCAGAAGAGAACTGGAAAACCAACAAGCAGCTGATACAGTTGCACTAAGTCTGATTGAACACTGGATTTGGTGCAATGTCTATCCAATTTCATGCCCCAGTGTCACCAACAAGATTCAGGATCTAGTCAAAGAATTTTCAAGGTAAGACTCAAATTTTCAGTCCCTTGTAAAAAGATTTAAAATATGTCATACTTTTGTAAATTTTGTAGTTATATTTATCTGTTTGTGACAGTAATTTTATTAACATAATTATGTGATTCAGCGATGTGCAAATCATAAGAATGATCAGTAATAAATTCTGTTTTGACTAGAACTTAACTTAGGGTTTATAATTGAAATTTGCATTATTGAAATTTGCATTCACAACATTAAAGTTTTGATGATTTTGTATGTTTGATAGATATCCAAAAAAGAAACATGGTGACAAGTTCTGGAGTGATCTTTCTTCCTTCATTGAAAAAACTTCCAAGTTGTTTGACATCTTCTGTGAGGACTGAAATTGGAGGAGAGATTTGCAACATTTGTATCATCTCAAAATGACAGAAGAATTCTGACTAAGCTTTCTATGAGGACCAGAAAACAGCTAGAATAGGATGATGCGTTGGTTTTAAGGAACGCCTTACATCGGAAGACATCAGATACAAAAGAAGAGGGGTCATTCCACGTCGTGAACCAATTTTGGAAAAGTACCCTACTTCACCATATCAGATTTTGTTCTAACTTTGCTCACAGATTCCTTTAAGCATTAAAGGAAGTTCTGCAAAGCGTTAGTTCCATATCTCTTGTGGTTCTGTCACTAGGGCTCCAAGAGCATGGGCAACTTTGTCCATCACATTGAGCGCTGAATTATTTATGCCATTTTTAGCTAGTCAGCATTCCACAGTAACAAATCCTTTTGCTCTGAAAATTTGCTCCTAGGGTCAAAATTTACTGTAGATTTCAAAACTCACATTACTAGAGCTCTAGGAAGTATATGTTTTCCATAAAATATCCCCAAAGTAGGCTTCAAATTACATTTTGATTCCTGGGAAGCCACTTTTAGAAAATTATAGCTCTGGATCTACTTGACTCTGTGAGCTTTTGTTAGAAACCAAAAAAGTACTGCCCATATGCTACAAAATGTCTCAATCCAGATCTTCCTACCTGTTCTAGTTGCTGAGTTATAAGGCATCAAAAATGGCCAAAATTAATTTATGTGACAAAAATGTCCCATCTTTAAAGCTCAAAATGATCATGTGGGATGGCTCACACCATACTCTAACAAAAACCAATGAAAAGAGCATGTCCTGAAATACTAGGGCCTAGTTTTTTATTTTAGTGTCTTGCTTTTTTGTAGGTCTAGTAGAGCTTTGAAATTTTGTTCCATGTGATGTTTCTAGCATTATAATTGTTATTTCATTGGCACAATGTTTTATTTTTCTTTTGTTCTTATTACCAATTATATAGTGCAGGACTAGGTGCTCTGTGCTAGGCTATACATAATATTTTTATTTATGCTCAACAACATGTAATACATGACTTATTGTTTTCAGATCAAAACTGAAAATGGCCGAATCATCAGATACTAGTAGTGTTCATGTGGGAGAACCCATGGAAACTGAAAAAAAACTGGAAGCTTGTACTATTGGAAATAAAGAGGGAACAACGTGTCACCTGAAAACATTCCAGAAAATGTGGTTTGAAACTGTTCCCAGAGCTGACAGTTCAGGAAAGACAACTACAGTTGTCCCTTGACATTCGCGAGGGTTATGTTCCAAATGCAGTCGCGAACGTCAAATTTTCGCGAATACTTGATGCCCCCTATATAATACCATAAGGCTTATACAATTTGATATGAGAGTTTACGCGAACATATCAGTAACAATTTTAGAGTATTTTAGTTGTTTTAAATGTTTTAAAATAGGTTTTTATTGTGAATACCATTCATTTTAGTTACTTTTATGACATTTCTGTAAATAAAAAATCAGTTAGATTCTGTACATACATAAAATAAAAAATATGGGTAGTGTACTGTACTTACCAATGACTATAAGAGTGTAGGCTAAGATGATTCACCTTGATGATGAGTTTTTGCCATACAGTACGATGAGTTGATGAATACTGACAAGAAGAGGGTACTGTATGGCATGAAGAAGCTACTGGAGATCAGGAAGGGATGGATCATCAACATCTTCATCCGAGTCATACGGCGATAACAGAGGAGGAGAAGGCATTATAGGCTCGGTGGGCACTGCTGCTTCGCTCTGACTGGTGGAAGGGGTGGGAGACGTGGTGGCAGTGGGAGCCGATTTTGAAGGTCGGACAGGCGTGAAATACATTGTGATCTCCGTTTGCTTCTTTTTTTCTTTTCATTTCATCAAAAATGCTTCTATAAGGTGTCAGTGCTGCCTCCACTCCATTTTTCAATTTCATTGACTGAAGCATCGAAGGGTCAATGTCAAAGAAGAAATCTAGGGTTTGTTTGAACATGCGAAATCCTTCGGCTAAATTGTCCAGTGTCAGTTTCGGTTGGGGAATCATTACTACTACTTCATCATCATCGTCATCTTCCTCTTCATTAGCTGATTTCTTCAATTCATGCAAGTCCTCATCGGTGAGCTCTGCTGCATTCACATCGATTAACTCCTCCACCTCATCCCCCTCCATTGTTGAGTTCGCTAATGTTGCAACCCATTTGAATATCATAAATCAACATTACCCAAAAAATCACTTTGGGCAATTGACATTGCAACAGCTCAACTGTTGAAGGAAGAGACTGGCAAAGACATCAAGCATGGACAGAAACTTTGTCCTGATTGCAGGAAACAGGGCCGAAATACAAAGAATCAGTTCATCATCATCAAGTGAATCATTTGATCCACCAGAAGCATAAAAGCAGAAACTAGACACCAGCTGTTCAGCACTTGACATTTCCCCTGTAAAGCCACAAAAAGTGAGCAAGAGATTTACCAGGATATGTCAAAAGAAAGACAAGACAAGCACAAGAAGCTATTGGTCAGAAAATGGCAGCTTTTACAGAGATTGATGTGGGTGAAACGGAAGCTAGCACAAGTCAGCAGAGGTGCAGAAATTGTGAAGATCATGAAATACTGTTGGAAGAATTGAAAAGCCAAATGGAATTATCAGACAAAGAAAGGAAACTGCAGATTCTAACTCTGGAGCCTAACAGCTGGTCTATACAACAAACAGCAGAAGAATTTGTTTCTCTTTGAATGGTTAAAACAGCCAGGAAGTTGAAAACAGAGTCAGGTATTCTTGCAATACCAGGAAAAAAGAAAGGAAAAACACTGCCTGAGGAAGTAGTAGTAGTAAAAGTTCAAAAGTTTTATGAAGATGAATTCAGCCAGATGTGCCCAGGGAAGAAAGATTGGGTGTCTGTCAGGATTGATGGAAAAAAGCTTCAAAAACAAAAAAAGACTGCTGCTCAGCAATTTGAAAGAAATGTACATTGCTTACAAAGATTGAAATGGCCCTGAAATTGGCTTCTCTAACTTCTGTGAACTTCAACCAAAGTGGTGTATGACAGTTGGTGTAGCAGGGGTACACAGTGTTTGTGTATGTACAACTCACCAAAATGTGAAACTGATGTTGGCTGGAGCTGATATTCATGAGGATTACAAAATGCTGAAGCAAAAATGTGGGTGCAATTTGGAGTCAAAAGTCATTCCAGCAAAAATGAACCAAAATAGGAAAACTGTTTCATAACTTTGTTTCAGTTCATTTGCGCAAGATATGAAGGTCACATTTAAACAGAACGCACCAAAATACATTAGAAAAATATATTTTTTATATTAATTTCAATGTTGGTGAAACATTCAACAAAAAAATTTGCAAAGCTTATTAACAAAAAAATTACAAAGTCAACTGTATAAATAAATAAATAAATAAATAAATATATAAACAACTTAAATTTTTGCAAACAATATTTCAATATCTATGAATATCTACAAAAAAATGGACTCAATTAAGATGTGATCAATGCAGACTATGGATACAGTACAGTTGTAGTGAACTACCTATTTATTTCCTACTCATCCTTCAAAATTCAAAAAGAAAATTCTCATGCTTTAGATGTGCTCATCAAATTTGCGATGACTATGACAGGCAATTTCAAGAGCTTGAAGTAGAACTGGCAAGTGAGTTACAGGAGGAGGAAATTATCATTGCCAATGCAGAGCTTAATAAAAAAGTGAGAAACCCTCAGGATGAGACCCTAGAGAGAGAGAAACTGCAAACAAAAAGGGCACCAAAAGAGAAAACAAACAGGAAATAGACACTAAGACCCTCAACAAACTGAACAACCCCACTGTACATAGTCACCAAAAAGCCAAAAGTGAAAACAAGAAGCCAGTATGCAAGTATTACAGGAGGGGCTTGTGTAAATATGGACTTTAGGGGAGAGAATGCCCATTTGCTCACCCACCACTCTGCAAAAATTTTATACATGATGGGAATGGCATTTCTGGATGTAGATCCAATGCAAGATGTCCCTATCTTCATCCCCAAATTTGCCAGAGCTCATGGTAGGAAAGAAGTTTTTTTAAAGAGAACTGCAATCTGGCCCACCTGAAGGGAACAATCCAATTGCAACCACATCAAAATCAATGGAGAGAATACCAGGATAGTGAGCCTGCTATCCAGGCGTGGACTGGCCCTGGTGGCCCGTGGGCCCTAAATTTGTTCGGCGTATTACTATATAAGACCTCAGGGGTGTTCACAGGAGTAAAAAAAATGTGCTAGCACAGCAACGTACATCGGCAACAAAATGGCATTAAAATTTTCCACTTTTTTTAATACTGGTAAAATAATTGATATTTAAATTGTTTAGGATTATTAACTTTAGTTTATTTATTGATAAATTATGTTCATTTAAATAAACTTATTATACAGGGTGATTGAAAAGTCTCTCCGCAGTAGTAATAAGATATTTTACTTTATTGAAATTTTACATAAGGAGATATAAGAATTCTATAAATGTAATGACATATCATTATTACCTGTTTGGAGTAAGTGCTGGAAGTGTTTTCCACCATTTTCTCGACATAGCCAGATCCTTCTTACTTCATTAGCAAATACTGTGTGTAATGTTTCAGCTGAAATAGACTGCACGTAAGTTCAGATCTCCGTTTGTAATTCATCAATAGTTTTTGGGTTATTTTTATAAACACTGCTCTTAGCGGCCCCCCAAAAGTAAAAATCAATAGGCGTGAGGTCAGGTGAACGGGGAGGCCAAATTCCTCTTGAAATTATGCATTCTCCGAAGACATCTTCCAATAATTGCATGGAATAATGAGCTGTGTGCTGCGGCACTGTCTTGCTGAAAGTATGCATTTTGGAGTTCATTTTCGTTCAACTGGCCAATAAATGAGTATAAAATTTGCTCACAGTAACGCTCTGAATTGATGGTTTCAGAAAAAAATATTGGACCAATGATACGCTGTCTTGAAATCACAACCCAGATGCCAATTTTTTCAGGATGTAGAGGAGCTTCGTGAATACCGTTAGGGTTTTCAGAGCACCACAGACGCGTGTTTTGTGAGTTGACGTACCCTGAAAGGCTAAACCATGCTTCATCTGTGTAAAATGTCACATCCAAAATGTCTTCTCCATTTTGATCAATAACATTATATAACCACTCACAATAATTTAACTTATTTGGAAAATCTGCAATTTCCAGTTCCTGCACAGCTGTCACTTTGTAAGGATATAATTTGAGTTCTTTCTTAACTGTTTTTTGGGTGGAGCCATAGCTCAATCCACATTGTTGCGACAGTCTCCGGAGTGATTTTGTTGGGCTTTGTAGCAATTGATCAGAAATGTCACCCAACTTTGTCTCAGTTAAAACGGATGGTCTTCCACTTCTCGGAGCATCTTGAACAGAGCCGGTCTTGCAAAACTTTGCAATTAAATCACGGACAGTATCTCGATGAGGCAATGGTGTCTCCAGAAATCGTTTCTGGAATTCTCGCTTCACAAATTCTGTGTATTTACCACCATTTTTAAACACGAACTCAACTAAAAATATTCTTTCCTCAAACGACAGCATGATGTTGAAGGCTAGCCTTATAATCTGATTGACCTAGCCTAAGCATACTCTCACACAGCCTACCGTAGCAAGACTTAGCTTAGACTAGCCTAGACTTCGCCAATATTTTGTTAAAGATTTCACGATATCGTACAATTTTCATTAAAATATCTAACTTCTTGTAGGATTGCATTTTTGTCTTACAGAGTCATAGTTGCGGAGTGAATTTTCGATCACCCTGTAATATATTTATTTTATTTGTTGAAAATTAATTACATAAATATGTTAAAAATCACTATGTTGCCAAACGCATTTCTGAGCTTTCTAGTATAACCAATCAGCACTCTAGAACACTATTTTTGGCACGAAAAATAAAATTAAGTAAATAAGGTAAATATTTTTTAAGCGGTGTTGCATTTGTACTGACGCGGCAATTTTTTGCTCTTGGTCTTTATAATGTGAGTAATTATCTGAATTTTTATTTAAGTAATTGTTTATTTTTTACATTTTTAAGCTTTAAACACACAAATATCTTAGGAGCTGAATAAAGGCCAGCAAGGCCCAGCCAGTTCAGCCTAGATCCCAAGAACCTGCATACTCAAACCTACAATCCACACCCTCAATAATTTCCTCATACCTTTTTTCTAAATGCCTTTGAAAACATTATTCATTCATATTGTGCGCGCTATATAAATATATATATTATTATTATCATCAGAGGCGTAACTAAAAGAAGAAAGGCCTGTGTCCTACTGTTGATAATGGGCCCCCCTGTAATAGTTTAAGCAAGTGACAGTTTAGTTTGAAATTGAAAGAGTATCTTTCTACTTCAGCATTTTCTGATCTTTATGAGTAACTTTCATTATAATATATATATATTAGGGTGGTCCAAAAAGTTAAAGCATCGACTAAGTTCTCTCCACAAGGTTGGTTTTATGCCTCTTGGTGTGGACAGTATTTGTGCAAAGTTTCACATTATTCATTTAATATTTAGGGGTCGCCCCACTTGCCCCCTTTTTGAAAATTTGGGAAAATATATAGACAACTGAATAACTAAATTTTTTTTTTGGTTCTCAAAGAATATGAAAGAAAACAGTAAGACAATAGGACATGATAATGGGTGTATCTTCATTATTTCTTCTGCATCAGAGTCGCCTTGGATGGTATTGGTATCTGTTTTCGGTGGGCGGCTACGAGTTGTAGGAGGTACTGCTTCTGGTCCTCGTTTCGTGTCAAAGTGTCATTGTAGCATTGTGCGAGAGCAATACCTCGCTCGGCAGCATCATTGACGACTTTCATCTTTAAGGCGCGATCTCTAAGTTCCATGTAGTTCTTGTCATTTGGCCATTCCCATGGATCTTTTTGAAGTAACTGGCGCGCTTCCTCCTTACCTCCAACTTTCAAGGCATCAAAGAGGGTCAATGTCCTTTTCGTGACGAAGGATGCCACATCATTTTCAATACCAGCTTCCGCCATGTCAATTCGTCAGGGGCAGCCATTCTTTTGGGGATGTTGGAGGTGTTGAACCATTCTCCTTTTGGTATCAGGATCGAACCTATTATCGAAGAAGGCCAGTCCAATCAGATGCTCCGACAAGTACCACAGGTGGCGTCTTAGAGCTGTCTTCACCGCTTGTGCAGCTCCTCCGTGTGGATATTTTTCCAGAAGATGCAGCATTTTGAGATCATTGAGAGGAGCTTGTGTCCCCATTGGCGCTTCATGCCAGTACTTGACGTAAATCAGACTGACAAATAAAGCCAGCTGAGTCACGTTTCGTTCTTCGCGTGCTGTGAGCTTGAATTGATAGTGAAAGAGGTAGATTTTGAGCGCATAAATCGCCTTCGCCATCCATCTCGCGTGGTGCATGGGACCCGGAGCTCGGATAAAGAGTTGACCACCAGTCTTTCCCCCCAGGAAGAGCAAAGATAGTTCAAGGAACTCCTTGTAGTCGTCACGAGGTTGGCTTGCCTGAAGAGCGTTAGGTAAGTGAGCATCTCTTTTCTCATCTCTTGGAGTTGAGGGTTCTCGAACAAGCTGTCCGATGCTGAAACAAATGCTTCGTGGGAGAGAGATGGCCATTCCTTTTGAAATCGCTTAAAAAGGCCTGTTTCAGGACTTCCTGTTGAGCCAAATATTGAGGCAAAGACATCAGCAAGTACGACTTCAAGTATATGATGTCGACAACCGATCCAAACTAGCTCGTGACCAATGCTTCTTCAATCCTGACACAGGCTCCGCGATGTAAACCCGTGTTTGACGCAGTGGTATCAAAGACGAGACCTCTCACATGCTGTTCCACATTCCATAATTTCATAGTTTGAAGGCATGCCTGGGCCTGTGCTTCTCCAGTTCCTCGTTTCATCTTTGGGACACCAAGCAGCTTCTCCTGTCCATTGAATGTTATAAGGATTGCTATCCGATGCACATTCGTCTTCTTCCCTTCAATGCTGGGGAGAAGCTTTCCGTCCCAATGGAGAAGGACAGGGTCTTCTCGAGCTGCCTGTTCTCGCCCACTTTCTCTGTAGCGATGAATAGAGCTCCGAGAGCACATCATCCCAGACAGATCATGCCCCGCGGCCTGTAATACAGCTCCAGTTACGAAAACAGCATTCCGGTCAGAAAGATTGGTGCGATCCATTGCTCCAATGACTTCTGGAGATTGGAAAATGTTCGTAACCTTGTTCTTGGGACGCTTTGGTGCCGGAGCTTCAGACGAAGAAGGAATCGGAACCGATGGTCTATAGCTAGTCGTCGTCGTCTTGCGAAAAAAGGGAAGAAGAAGAAGAGGAAAGATCAATTGATGACACTCCTGCTTCTTCCAAATCTTTCTGTGTTGCTTCATGCCTTGCCTTCCTCTTGGCTTCCTTCTCCATTCTGGATTGCTTTCTGTCCTCTTGTGTAGTCATTTCCTTATCAATGCCAGCCATGCTGCAAGAATTGACGTCCTTGCGCTGCATGGACAGGAAAAATCGGTCCTCAACATTGACGATTGTGCTCATGGCATCACTGGTTGCGATGTCAAACAGTTCCTGGATGTCCGCTTTGAAGATGTCTTCATTCATTCTATTGCTGGCACGTTGCCTGGTCCTGTGCTTCTTGAGTGTTTTGTAGCGGTCTAAAAGCTTTGAAAGCTTATGGACACAGGAGTCGATCCGTTGAGTTGGGATCCGCGCTCGGGTCCAGACTTCAATCACCCTCTGGCATGCCTGGTTCAGACTGTCAGAGGTGGTTTGCTTTTGATTGATGTGGTGGTATTGCCCCAAGAGGAGGGCGTCAAGGCATATAGGGAGCCTTGACGTGGATAAAGTTCCAGTTGCCATCCCTAGAAGCCAAACTTTTGGAATTGATCGAGTTTGAGCCATCGGACCTACGGAAGAAAAAGTACATTATATAATATATATATTCAGAGTGGGGCGACCTCTAAATATTCACCAATCACGCTGCAATTTTGCACAGACCATGTGGACACTAAATGGACAAAAACCACACTTGTGGAGACTATCTAAGACAATTTTGAAATTTCTCCCTATGGATTTGGACCACCCTAAAATATATATATATATATATATATATTATATATATATATATGTGAGGGGTCGCGCGTCTTAAGGTACCTAGGCAGTGCCACCACAGGCAAAAATGTGTTTTGATGGATATCACTATTTTCACCCTTCTTCTATCGTGTGGTTTGGGTTATAATGACCTTATGACACTAGAAGTATGGTTGAAAACCTTATGAAGCAAACTATTTTTTTCACCTCATTCTGTGCTAGAAAGCACATCCAAAGTTAGGCATAATAAGAAATCAAAAAATTTTAAAAATATATATATAAAATATGAAAATCTACTCCAAAAACTCATCATCTTCATTAGCATACTTAGAACTCTAATTTAGCCAAAAATGAACATTCTAGCTCAATTAATAACAGAGATACTATTGCCAGAATATTGCTGAACTTTGGAGGCGATTTGTGGCAAATTTTAGTTTTGGCACTTTGGTACCTTAAGACGCGGGACACCTCATATATATATATATATATATATATATATATATTTATTTTTTTTAAGTTCGGGAACAACCGATTTGCCTCTATTTAAAAGGGCATATCTCGGCGGAAAAACAAAGAAAAAGTGAGAGGAAAGACAGAGGAAAAAGAAAGGGTGGAGGGGACAGTCGAAGTGGAAAAAGACCAAGGATGACAAGGACTGCAGGGTCGAGCCCCATCATCCTTGGGAGCTAGGGCCAGGAGGGCGCACGTGAAACCTCCAGGAACAAGCACGTACAAACGAGCACAAAGAGCACGAGCTTAGAACCCCCTTGTGGGTATATATATATATATATATATATATATATCCCCGCAAGGGGGTTCTAAGCTCGTGCTCTTGAGTGCTCTTTGTGCTCGTTTGTACGTGCTTGTTCCTGGAGGTTTCACGTGCGCCCTCCCAGCCCTAGCACCCAAGGATGATGGGGCTCGACCCTGCAGTCCTTGGTCTTTTTCCACTTCGACTGTCCCCTCCACCCTTTCTT
The DNA here is from genome assembly GCA_023014485.1 of Bathynomus jamesi. NCBI lineage: Eukaryota > Metazoa > Arthropoda > Malacostraca > Isopoda > Cirolanidae > Bathynomus > Bathynomus jamesi. The sequence continues at coordinate 98,964 of JAJOZX010002869.1, forward strand.
TTTCCTGTCTTTCCTCTCACTTTTTCTTTGGGCCGTAAGTTTCCATACATAGGAAAAATTAAACGTTTGTTTTTATGTTTCAGATACCCTAAGAATATGCGTTTGACGTAAGATCTTGTTTACTGATGAAGCAAATTTTTACGTCAATGGAGAGGTTAATCGGCAAAACATATGTTATTGGAGTAATGCTAACCCTAACTGGCTGAGTCCGACGAAGATGCAAGGTGCCGGTAAAGTGATGGTGTGGGCCGGGGGTGACAGAATTATTGGACCAATTTTTGTCAGTGGAAATCTTAATGCCGAAAGGTATCTTAACATGTTGCAAGAAGAGATTTTCCCATCCCTGCTAAACGAGGAAGGTAACTTCCCAGTTTACTTCCAGCAAGATGGAGTTCCACCTCATTATGGTCTTCACGTGCGTCGGTATTTGGATCAGCAGTTTCCGGATGCTTGGATTGGTCGGCGTGGTCCTGTGGAGTGGCCTCCCAGATCCCCAGATCTCACCCCCCTTGATTTCTATCTTTGGGGGCACTTGAAGGCCATGGTGTATCAGGAAAAGATACGAGACATAAATCATCTAAAGGAACGTATCACCAACGCCATTACAAGCATAACGTCAACTGTGCTAATGCGTGTTCATCAACAGTGGGGAACACGTATTGAAATGTGTTTTCAAAACAATGGCAACCATGTAGAGCATATTATATAAATAAAAATGGTTGTCCATAAAAAAATGTTTATTTTTCCTATGTATGGAAACTTACGGCCCACCCTGTATATATATATAATGCAAACCCACAAGAAAAAAGAAAAATGATTCCAAAACGTTTCATGTATTCAGAAGTACTCCTCGTCATTCCCTGACAGCGTATTAATTAGATTTGATTTTGCTTGAGTTCAAAATTATATTTAAAACTCCGAGGGATTTACAGGTCATGACAAAATTACTAGATTTTTAAAACATCCATAAACACTTTTTTGGGGGCCAAATTTACTGAAGCTTTTTGGGAGTCCTCTCAGTGACACCTGGCTGGTGGAAATTTTTGAGCCAGTCCACGCCTGCTGCTATCCATCAGCACTATTTGGCCCAAGGGATGCAAGAAAACCCAAGATCAAATACCATTCCTGCACCCAGATCCTATGCTGATGTAGCGGGTCCAGTAAGCCCACTGGTAACAACAATAGTACAGCAAGCAACCATGAAACCCCATTGGGGTTTTACCACCTCATGAAACAAATACAAGACATTCAAAGCTCACTTCAGCTCCTCATACAAAAGCAAATGAGAACCCCAGCAAGAACCCTACAAATGGCTCCACAAATGTATCAATAACTTCCTTAAACATCCAGGGCCTTTACCCAAACTCAAACCATACCAAAGTACCTTACCTAAAGAGCCTAGTGGAAAACACTACTAGCACAGTTATAGCCCTCACAGAAACACACCTGAACCCCATGATCATGAGTAGTGAAATTGCAATCAAAGGGTACACCACCCATAGATGTGACAGAGAAGACCATCTAAATGGTGGTGTCCTGATGTACATCCCTGAAAACATTCAAAGTGAACTGCTCACAGCATACTCAAATGGAGCCTGTGAACTCCTAATCATCATGCTCAGTAGGCCTATAAATAAAGACGACATAATACTAGTGAATATCTATAGCCCCCACAATAGCTCCCATCTAGAGCTTGCTGAAGTTCTGGAAAAAATCAGGCATTGCCCAGCTATTGTAGACTCAACAAGGGACTTAATCATTACAGGAGACTTTAATCTCCCAAATTGCACCTGGAACCAATATGGTGGTATGAAATCAGGGACAAAAACATCAAAATCAAAACACCTGAATGAGTTTATGGAATAACTACTACTAGTACAACATGTCCACTGGCCAACTAGAAAAAATAATATCCTAGATTTAGTACTGACAAATAATGCAACTATAATTGACCACATTGTTATAACACCAACTACACACACTGACCACAATGTCATGCACATATTCACAAACTTCTCTCTCTACAAATGTAAGCAAGACCCATGCCAAATGGACTTACCATACTCTGACCTAAACCTGCACAAGTCAGACTGGACATCAATAAATAACTGTCTGGGAGAAATCTGGGAGAAAAACTATGAAGATGAATTAGAAAACCTAGAACCAGAAGAATGCTGGAGTAGAATACAATACCTGCTATCATCAGCATTATACAAGCACACACTAAAGAAAAACGATAGTGCAAAGAAGCACCTGACAAAAGAACACAGATACAGAAGGACACTTATGAGAAAGAGAACAAAGCTAACTAAACAACTGAAAGCAATTAAGTGATACAAGACATAGTAACATCCAGAATCAGATATTGATGTTAGAACTTAAAATAAAGGAGTCAACCATAAGAGAGAATATTGATAATGAACACAAAGCTATTGGCACTATAAAGGAAAATAGCAAATTCTTCTTTAGCTATGCTAAATGCAAAGCAGTTATCAAAATGAGCATTGGCCCATTGCTTGCTAAAGATGGACTAACTCTCACATCTAATCCACAGGAAATGGCAAACATTCTACAATCTCAATATGCTTTAAGCTGAAGTACCCCTGTAGTAGCAAAGAAAATAAAAACTACAGCATTTTTTGACAGAAGAAAATGACCAAGACAGACCATTATTGGAAGATATACAAATAGCCACTGAAGATATACAACAGGCAATAACAGAGCTACCAGGGAGTTCAGCCCCTGGTCCAGATGGAATTGGAGCCAAGATTCTTAAGGAATGCAAACATACTTTATCTCTGCCTTTGAAAATCCTGTGGAGATCCTCACTAGACACCAGTAGAATACCACCAATCATGAAACAAGCAAATATTACCCCAATCTACAAAGGAGGCAAAAGTAAGGAAGCCAAGAACTATAGACCCATATTATCAAAATATTTTAGAAAGTCCTGAAAAGGCACATTGTCACTTTTATAAAAATGAACATCTCTTAGAAGACTTTCAACATGGCTTCAGACAGAGAGAGATCCTGCCTTACTGAACTTATAGATCATTGCAATACAATCCTACAATATTTGGGAGAAAACCACAATTTTGATGTCATCCATCTAGACTTTGCAAAAGCTTTTGACAAGGTTGACCATGGTATATTATTCCATAAACTAAAAGAACTTGGTATTTGTGGAAAAATAGGAAAATGGATCCATGCCATTCTCTCTGACAGAAAACAAATAACAATTGTAAATGGAGCAAGATCTATAGAAAAAGAAGTGATTAATGGAGTGCCACAAGGTACAGTACTGGGACTAATTCTATTCATAATGCTAAACAATATAAACTGTAACCTAGGAAGCGCTCTCCTGTCATTCGCAGATGATACCGGAATACTAAGACCAATTACAGAAAAAGACGACTGTGTAGAGCTACAAAAAATCTACAAACTATATATGCATGGGCAGATGCAAACAATATGGCCTTCAATGAAGACAAATTTGAATTAATTAAGTATGGACCAAATAAATACCTGAAAGAACAATTCAACTACACTGGACCCACAGGAAAAGATATTGTACAAACTGATCATGTAAGGGATCTAGGGATTATATTATCTGAAGATGCAACATTCAACAGGCACATTGACAAAGTAACCTCATCACGCAAACAACTAATAGGATATATACTGAGGACATTCAGAACTAGGACAGTATGACCATGCTTACCCTGTGGAAATCACTTTTTCTTCCATGCATTGACTACTGCTCTCAATTATGGTTTCCCCACAAACAGAATGAATTGCAAAAAATTGAGGCCCTACACAGAACCTTTACCTTGTATATTAAACAACCTGATGGGCAACAGGTGAGTAAACACAAATTAAACTACTGGGATAGGCTCAGAGACCTTGAACTTTATTCCATAGAGGAGGTTTGAGAGATACATCCTAATCTACACCTGGAAAATTCTAGAAGGGTTTTTAGTTGCCCCAAATCTGAACCAATTGTGCCCACCTTAACAAGAACTGGCAGAATGTGTCAAAAATATCACCTCCCACCAAACAATCTGAGAAAGATTCAAACCCTTCAATATAACAGTATCTCTAGGCAGGGTTCTCACCTGTTTAACTCCTTGCCTCAGTACCTTAGAGATATAAGTGCAGTCCCAGTAGATACTTTTACAAAACACTTGGACATGTTTTTAGCCAAAATACCCGACCAACCCACAGTGCTAGGGTATATTCCTCTGCCAGACCAGCCCCCACAAATTCAATAGGGGACCAAATCATATGGCAGGAGCAAGAGAACAGAAGGGTGACTATTACATTGTGGCCTCACCTCAGGAGGTGCTGAGTGGACTTAGTGGGAGCAGCACACCCTTGAGGCAGAAGTGTTTCAAGGTAAATTCCAACTGTATGGCCTAACCAGGCTGAAACCTATAAATCCAAGAAGTTATGGAAAAATAAAATGGGTAATGATCTACTTAATCTCCCATCTCCCTGATTTCCATAAATTATACATCAGTAGCTTCATTTCTTCATTAGGAATGCAATTTAGACAGTCTCTAGTAAGGAAAATGCTTCAAAACCTAACCTAACCCAACAAAAGCAGAGTGCACCAAGGTTTAGAAAAAAGAAAAATCATTTTGTTGGATACCTTGCATGCTACATGTTTTGCCTGAAGTATTATGACCCTCAGAAAGTTTGCATGCCTTCCTCATTGCAGCAGCCTAGCTCTACCCACCACACTAATTGTGGAAATGTACATACAGCTTTTGTTGGGTTAGGTTGTTAGGTTGTCTCAAAACCGGGGGTGGCAAACCTTTTTGAGAGCATGTGCCCAAATTGGCAATTATCTGAAAAATTCTCTTGCGTGCCCATGGGAATTTTGAGTAGATTGTTATTTATTTTTATTATTATATTTGTATTTTATAAAATTTTTATAGAGAAAGAGAACAAAATACGGTAATTATGTATATAGACACAATCAGTCATTTTACACACCAAAATACATTTTTCTAGTAGTATTTGATGTGATTTGTTCAAATCTGACCTCCATTTCCCTCGGAAATGAGATCCAACAAAGTTATAGTACTTTGAAGTTTGGTTCATTTTCAAGGGAAATGGAGGTCAAAATCTAAGCAAAATACATCAAATATTACTAGAAAAATGTATTTTGGTATTAATTAACCTAACCTAATTTGGTAAGGATACATCTGCAAACATAGTGACTTTTATCAAAATGATGAGAAAATTATGCTTTAATATTTTATAATTATATTTGCTTTTGATATTCTGAACGTGACGATACTCATATTATCCCAAAATACTTGAAAGCATTCTTAGAAATGTCTATTTAGGCAACCAATAACTCTTCTAAATTATTTTAAATGGGACAGCTTTAGGAATTACATGTTATTTATAACTAGTAATTCACGAGAGGTAAAATTAATGATTTAATGACAATAATAATAGACCTTTATTTCATAAAAAAGGAGTCCTGTTGGTTATTTACGTGTATTCACTGGTTTACTATTAACAAAAGTATAACAGAGAGAGATTGAAATAAATGAAAGCACTTTAGAAAGCCTGTCCAAAAAATTATTAATAACTATTTTTTTTAAAATAATTGAAAAATAACATCATTTATAAATAGTACTGTACCTTGTAAGTGACAAATGAAATGCGACAGTAAAATGATAAGCTTTGGTTCACATGATAAAACACATATGAACACTTCTCACTGCTCCGTTTGTAAAAATTCATTCGCAGCATTATTTGGTAGTAATGATCAGTGGCATCATGAAAAAAATGCTGGGGTAAGCAAATGACACTATTAAGATTTTTCATAAAGCTGAAGTATGAATATTAATAAATATTTTTTTATTGATCCATTTAACATATAAAATAGGAAGTAGTAACAAAATATTTAAGTTTGTATATATATATACTACTCAAAAGAAGTTAAGGGTCAAAAATATTTGTGCATATAAATATAAGCTAACAAGCTAAAATGGTGACGACTAATGACAAAATAATTCTTTGATGGCTCAAGAACAGAAAACACAAAACAAAAACTTTTGATTAGACTAGTTTATTACCCTGATGAAAAAAAGTCATACACCCACCAAAATGATGTTCACACAAGTCGCAGAAGCTTCAGTAACTGGTGTAGCCACCATTAGCATTCACACATTCTTGACAACGTTGGCGCATGCTGTTCATCAGGCGTTGGAAATAATGTTGAGGGATCGCTTGCCATTCTGCGACTAATCGCTGAGCCAGTTGCCGGAGGTTGATGGCAGGGACGTGATGATTGAACTCGCCGCCCTAGTTCATCCCACGCATGCTCAATAGGTGACAAGTCGGGTGAATATGCAGGCCAATCCATGTGCTGAACGTTCTGCTCCTGCAGGAAGTTGGTCACCACCCTGGCACGATGAGGTCTTGCATTGTCATCCTGGAACCAAGCTCCTGGTCCAATCCGCTGCAGAAGTGGAATTACCAGAGGTTGAACAATCTCGTTGAGATAACGTTGACCAGTCAAATTTCCATTGACAACGTACAGAGGGGTTCTGTGGTTCATGGATATCCCCGCCCACACCATCACACTTCCTCCTCCAAATGGTAGACGTTGAGCAACGTTGACATCAGCAGATCTCTCTCCTTGACGACGATAAGCATGAGCCCAGCCATCATTGAACTGGAGCGAGAAGCGTGACTCATCTGTGAACATTGTCTCTGCCCACTGACCACGGTTCCACCGGATATGACATCTGCACCAATCTCAGCGAGCCCTTCTGTGACAGTCAAGTAGCGGTGGTCGGACTGCAGGACACCGGCATCGCAAACCTCAGTCTCACAGACGATTCCTAATGGTCTGGTCGGACACGTTGGTGCCTCTGGCAGCTCTGAGTTGATCCCGAAGATGCCGTGCGGTCACAAAGTGGTGTCGCAACGCCGTTATCATCAGGAAGCAGTCTTCTCGTGCTGTTGTTGATCGGGGTCTTCTAGAACAGGGGCGATTCTGAACAGCATTAGTTGTCCTGAACCTCTGCCAGAGTCTGCCGATAACGCTTTGGCTTACATTTAGATGCTGAGCCACAGTTCTCTGAGTTTGTCCATCTTGTAGCCAGCCAATGGCCCTTCCCCTGTCTTGGATGCTGAGTTGTCGTCGAACCATCTTCAAATTTCAAGTGATGATGAATGGAAAATGCTCAGCCCTTTTATTGCTAAAATTGGCATGCATGGAATGACACTCATGCACAACACGTGCAAATCGTGCATGAGGTGTCACAATGGGTGTTTTGAGGCAGTTTGTCAGTTTAGTCTGACTAAGTTCGTGCTTCAAATCTATGAAAAGGAAATCTGGGTTAACTTAAAAAGTTTCTAAACATAAGTGTAATGATTGCATGTCCCATAATAACATGATGTCTATAGTCCAAATGACAACCCAAAGGGGGATATTCTAACCCTATCTGGCTTAAAAAGACAGACATGTATACAAAAATGATCAAAAAATTTCCTTTGACCCTTAACTTCTTTTGAGTAGTATATATAACTTTTGCTTACCTTGCGTCTTAGGAGTACACACCACTAGTAATGATAATCATTATATATATATATATATAAGCAAACAACCACAAGGAAAAGGAAACACAAAGTCCGAGCGCTTTCGTGATATATTCACATTATCAAGGAAGAACAGAAAATATTTTCTGTTCTTCCTTGATAATGTGAATATATCACGAAAGCGCTCGGACTTTGTGTTTCCTTTTCCTTGTGGTTGTTTGCTTATTAATAAGGTCACGTGTTATTTTGTGATTCTAGTGCATATATATATAATATTTTTTTTTTTTTTAGTTCAGGAAGAACCGATTCGCCTCTATTTAAAGGGCATATCTCAGCGGAAAAACAAAGAAAAAGTGAGAGGAAAGACAGAGGAAAAAGAAAGGGTGGAGGGGACAGTCGAAGTGGAAAAAGACCAAGGATGACAAGGACTGCAGGGTCGAGCCCCATCATCCTTGGGTGCTAGGGCCGGGAGGGTGCACATGAAACCTCCAGGAACAAGCACGTACAAACGAGCACAAAGAGCACTCAAGAGCACGAGCTTAGAACCCCCTTGCGGGGATATATATATATATATATATATTTATTTGTTATGAGTGGGGTTTAAAAAATCTTGGAGGTGGCAGTGCATGCCGCGTACCAACAAAATTTCTTCACGTGCCAATTTTGGCACATGTGCCATAGGTCCATAGGTTCGCCATCCCTGCTCAAAACAGTTGGCATTATACCAAGGTGAGCTATATTTCAAAATGCTAGGTTAGGTTAGGTTTTGAAGCATTTCCCTTACTAGAGACTGTCTAAATCATATTCTTAATGAAGAAATGAAGCTACCAATGTATAATTTAGGAAAATTGGAGAGACAGGAGCTTAAGTAGATCATTACCATAAAATGTTTTTGGAGCTGGTGCGCGTTATTCCGATGTCCGCCATTTTCAAATACCGATAAATTGAATCTTAGGTTATTATTCATTTTTTGACCCAGTCACACCCAGCTATAACAGCAATATATATTGAATAACCAATCAAAACTGAATAAGAAAATATATATATTATCTTGTGCAAATTTGTGTAAAATGTGTTTTTTTATTAAAATATATTTCTTATTTTTGGTGTTTTTTCAAAATATATATATATATTGACTATTTGGTGAATATTTCTTATTTTAGGTGATTCTGGCTACTTCTACGTAATTCAATTTGTCCTGTTTTACAACTAAATCATTTTTAGCAATTGTTCATCTGTTCAGTTCAATTTTTTTGTGACGAAGTATGATGTGTCAGTTATGCATATTTGATTTTGAAGACATGATCCGCCATATTGCCCTCGATGAAGACAAGAGTTTAGACCTTTTTTTCAATCATGGAATAATTAAGACATCCATGACCTGCCCTAAATGCAATAGTGCTTGTATTTTAAGAAAAGACCAGAAGTCTTTAGGTGCCATAAAAAAAATCCTAAAAATAAACGTGTGTCATTTCAGTTTAAGGGCAGGCAAAATTTAGCGGACTACCCATGCAAGGTTGGCACATGTTATTACATTATCATTTGTATAATTTAGGTCCCGGGGGTACAGGGGCAGAGCCCCCGTAAAGATCACGCATCACAAATTGATCGGTCCTAATGTTTTGCAGACAGTTCAGTACGTGACACTGGTTAGGTCAACTGTATGCCCTTCATGATTGGTTAGGTTAAGTCATGATATTTTCATTTAAATTCATTAGTTTAATCAAAAATGATGAGTGCAAACTTTTCTGGTTAATTTTGAGGTGTTTTGTATGAAACTGCCATCCATTTCCTGTGCAAATGCGTAGTTTTCAAGATGACAATATCTCGAAAACTACACATTTGCACAAGAAACAGATGGTAGATTCATGCAGAATACCTCAAAATTGACTATAAAAATTTGCTTTCATTATAGAGACTGGGTCAAAAAACGAATAATTACCAAATCTTAGGTCAAAATTTTGGTTATTATGTATTTTATCACACTCAGTCATTTTACACACCAAAATACATTTTTCTAGTAGTATTTGATGTGATTTGTTCAAATATGACCTCCATTTCCGTCGGAAATGAGATCCAACAAAGTTATAGTACTTTGAAGTTTGGCTCATTTTCAAGGGAAATGGAAGTCAAAATCTAAGCAAAACACATCAAATATTACTAGAAAAATGTATTTTGGTATTAATTAACCTAACCTAACATTACCTAACCTAACCGTGGCTAAACGAGCCTAACCCTGGCTAAATGGGCCTAACCCTGGCTAAATGGGCCTAACCCTGGCTAAATGGGCCTAACCCTGGCTAAACGGGCCTAACCCTGGCTAAACGGGCCTAACCCTGGCTAAATGGGCCTAGAGTATTACCTTATTATGGATTAGGTGGTGGATACAGACAAGAGCTCGTTTAGCCAGGGTTAGGATCGTTTAGCCAGGGTTAGGATCGTTTAGCCAGGGTTAGGCTCGTTTAGCCACGGTTAGGCTCGTTTAGCCACGGTTAGGCTCGTTTAGGTTAGGTTAATTAATACCAAAATACATTTTTCTAGTAATATTTGATGTTTTGCTTAGATTTTTACTTCCATTTCCCTTGAAAATGAGCCAAACTTCAAAGTACTATAACTTTGTTGGATCTCATTTCCGATGGAAATGGAGGTCATATTTGAACAAATCACATCAAATACTACTAGAAAAATGTATTTTGGTGTGTAAAATGACTGAGTGTGATAAAATACATAATAACCAAAATTTTGAAAATAGAAATAATAAAAAAAAGACTACCAAAAATTTTTTTTTTTTTTAATATTTTTTTTTATTTAAAAAAAAAAAAAAAATTTGACCTATTTCTTGGTATTTGGAAACCACTATATTGAAAATTTCATAAAAATCTGACCATAAAGAAATTACACAGGAGGTGCTTTGGTAATTATTCGTTTTAGTGCTTTTCCTCCTTTCTGAACCAAAACACATTTTTCTGGTATTTTGTGGTGTGATTTGTTCAAATCTGAACTTCGTTTCTTTGGGAAATAAGCCATTTTTGAGAAATTTTAAAATTGAAAATTTCTCAAAAACGGCTCATTTCCCAAAGAAACGAAGTTCAGATTTGAGCAAATCACACCAAAAAACACCAGAAAAATGTGTTTTGGTTCAGACCTGACCTAACCTAAACTGACCTAACCTAACCTAACCTGACCTAAACTGATTGGGTTTTGTTGCCAGACCGTAATATCCAGCTCTTCACGTCTTTCCAACAACACACAATATTTTGAATGTGAACGGTGTCTTCCACGAACCGCTGTGAATGGTTGACTGTCCGGTGAATGTAGCCTAGATTTCCAAGTTGAGAATACGCACGCCACTCGTCGGAATAGATTGTAGTCCCAGGCCTAATATGTTGCTGGATCAGGTGAACAAGAGTTGTTGCGTCTCTCTGAGGAACCGCAAACAACAGTAGTTTTTTGGAACTGCGTTCCAAGGTACCAAAAACCCAGGCAATCTCAACCTCCGCAAACCATAATGAAAACCAGACTAAAGCATTCTTGAATGAGTATGTATTATGAGAGATTCAAAATGTACGTCTCTGATTGGTTGGATAAGGTCACGTGAAACCAAAACGAGATGTAATTGGTTGTTTTGACCTATGTTTCCTAATTTTGCCACGAGATGTCTCCCCATAAAACTGGAGGGCGACGTTCGTTAAAATTTTAACAGCGTTAAGAGCTAAATACTCGGTCAATGGCCTATAATGGCTGCTTTTTACGTCTAAATTTTTTTTTTTTTCATAAAAAATAATTATTACATTTCCTTGATTTTTATCAGTTTCCCTGAGGTTTCAAGGTGTCCTGAATACGAATGTATATGTTAAATTGTCATAGAATGTCTCCTTCTATCGAAAACGAACAAAGCATTAAAACGAATATTAACCGGTGCTTTTGCTTTAAGCACCGAGATGTTATGCATGCTATAAAAATACAATTAATCAGGGCCTACACAGATTGAGTCTCTCTGAAAACAGCCCAAAGCAGACTTAAATCAGAACTAAATATTTCAGTAACTATTCACTTAAATGTTATACTTAATATTCTAAATTAAATTATCGACTGCAGTGTTTATTTACACGGATTAGAATTACCAATAATGAGGCATTCCAATATATGGAAGTGAAATTCACTCCCATCTCCCTATTTCACAGTTCATTGCTCATAAACTATACACAAAGGCATTCAGAAAAATTAAATTATTTTTTTTATTATTTTTTATTTCTGTTTAACCCTAGACAGCGTAAGGTGAGCCTGATAGGCTCATTTATGATGTTTTGTTAAAAAAATCGTGACTTATTATTTTTAATTTTAGCTAAGCGTTTTAGTATTCCTTCCTTATTTACAGTTAAGTATGTTTACTAACAATAGTGTTTTCTACATATAGGGTGAACCAAATGTAGGTGGACAGTAAATGATAACGTTTATTTTGAGAATACATATTTAATTTTTTTGTATACTATAATACAAAATAAAATTTAAATAAATTTAGTTATAATATTTAATATAATATAACACAAACACCATAGTTATAATGAACACCATAGTTATAATATAATATAACACAAACCGTATTCAACCTACTGTCCACCTACTTTTGGTTCACCGTGTATAATAATTTTAGTGATAAAAATAAAAAAAGAATATTTGCATAAAAGCGTAACGTGAGTCTGTTAGACTCATTCATTTTAGCTTATATTTCCGTTCTTTTCAATGCCCAGCGAGTATGTATCTGCTAATGGGCGTGTCTTAAATCACGCCATTTGTTAGATGGGCTGTGATTGGTTATTTTGTTTTATTATTTTTTTTTTTTTACAGAATTGGGACACACATGGTCGGTTAGTCATTGATAAGATATTGAACTGGTCGATTACTTGTCGTGTCATATATACTGTAGAAATAACAATGCCACAAATATCTGACAAAGATATTGAATTATGCTTGCTAAATGAAGACACTATGCCAAGTGATTCTGATGAAAGTGAATACAACCCAAGTGATAATGAAAGTGAAATTGACAATGTAATTGTGGCAAGTGACTGTGATAATGCAGTTACGGAGAGTGAAAGTGAAAATGAAGAAATCCAAAGTGTCTCGTGTGGAAAATATATCAGCAAGGATGGTGATGAATGGAGTAAAATTCCTCCACCACCATCCAAAACTAGATTCCACAATGTAATAAAATCACCCACTAATAAGGTAATACTTAGTCCGAATAAAACAATAGTGTGTTGCGAAGATTCTTTCGAACTATTTATTTCTCCCAACATTATTTCTGCTATAGTGAAGTACACCAATGATGAAGGGAAGCGCGTTTATGAAGCGAAAGGAAAATCTAAAATTTGGCATTCGTGTGATGACATAGAAATAAAAGCTTTTATTGGGCTCTTACTCACAGCTGGACACTTGAAATCAAACCACCTAAATATAAGTGCTCTTTGGGATAAAAATTACGGACCACCTATTTTTAGAGCTACTATGGGCCAAGATCGATTCAAGGAAATAATGGCAAAAATACGATTTGATGACAAATCTACCAGATCACATCGCCGAGAAAAAGACAAATTAGCCCCAATAAGGGATATATGGGAAAAAGTCAACAATAATTTGACCAAAAGCTATCTTCCAGGAGCAAATGTAACAGTGGATGAGCAGTTACTTCCGTTTCGTGGTAGATGCAGCTTCCATCAGTACATGAGTTCAAAGCCTGATAAATATGGATTGAAGATCTGGTGGGTATGTGATTCAAAAACCTTTTATCCGCTCAAAGGTATACCATATCTAGGTAAAGAAGGAAAAACAAAAGCATCAGGGTTAGGGACATCAGTTGTCAGTAACTTATGTGAGCCTTACTATCACACAAACAGAAATGTTACCTGTGATAATTTTTTCACAGACTTAGTGTGATAGCGTGGGGTAGACACCCCAGTTAGGTTACTTAGGTTCTAGCAAACAATCAAAAGCACTTACCGGTGCGTTGAATTAGGTATTCCTTGAAGCCTACCGTTTTATTCCTGTGTCCCACAACAGCCTACCTAACTCTCTCTTACATTACCAATTTAGAAGCTATAGACATTACCCCTAACTATACTTAAGTACGAACAACTTCCTACCCGATTTGTTACCTTAGATTCATCACCTAATTTTACTCTTTAGTGACTTTTAGACTATATACATATATATACATACACGTCACCTCACTCCTCCCCTACAAGTTTAGTCTGTCAGGGGGATGAGGGACCCTAGACGACCTGCGGAGCGGGGTTGATGTAGTAGGATCAGGTGCAACCTGTATAGGCGGGCAAGTTGAACCATTTTCCGGAGGATCAGTTCTCTCTTCCGGAAGACTCTGGTCCTTCTGCACTTCCCGTTCCCATATCTGGTCCTGATGGCGTTTAATAGAACGACCATCTTCTAGTTGGCACTTGAAGGAAACAGGGCCCGTTCTCTCCTGCACAGTTGCAGGAACCCATTTTGGTCCAGCCCCATAGTTGCGAATCACAACTGGATCATTAGGTTTCGCTTCTAGAACTCTCCCTCTTTTAGTGTCGTGGTACAACTTCTGTTTTTCCTGATGGCGTAAAACTCGTTGTTGTAACATTTCGTTTGGACGTAACAAATCACAAACTGAACGAATTCCCCGGCCAATCAGAAGTTTAGAGGGAGACACCCCTGTCGTGGTGTGTGGTGTTATTCGATATTTAAACAAAAATTTATCCAACACCACTTGCATTTCCTCCCCACGAGAATGACGCAAGGCCGACTTGAAAGTACGGACCATGTTTTCCGCGAGACCGTTAGTAGATGGGTGGAAAACACTAGACCGGACATGTCTAATGCCATTTAGGTGGACGAAGGAACGAAATTCCTCACTGGTAAAACAAGTACCATTGTCGGAAACCAGGACTACGGGTAAACCCCATCGAGCGAAAACTGAACGGAGTAAGCGAATCGTTACACCCGAAGTCGTGGAAGTGGTTGGAAAAATTTCCACCCACTTAGAGTAGGCGTCCACCATGACTAGGAAATAAATATTATTTATAGGACCTGCATAGTCAACATGGATCCTATGCCACGGTATAGTAGGCCATTCCCAAGGATGAAGTGGACTTTTCCTTGGGAGATCTCTGTTCTCTAGGCAGCTTTGACAGGAACGAACCAATGATTCGAGTTCTCCATCTAAACCAGGCCACCAGAAATAAGCTCTCGCCAGCTCTTTCATTTTTGTTGCGCCCATGTGTTCAGCGTGAAGTTCCTTCACTAAATTCGACCTGCCTTTATTTGGAATAATCACTCTGTGGCCCCATAAGAGACAGCCATTTTGAATAGAGAGGCCAGACTGACGCTGAATAAAAGGCTGTAATTCACTCTCAACCTTAGTAGGCCAACCAACTGAGCAGAAATGGATGACCCTAGACAGAATAGGGTTGATTTTGTCCACTGCTCTATTTGTACTGCAGATACTGGAGTGGATTCCAAAAACTCCACCAAGTGAACCCATTCTGTAGGTATAGGTACACAATCATTTGGATTTTCTAAGGGCAACCTACTTAGCGCATCAGCCGTACCTAGAAGTTTACCTGACCGATGTACTAAGTCAAATTTATAGGCTTGTAGAATCAGTGCCCATCGTTGAATCCTACCTGAGGCCATAACTGGAATATTTTTATTAGGTGAAAATAAACCTAAAAGAGGCTTATGGTCAGTAATTAGTTTAAATTCATGACCCCATAGATAGAAATGAAATTTTTTTACTGCAAATACTAAGGCTAATGCTTCACGTTCCACTTGTGCATATCGTCTTTCCGTCTCAGTTAGTGTTCTAGAAGCAAAACAGATAGGCCTATCTACACCATCAATGTGGTGAGATAACACTGCCCCAATTCCATAAGAACTGCTGTCTGCTGAAACTACGAGAGGAAGTTTAGGATCATAATGCACTAGGAGAGTGGACTTTAGTAGTACGTCCTTGGAAGCCTCAAATGCTTCCTTTTGAGTTTTCTCCCATCTCCACTGTTCCCCAGATCGTAATAGCTTATTTAGGGGTTCAAGGAAAGTCGATGCATTAGGCAAAAATTTCCTATAAAAATTTAGGAGACCTAAATAAGCTTGTAACTGTGTGATGTTTTGTGGAGGTGGTGCCTTTTCTATTGCTTCTAGTTTATCCACCGTTGGATGAATGCCTGAGGCATCTATGCGGAACCGTAAATATGAAACCTCATTAGTGACCCATGAACACTTTTCTCTCTTTAGCTTAAGTCCGGCATCCCGGAGTCTTTTTAGAACCGTGGTTAATCTAGTTAGGTGTTCTTTTTTAGT
This sequence comes from Bathynomus jamesi, assembly GCA_023014485.1. Classification (NCBI taxonomy): domain Eukaryota; kingdom Metazoa; phylum Arthropoda; class Malacostraca; order Isopoda; family Cirolanidae; genus Bathynomus; species Bathynomus jamesi. The sequence goes on from JAJOZX010002869.1 coordinate 114,879, forward strand.
CGAACCTGAAATGAGGACATCATCTAGAAAGCAAAGTACCCCTGGAATGTGACCTAGAACTTGGTCCATTGTCCTCTGAAAAATACCTGGAGCCGATGCTATTCCATAGCATAGCCTATTGTACTTATATAGGCCTCGGTGCGTATTTATGATAGTTAATTCTTTAGAGTTTTCATCTAAACTTAGTTGAGCATAGGCTTGGGACATATCGAGTTTTGTGAAATATTTTCCCCCAGCAAGAGAGCTAAATAATTCATCAGGCTTGGGTATAGGATAGCAATCTAGAAGGACGGCTCTATTTGCTGTTAAACGGTAATCCCCGCATAACCGCACGGACTTGTCCGGTTTTAGTACAGGAACTACTGGGGCAGCCCACTTAGCGTGTGTGACTGGTTCAATAATTTTATCTTTTAGCAGCCTGTCAATTTCTAAATCTACCTTCTCCCGCAGTGCATGCGCAATTGAACGAGCCTTACAAAATTTCGGAGTTACATTAGGATCTACTTCTATGCAGACCTGATGGCCTTTTAGGTTGCCTACTTCAGGCCCAAAAATAGAAGAAAACTCCTTTAACAATGAGTCTATGTCAGATGGATATGAAAGTGTATGTACATCTGCCTGACCCCTTGGCAAGATTTTGTCAATTGGCATTTCCAAAGCATCAATCCAATCACGGCCTAGTAGAGTAGGCCCTTGCTCATCCACCACTAAAAGGGTTAAGGGATGAGACAAAGTTTTCTGGTTAAGTGTAACTGTGACGTATGCTTCTCCACAAATAGGTATTTGTATGTCACCGTACTTCTTCAAAATCGTTTTAGATGCATGTAGTTTAGGTGTGTTTTTGAAAATCTTATCAAAAACTACCTTGGACATGACCGTCCGGGCAGCACCCGTATCCAATTCTAGAGGAACTGTAATTCCATCTAGGCCTACCTCTACAATATATGGGCCTGTATTTTTCCCACTTTGCTGCTCATAGAATAGGTACTCCACTCCAATGTTCGAAGTATTTCCCTTTTGAGGATTTATACTAGAAATGTTAAAATTAGAATTTTCACCCTTTGTTTTCTTTGAATAACACACTTTAGCTATGTGGCCTATTTTACTACAGTTTCGGCAAACTGCTTCTTTAAAAGGGCAATCTTTCTTCCAATGGTGTTTTCCACACCCTGTACATGGCTTGGAAGGCTTAGTAGAATTAGTAGGCTTAGTCATATTCGCCTCATACCTTTTATTTGCCTGTCTAGTAGGCTCGTTAGGTCTGCCAGGCCTAGAAGATTTAAAGCTATTTACGTGTTGGGCTTTACTACTATGATTTCCAAAAGCTCTAACATCTTTAGCAGCTGCTTCTCTAGCCGTAGCTATTTCTACAGCCTGACTAAAAGTTAGGTCCTGTATGGCTAATAGGGCTCTCTGGGTAGACTCCTCTTTGAGACCCATTACAAACCTATCTCTTAGCATTTCATCTAATTTGTCCCCAAATTTACACGTACGGCTATGGCTTTTTATTCCTGCAACAAACTCTGCAATGCTTTCATTTCCCATCTGATGCCTTGAATAAAATTTGAAACGTTCATAGATGAGAACTACTCGGGGTTTGTAGTGATCGGTTAGGGCCTGTACCAATTCATTATAGGTGCAAGTTTCCGGTGCTTTAGGAGAAACTAGGTCCATAACTAAACCAAACGTTTTAGGGCCTATTATAGTTAAAAAGGTAGGTACTTTCTTAGCATCCGGAATGGAATTTGCCTCGAAAAACAACCTCACCCTAGTGGCATAAGCTTCGAAGTCCTCCCCATTGTCTTCGTAGGGGCTTATATGGCCAATCACCCGCATGCTAGAGCAAAACCGAATTAGGCCAACTCACGTGAAGTAGGTTAGGTTAGGTTTAAATTTGGTCTAGTTACTGAATAGTGAATTTTATTAGAGTTAGGGCTGAATAGTGAATTGTATTAGAGTTAGGGCTGAGTAAGAATTAGTTTTAGAGTTAGGGCTGAGTAGGAATTAGTTTTAGAGTTAGGGCTGAGTAGGAATTAGTTTTAGAATTTGGGCGGCGGGACCTACGCTATAGTACGGTAGCTTCCCCACACAAACAAACCAAATCGGACGACCCACTAGTCTGCATCCAATTTTCCAAACAACCACTTGAACCCAATAAGCCAAATTAACCCAATGAGCCAAATTTAACCCACTGAACAAAATTTAACCAAATGAGCCAAATCCCATCCTCGTCGCCAAATGTGATAGCGTAGGGTAGACACCCCAGTTAGGTTACTTAGGTTCTAGCAAACAATCAAAAGCACTTACCGGTGCGTTGAATTAGGTATTCCTTGAAGCCTACCGTTTTATTCCTGTGTCCCACAACAGCCTACCTAACTCTCTCTTACATTACCAATTTAGAAGCTATAGACATTACCCCTAACTATACTTAAGTACGAACAACTTCCTACCCGATTTGTTACCTTAGATTCATCACCTAATTTTACTCTTTAGTGACTTTTAGACTATATACATATATATACATACACGTCACCTCACTTAGGCTTAGCAAAACACCTACTAAGGCACGGTATGACTATCGTTGGAACCGTTCGTAAGAATAAGAGATTTGTTCCTGCAGAATTTCAGCCCAAGAAAGACAAACGATCTGAATCTTCAATATTTGGGTTTAGTAATAATTTTACTCTTGTGTCATATGTGTCTAAACCTAAAAAATCTGTTATATTACTATCCAGTATGCACCATTCAGATCATATTGTGGTAGAGGAAGCGAACAAGCCTGAAATTATATTGTACTATAATGCTACGAAGGGTGGAGTAGACTCTCTTGACCAGCTTCTTCATACATATTCATGCAAACGAAAAAAAAAAGATGGCCAGCCGCTTTTTTCATGAATTTATTGGATGTCTCTGCTGTGGCAGCATTTGTTGTTTGGACAAACAAAAATCCTCTATGGCATAAAAGTGCAGAAAAAACACGAAGACAAACATTTCTTATTGAATTATCAGAAAGCCTCATTCAACCACAGATAAGTAAAAGGTCCCGAATGGGACTTCAACGTAATTTACAGAACACAATGTTATTTATGTGAGTCCAAAAAAAGCAGAATGCAAAAGCAAGCATGCGATTTATGCAACAAAAACGTATGTTCTGAGCATTCTGTATGCAAAAGAAAATGCATAGAATGCGACAAGTAAAAGTTTGTAAGAACAAGAAATATGCATCCTTTGAAATATATATATATATATATATATATCAGTGGCGACTGGCGTATAGGAGCGATGGAGCGGTCGCTCCCCCTTGCTTGAAACGATAAATATTAATTTAACAGATAAAAAATATATTAATTTTAAGATATTAAAATAAATATTCTTGAAATATATTTTAAAAATTCATGTGGCATATCATGATTCATGAGGCATTTTGAGTAAGCCTTCATATAGTACATAATATTCTAAACTTATAGCATAGCTTCAAACAGCGTACCGCTGTTTGAATACAAAATAATATTGCAGCCGAATGGAGCGATAGATTTTTCGCTCAAGTAAATATAAATTATATTTTACTGTTGTAATGAAAATATAAGTACAATCGCGAATTTTTTTTATAATAACTTTATTTTTACTAATAGTTACTTCAGTAATAATGATATAAGCCATTTATATGTATTTTATTAAAATTATTACTTATTTGTAATTAACTAGAATTGTACGTCTGGCATAGCCGCATATGTTAATACAAGTACAGTACTCTTGTGAGCGGCAGTTGGATTCGCACTAGCCTATTGTGAGTCCGTGTTGTCGTACAGTGGTACATTATTATAGTCAAATTTATTATAGTCAAATTTATTATAGTCAAATTTATTATAGTCAAATTTATTATAGTCAAATTTATTATAGTCAAATTTATTCAACAATTATTTTATATTTTATTAAAATATTTTTTTAATACAAATTTATGGCTTCTTTTGACATATAAGTACCGTACGGAAGCACCATGTGATTGTTTATGTACTAGAATTCTAAAAATTATAAATTTTATGAAATTGCACCCCCACATTTATACCACGAGTCGCCACTGATATATATATATATATTAATTTTTTTTTTTTGTATTGGGGCGTTTACCGCCATTTCCCGCTATACGCTAGCGGATATCATGGCGAAGCAGAATATGAGAAAGAGAAACGGAGACGGGGGAAAGGCACTAGAAGTGGGAGGACCGCGGACGATGGGTGAGAAGTCACCTAAAGCTCAGAGAGGAGGCGAGATTGGGAGAGGAAAAGGAAAAGACGGTCAAGCGAGAAGAGAGGGCTCTCAGCGAGCATAAGACGTAAACGATCGGGGAGGGGGAAATCAGAGAGGAACGGGAAAGCCCGACGACGTACTGACGACAGGGTGGGGCATTCCACAAGGATGTGAAAGACGGTGAGGGGCGACTGGCAGGAGGCGCAACAAGGAGCCTCCTGCCGGGACATAAGATAGCCGTGCGTGAGGCGTGTATGGCCGATGCGAAGCCGCACAAGGACGACCTCTTTGTGTCGGGAGCGGTGGAAAGAGGACGCCCAATATGACAGGCGGGGGCGGATGGACCAGAGTTTATTTCCGGTGGCATCGTCCCAGGACTGCTGCCATATGCGGTTGTAGAGGGACCGAAAGACCTGCACATAGTCAGAGAAGGGGAGCGGGCGGGGGAGGGGAGGCATCGAGGCGGCGGACCGGGCTGTGCGGTCAGCCGCCTCATTACCGGAAACACCGACATGGGCAGGAACCCAGCAGAAGGTGACCCGGATCCGGTGAACGGTGTGCAGGACATGGTACTCCTGTTGAATAATGCGTACGAGGGGGTCCGGGGAATTATAGCGCTCGAGCGCTTGAAGAGCGCTCAGCGAGTCCGAAAAGATGGTACAGGAAGACCGCGAAAAACCCGATACCAGACGGAGGGCTTCCAGAAGGGCAAAGAGCTCCGCGGAAAAGATGGAGGCCTGAACCGGCAGGGGATACCCCGGGAGGTAGGTGACAGCGACGGAGAGAAGACGGCGGCCGCGACACCTGCAGGGGAGCGCGAGCCGTCGTGTAGACAGGAACATCGTCCGAGTGTACGGGAAGATGGGCCAGAAAAGAAGACCGGAGGACGGTAGGAGGAGACTCCTTACGCAGGCCACGGAGCGCCTGGCAGCGGCAGATAGGGGTGGTCAGCCAGGGGGGCGACAGGTCGAAGGAGAACGGCAGAATAGAGGGTGGGGGGATCCCCAGGGACGAAAAGACGTCGGCCAGGGAGGCAGCGAAATGCCACGTGTCAGGCCGGGGTAGCGCCTGGGAGATCGCGGAGAAGAGTAGGGACCTCGGGAGGCGGCAGATGCGAGGGTAACACTTCGCCATGAGAAGGCCCGGCGAAGGGCAGGGGGGAGGGGGTGTCCGCAGTCCACCTGAAGACTAGCGACAGGGGACGAGCGGAAGGCACCCGACGCCAGGCGAAGGCCACGGTGGAGAAGAGGATCCAGCATACGGAGTGCCGGAGAGGAGGCGGAGCTGTAGACCACACAGCCGTAGTCGATGCGGGATTGCACCAGGGAGGTGTACAGGCGCAGCAGAGTACGCCTGTCCGCCCCCCAGGTCATGTGGGACAGGTGACTCAAAAGGGAGAGGGTGCGGCGAGATGATTGCCGCAACCGCCTAAGGTGTGGAACCCAACCGAAAAATTCGTCGAGGGTCATACCCAGGAATCGAACGGATGGGACGAGGGGAAGAGGAGTGCCGGAAAGGGTAAGGGCGAAGGTATGCGACAGACGGAGGCGCCGAGGACGGAAAAGCATACTGGAAGACTTAGAGGGTGAGAAAGCATAGCCAACCGAGGACGCCCAGCGAACCACCGCGTTGATGGCTAGCTGGAGTCGACGTTCAGCCAAAGACGGGAGGCGGCCAGAGCAATAGATAGCCAGGTCATCGGCATAGAGGGAGCTACGAACGGAAGTAGGCAGGACCGTAGCGACTGTGTTCATCACTAGTGAGAAACACAGGACGCTAAGGACACTACCCTGAGGGACACCCTCCTCCAACGGAAAGCGGTCAGAGAGGGTAGAACCGATGCGGACGCGGAAAGAACGGGCGGACAAGAAGTTATAAATAAAGGAGGGGAGAAAGCCTACGAAACCCAGGGAGCGTAAGCAGTCAAAGACCGCGCTCCGCCGAGTAGTATCGTAGGCCTTCTGGAGGTCGAAAAAGACGGCGAGTACAAAGTGACGCCGGGAGAAAGCCTCCTGCACGTCGTGGCTAAGGAGGAGGAGGGGGTCGGTGGTAGACCGGAAGCGCCGGAAACCAGCCTGGGTAGCAGGGTATTGGTCACTCGCCTCCAGAGTAAGAGACAGCCGCGAGGCGACCATCGCCTCCATAACCTTGCAGGCGCAGCATGTCAGGGAAATGGGGCGATAGTTCGACGGGAGTGAGGGGTCTTTATCGGGCTTCGGGATGGGGACGACGATGGACTCACGCCACCGGTCCGGGAATGAACCCTCCAACCAAATCCGGTTATAGAGGTCCAGTACAAAGCTGAGAGCAGAGGGGTGGAGGTGCCGTAACAAGTCATAGGGGATATTATCGGGGCCGGGTGCGGAGGAGCGTCGGGGGCGGAGGGCCTCCCGAAGCTCCGTCATGCGGAAGAGGTGATTATAGGGGTCATCCCTATGAGGTGGAAAATCCGGTGGGTCGCGGCGGGAATGGGGGGAATCGGAACTGGAGATGGCTGCGAAGTGCGCCGCGAGTGCATTCGCGACGGCCTCCGGATCGGAGACGAACTCGTCGTCCCCGACCCGAAGCACCGGGGGTCGAGGGGGGACACGGGTCCCCTCAAAGCTACGCATCTTGCGCCAAACAGTCGAGGGGGCAGTCGTGGAGGAGATCCCGGACACGTAACTCCGTCAGGAGGTACGCCGGGCCAGTTTCAGGAGCCGACGGGCCACTGCCTTCAGGCGCTGAAACTCGATCTTGTGCTCCAGCTGGCGGGTCCGGTAGAAGCGGCGGCCGGCACGGCGCCGCTCCTGAACGGCATGGGAGCACTCTGGGGTCCACCATGGGACGCTTCGCGGCCTGGGGGAGCCAGAGGTACGGGGGATGCAACTGGCGGCAGCCGAGAGGATCTTACTCTCGAGGAAGGCGAGGGCCTCACTGACGGAGGGAAAGGCAGGAATTGATGGCGAGATCGCCGTGCCCCTCGCGTATGAGGCCCAGTCTGCTCGGGCGAACAGCCAGCGCGGGCGGACAGAGGTGGGGGGGAGGAGACGGGTCGGGGTAAGACACACTGGGAAATGGTCACTGCCGGAAGAATCCGGCAGGACCTCCCAGGTGAACTCCCTCACGATTTCGAGGGAAACCAGGGAAAGGTCGATACAGGTTAAACTGTCGTGGGCCGAGTGAAGGCAGGTTGGGGAGCCATCGTTCAGAAAGGTGAACTCGAGCTCGTCCATAAGGGAGAGAAGGGTCCCGGAGAGAAAGGTGGAGCAAACGTCCCCCCAGGCCGGGTCCCGACTGTTGAAGTCCCCGAGAATCAGGAAAGGGCGGGGAAGCTGAAGAATTAGGTCACGGAGAGAATCGGGTGGAGGCGTACGTTAGGGGAGAGGTAAAGAGAGCAGACCGTGAGCTGGCGCCCCAAGGAAAGGCGCACGGCCACAGCTTGCAGGACTGTACGGAGCGGGAGGGGGCGGAAAGGGACGGAGCGGTGCACGAAGACCGCGGCGCCCCCCCCCCCCCCCATCGAGAGGCGGGAAGGGAGCCCGCAGTAACCGGACACTCGAGGGAGGGAACGGGATCCCAGAATCGTCTCCTGAAGGCAGAAACACGCCGGACACCTGGAGGCCAGGAGAGAGGAGAGACTCTCGAGGCCTACCAGGAGCCCGCGGATGTTCCACTGCAGGAGCGAGGTATAGGGAGGGGTAGGAAAGTCAGCGTAAAGGATGGTTATGGGGTGGGTGGGCCGATCGGGCGGCCCGAGATTAAAGAGGGAATCGGAAAGCCCCGGAGTTCAGCGAGGGACGCCGAACGAGGGCGAAGGCGAGGGTCACCCCGACGAGGGGGCGATGTGGAACCAGACGCCGGCAAGTCCTCCAGAAGAGGAGTCTCCCGGACGTCCGGGGGAGAGCGATGCAGAGAAGGGGATGCGAGAGGTATCCAGAATGCCCCTCCCTTCACCGGAGGTGCGGGGGAGGCAGGACTACGAGGGGGAGTGGAAAATAATACCTCACCCAGAGGCAGTGGCAGGTCGAGGAGTGAGATGGGACGGGTCAAGCGCGGGGGCGTGCACGTCCTACCCACCCCGACCAGGCGGGCGAGTTCCCCCTCCAGTGGGTCCATCGACCGGGCCGGAGAGGGGTGTATCTCAGCCCCCACCACGAGGGCCGTCGGGGACCCCAGGGGGGAGCGTGCATAACGGTTGCGCAGTGGGGATGGTGAGGACACCGGGGCGGTAGGGCGAAGGGGGCGTTTGTGTTTGGGAGAGGAAGGTGATGCGAGGCTTATGGCTTCGAACCTTTCGGGGTCACCACTGGCGCGGCGCTTGCGGCCCCTACCCCTCCGTCGTGCGGCCCGCATGGGTGACGGCGGGTCACGATCCGGAATGGGTGGCCGAAGGCGCCGGTGGAGAGGGCGTAGAAGGGGCAGGGGGGTTGCCGACGAAGCATCGGCGTTCGCGGGGGAGCACGTGGGGACGCGCTGGTAGTACGGGGAGCCGCGGTAGGAGTCCGCTGGGCGGCAGAGGATGGACTGGGAGTAGCGGACACGGTGGGTGGAGGCGCGTTGGGAACCGCCGGTGAGGACGGGGTCCGGGAACGGAGAACCTCGGCGTACGAAGCACCACGCCGGGCCTCGCAGCCACGCAACCGGTCCCGCGCCTCCCGAGCGCTGAGAAACTCTGATGAACAGAGGGCCCGAACCTCCCTTTCAAAGAGGAAGGACGGGCAAGAGCGGGATGAAGCAGGGTGTGGTCCATGGCAGTTGGTGCAGGAAGGCGGAGCAGTACAGGGCAAGGGGTGGGAGGGCCGCCGCAACGGACACACAACGGGGCCGGCTGACGGGAGGAGCTGCTCACGTGGCCAAACCTATTGCACTGAAAACAGCGCGTAGGATCTGGCACGTATGGTCGTACTGAGAATTCGCACGCTCGTCTCTCACCAAAGCCCCAGAATACCGAAACGGGGGGCACCAGTGAGTCGAAAGTGAGGAGCAGGCGAGGAGAAGAGGCGGTTGGGGATCGCGATCTGTCATGAAAGCGGTACACCCTCACAACACCCTGGGAGGCGAGGTCAATCTGGAGGTCTTCCACCGGGATGGGTAGAAGATGAGCAGCGTAAATTGTGCCCTGGCACTGATTGAGGCGGGGGTGGGGGGACACCGTAATCCCGCAGCCCAGGACATTGGGGATAGCGAGCAGAGAGGAGGTTTCGACAGAGGAACGCGACCTTATCAGAATGGAGCCATCCCTCTGAGGCCGAAGGTCAAAACGAGCCGTCCCCGTCACCCCATGGATCGCTCGAAAGAGGCGTTCATGGTTAGTGGGGAGGGGCTTGGAGGAGGAGGGGCGGAGGACGAGGAACTTGTCCACCGTCCTAAGGCCGAGCGAAGACGTCGGGCCAAACACCACCGGTACTTCGAGGGGACGGGGAGACGAGAAAGGCGGACGGCGACGTCGGGTCCCACGTCCCCCAGGGGCCGAGGGGGCCGGGGGCGATGAGGCCCGACCGGAGTGGGAGGCGACCGGGGCCGCGGGCTTCCTACCTGAGGGCGAAAAAGCAGGTGGGTCCCTATCGGGACGTGGAATATGGGGGGATCCAGGGGTCGGGGGGTCCACTGCAGGTCCATCCGCCACTGGCGGGGGTCGGGCAGCGGCGCCACGAGCCTGGGGAAGAGAGGGAGAGGAGGTGTCGGCAAGAAGAGCAGACGGGGTGGGCGAGGGCTGCCGACTGCCCTTACCAGACCCAAGGTCCAAAGAGGTAGTCAGAGGGAGGTCAGATGCACAAGCCGGGTCGTCAACGAGGTCCATTAGATTTGTAAGTGTTTCCATAAAAAAAAAATTTATTGTTTCGCGCCCGGGGCCGCGGGGAACCGATTACCCGGGGCCAAGGGGACCAAGCGCACGCCGGCGGGGGATGGGTGCCTCGTCCCATGTAGGTACCCCCGTTTCAAAAGGGGCCCTTGCAGCGTCGAAAGTTCTCCCCCGCCGGCAGCAAAGACCAAGGCCCCCCAGGGTCCCAGGCCTGGGCACCCTACCAGCCAACTTAGTCCGGCCCCAGCCATGGGAGCGAGACCCCCAGCGACCAGCCCCGGCAGCCCACGGGGCGCGCGAAGTGAACAGAGAAAGCAGAAAAAACAGAGGGGCAAGGAAGAGGGTAAAGAGGGGAAGACAGGAAAGAGGGGCTGTAGGATAGCAGGGTATGCTAAAAGTCCACTTCGCAACCGGGGGGGACCCGGCAGGGCCCCCAGCCACGGCTGACCCCCCTCGCCACATGGAGGCAGGAGCCCGCGGGCGATCCACCCCAGAAAGACCGCCCGCGGGGAGGGGTGTGTATATATATATATATATATATATATATATATATATATATATATATATAATTAATAAACTTTCATATAAAAGTAATATTTAATTTGATTAATAATAAAAAAGGTTATTTCATTTTATTTTACGTTTTAGTTCATGTATAAATGGTTATATTTACGTTTTATAGTTCTGTACGAGTTAAGCATTGAATAAAAAGTGTTAAACTATAATGTTTTTCCATCACGCCAAGCATATATACATATTTAATAAACTTAATTTTTTGAATTTGTGCAATGAGCCTGAGAGAGACACCTCAAGCATTTGAAGGATTTTTTTACCTTACCCTTTCTAGGGTTAAGGTGCTGCAACCCTGCTGGATTAATGGCACCAAGACTAAAAAGAATATGAAAAAAGACCTCTACCACTTCAGTTGTCGGGTTCCACTCTACAACATACAGGATGGAAAAGAAAAAGGAACCTGTTAGTAAAAGAGTAATACTATAGCTACTACAAAAAGACTATCAAATGATAAACACCTAGATCAGGTTAGATAAATTGGCTTTCTTTAAGAAGGTCAAAAGTAAGGATGATGGAAATTCATTCCCCAAAACACTTTCATAAGAAAAACAAATTCCTTTGCCATTACAATAGTTAATCAAATCAGTTCTAAGAAGATTACAAGTGGGGCAATGAATGACCGGCTTTTGACCGCATGTTCTGGGGTGAGTTGAACATTACAAGTACCACACCTTTTAAATAAAGTTGCATCAAAAAAATGTCCATGGGACAGCTTAGAGCAATTCAACCTAAGCCTGGTCAATATGACATCACTCCTGCGATTCTTTTCTGGCATCCTTTTCCAAAGGACAGGTTCCATCTGAGGAAGGAGTCCATTGCATCGGGACCATTCCTGTTGCCATTCAGAGAATGAAATGTGAAATGGGCTTCATAAATTCACCAACAGAGTAAGGGATGGTCTGGACTTCATCAAGACTACAAGCCATACGTGCTGCTTCATCAACAGTATCATTCCCCGGATACCAACATGACCAGGAGTCCATAAAAAGATAACATCAAGATTATACTGATTGAGTAATTCAATAATCTGAATGACTATATGATGCCCAGAAGAGGACTGTATAGCTTTCAGGGAAGAAAGGGAGTCAGAACAAACAACAAATTTAGTAAGGTCTGAGTTGTGACAAATATATATTAAAGCCTGTAGTATAGCATATAATTCTGCAGTAAATATAGAACAGTGCTCTGGAAGGCAAAAACCCTTATCACCCCATCCCAAAGAAATGCACATCCAGTGCCACTTTCTGATTTAGATCCATCAGTATATACAGGTAAGTATCCTCTTTCTTTGTAAGTTTCTACCCTCTCCAGAAAACTTCTTTGGAGCACAATTGCAAAAGCCAATTTGTTATTAGTGGTAGGAATGGAAAAGTCAAAATTCACTGTTACAGGGTGATAAATTAAATAGGAACTTTGCTGAGATGCTATCAAATCAAAAGTTAAACCCACTTGGTGAATAAAATCCTTGATCCAGCCACTAAAAGGTATTGGGTATGGACGTAGTCTATAAAATTGAAAATTATAAAATCTAGTAATACAAGTTTTAGTTGGGTGTGAATCAAACCTTAACATTTTAGTAGCATACCTAGCACCTAACAGTTTTCTTCTATAATGCAAGGGCATAATGTTTGCTTCAGCTTCTAAATAATCAACTCTTGTACATTTGAGAGCTCCCAAAGCCAGTCTAATACATTTATACTGCATCCTATCTAGCTTCAGTAAATTTGTTTTAGAACAGGTATGGTACAAAAAACACCCATAGTCTAATTTACTATGTACCAAGGACTTATATAACATCAACAAAGTTGATCTACTTAAACCCCAAACTGAATTAGAAAAAAATTTTAATATAGAAATAGCTTTCACACAAGCTTCCTCCAGGTATTGAATATGCTTAGACCAAGTCAAACCCTGATCCAAAACTATTCCCAGATATCTATAACTTGAAACATACTGAACTGGATTTCCTGATAAATATAATGTTAAATCATCATTCCTCCATGGTCTTTGTGAGAAAATCATACATTTTGATTTGGAAGATGAAAATTTTAAGCCCCATTCCTCTGACCATTCACTAATATGATTAAGGACACCTTGCATCACATATGTCAGAAAATTCAAATCATCCCCAACCACCCACAAGGCACAGTCATCAGCATACATGGAATACCTGACACTGTCATTGATTCCTTCAAATAAATTAATCATCATCAAGGAAAATAGTGTTGGACTTAGGATACTTCTCTGTGCGAGGCCAATTTCAACATTAAAGCTATTGGAAATGTGATTTCCAACTAAAACTAATACAGCGGTTAGAAATAAAATTTTGGATAAATCTTGGAAGATGGCCTTTTAACCCAGATTTATACAGTTTTTGAAGTAAACCATGATGCCAGACAGTATCATAAGCCTTTTCAATATCAAGGAACACAGTCAAGACATATTCATTTCTCAAAAAAGACTCCCTTATATCATTTTCTAACCGAACAAGGCTATCTATTGTTGAAAATCTATGCCTGAACCCACTCTGAAACTGAGACAAAACATTCTTTTCATCTAAAAATTTCATAAGTCTAAATGATACCATTTTCTCCATAACTTTACACAGACAACTTGTTAATGCTATAGGCCTAAAAGATGTAGGGTCAGTAGAAGGTCTACCTGGCTTATACAGAGGGATTAAAATACTCTCTCTCCAGCAATCTGGGAAGACATCTCGTAACCATAAAAAATTATAAAACCTTAGTAAAATTTCTTTATTTTGTGGGGTCATATTAGATAGAAAAGGATATACAATATCTCTACCAGGAGCTGTTAGTTTAGTATCCTTAAGAATTCTTTCTAGTTCATATATGGTAAATGGGGAGTTGTAAGTAGTATCACTTGGTTCAAAATGAATAGGGACAAACTCAGATTCCACCATATGATATACAAAAGGTTCAATATAAAAGGAGAGGCTACTGGTGTTTGCAAAACTGCTGCCTAAAATCTGGGCAGTGTCAACTGGATCAGCATATAAAACACCTTCAGACTTTAAAACCAAAGAACCCCTAGATCCCCTATTGGCACTAAAACGCTGTATTTTATTCCAAACCTCACTCACTGTGGAATGTGACGATATAGACTGTACAAAATCTCTCCTTGAGTTCCTCTTAGATAGTCTAACAACCCTGCGAGCCAATGCTTTTGCTTTTTGATAGATGACCAATGTTTCTTGTATGGGATTACCAACAAAAAGCCTAAATGCTCTTTTTAACTCTAAGAGCTTCAGCACAGGTATCATTCCACCAGTATTTACCATATTTAAAGTTCACCGTAGACGAAGAGCGGGGAATATATTTAGATGCACAAGCAATGAGTGAGTTTGTTATATTACAACAATTTTCATCAGCACTTCTACAAAAATCAACTGGAGGAAGAGAGAGATTGGCTTCAAAGGTTAATAAAGAACTACCTATCTTCCATTTTGGCCTCTTAAAAACCAACAACTCCTCAAAAGTGTCAAGAATAATAGGGAAATGATCACTGTCATATAAGTCCGGTAACACAGTCCAAGATAGTTGCTGAAATAAACCAGAAGAGGCAACTGTTAAGTCAATGCTTGAAAAGTGTCCCCTAAATTCAGCACAGTAAGTTGGGACTGGAGAGTTCAAAACAAATAAATCTAGATCAGTAAACAATTCTGCCAGTAAGTTACCCTTAATACAACTATTATGTGAACCCCAGGAGACATGATGGCTATTGAAATCTCCCATTAGTAGGACTGGTTGTGGCACTTCAAGAGGACACTCTCAAATTCCTTTCTTGTAAGAGTCAGATGTGGAGGTAGATAAATGGAACAGACAGTAAAAGACACTGACCTAAGGTGAATTCTGGCTGCCACAATTTCAAAATCTGAACAAATTGCAACAGGAAAAAGGGATGGAATTGTGTATCCCTAGAAGGACACCACCACCCTGCCTAGTCCTATCTTTACGAACACAAGTATATCCCTTCAATCCAATAGTAGCATCCTGACAAAGATAAGTTTCTTGCAAAGCAAGGATAGTAGGTTTATGATCACTTATCAAGGTCTGAAGGAATGGATATCTTTTATGAAAGCCCCTCAAATTCCACTGACATAACTTAACAGACATGATGAATAAAAGTGGTAAAAAGAAATTAATCTCCAAAGAGAATCCTAAAACCATCTCTACTATCTATGTGACTCTTTGGTATTCCTTGTTTCCCAAGCATGAGGGCCAATTTGGTAACAATTGCCTTAGGTTGAAGATTCAATTCGGAAAGTTTCTTATATTCATTAATTATATCCCAAATAGAAAAGGGTAATTATATAGAAAACGGCGCAACCCAAAGTATGATGTAAAAAACATTTTATTAGGTCAATTTTGATGTGCTGAAGCCAAATCTGTTAACCATTTGGTGTGCAAATGCTTCAAATTAGAGTAAATGTTATTTATATTTACTCTTATTTTGAAGCATTTGCCTAAAAAATGGCTAACAAGCACATGAAAACTAACCTAACCTAAGAGTAAAATAACCACACATTGGGCACGACAACTCAGAAAGCAAAACACCATGTTTTTGGAAAAATAGAATTGCTTCTTCATCATTTTCGTAACACTTTACAATAGCTTCAATGTATCTAACAGAACACCCTTCACACTCCATTGCTATACAAACATTAAAAGGGCGCATTTTAAAAGGGTTATAAAATTGCTTCTGTTAAGAACTACTTTGACTCGCGGAGCAAAATTATTGGAACCAAAACATAAATGATGGGCAAATGAATGAACTTCAAAAATTTGTAATTTTATTTATAATCTGTAAAAATGTAATTTTCACACCAAATGGTTAACAGATTTGGCTTCAGCACATCGAAATTGACCTAATAATATATTTTTTACATCATACTTCAGGTTGCGCCATTTTCTATATAATAACCTAGAAAAGTTTGGGATGTCATTGGATGAGCTGAGTAAACTCTTTATAGGAGAAATAGTAGTGTTAGAAGGAATATTACTTGTTGTAGCCTTGGAAGAAGCATTACTGGCTGGATGTAATTCACACTGAGTTCCAACTGATACATATGTAAGAGATTTAGACAAATTCTGGGTACCTACTTGAGCATAAGATGCAGAGGAGATCTGAGGAGATAAATGAGAAAAGTACTTACGTCTAGCTTCAGGAAAAGACAAATTATAATTATCATCAATTTTGATATGAATAATCTCACTCTCTCTGATCCAATGGGGACACTATTGAGAATTAACAAAATGAGAAGCTTTACAATTAATACAAGAAACATCTTTATCAGGTAATACACAGGTCTCTTTATCATGATCCTGTCCACATTTAAGACATCTGTTACTATTTGTGCAGGTTCTTGTCCCATGTCCATACCTCCAACACTTAAAACAAAGTAAAGGATTAGGATAATATCGCTTGACATCATATGCTAAATATCCACAGAATAGTTTACTAGGAAGAGTAATCCCACCAAAAGTACATACTAAAAGAGAAGTAGGAATCTCCTCTCGACCTTTATTTAATCGTTTTATACCAAGAACAGAATTGGTAGAAGACTTTAATTCAGTCAAAATTTCCTCAGTTGATAAATGAAGGAGTTCTGGGGCAAAAATAATACGCTGAATTTTATTCAAATTATAAGCAATCTTAGCCTCAACTTCATAAAGACCATTTATAATTGATTTAGTATCCAAGAGAGCCTGAGACTGTCTCGAGTTGATGGTATTCACGAGTAATGAGCCAGACCTACAATAGGCGACAGATTTCACTGGTCCACCACAAATAAGCTCTATAGACTTCTTAACACCAAAGACTAAGTTTGGTTAAGGGAACTGACAAATCTTTGCTATTCAAAAAAATATAAGACATGCTCAATAGGAAAATTAGGTTCAGGACTATTGGTAGCAGGTCTAGCAGATGTAGGACAATTCAAGGGTTGAGTAAGACTAGATGGTTCCTGAGTATCTGATCTTTGAGCAACTTCATTGGAACTTTTCTTGCTAAAAGAAGTGATAGCATGGTCAGTTTGCTTAATGACCGTACTCAAATCCATCAAGTCATCACTGCGAGCCGACTCAAGGGTCTTAGAATCATCAACCCGTAACCTTTTAGTACTTTTAGAAGTAACTCCTTTACTCATGATTGGATGTAGGGAAGTAAATATAACCTATACCCCAGGGTTAGGGTATAGGGCACACTAAGGCCAGGCCTAGCCCAATGAGATGAGCTAGGCCACAGTCGTTACCAAAAACAACCCTGACAAGGCCTATGCCTTGCCAAGATCTTGTAACAAACAAGTACAAAAAACACTGGAGTGATCCTATACCAGTCAAAAATAATTCCAAAACACAGGATCAATCTCAACTGCAGCCCTGGAAAGATTTTTTAACACCACACCCCTGGTTTCAGTTAGAAAGAATTTGAACTTTGTCTTAACAAGCAATTGAGGCACGTCCGATTACTACAAAGGTTCACCGAAAAAAATTAAATTGTTGATTTATGTTTGATTCTCACTCTCAGGAGTGAATAGTGGTGGTAGTTAAGTTAGTGATGTGAAATGTTTTTCAAGGGTTCATATTAACAAAAACAAATAGCTGGTCAAAAGTATTTTTAGTGGAAGAATCAAACAGTGATGAAATAATGCAAAACATTTTAAATTGCGATATTTTACAATCATACAAACTGTTACTGATGAATACTAAGAGAAATTTAATGGGATTAATTTTCAATATACCGTACATTGTCAAGACTACTAAAATTATTTTCAAATATAATTAAGGAAGTGGCTTTGTGGGGCATAGTCTGCAGGCTACGTAGCCATGGGCAGAGATGGGCAGTATCTTGTATCTTAAGATACAAGATACGTATCTTAGATACTTTATTTTTGGAGGATCTTATGGAAAACTGATGAGTGGGTAGTTGGGAGGTAACGAAAATGGTTCACTGAGTAGGTAGGTAGTTAATCTAACAATTATTAAATTCCTTTTATGTCAATAACTGGGTGGATGAAACCAATTGGTTGCTCACCAGAGTTATTCTCCACACTAGTATTTATATACTGTGTGACAAGAGCGTGCTCGGTAATAGATACATTACCGCTCAACCAACCGAGGAAAAAACCAAGACTACGCTGGTGGAAAAAGCCCCGCGAAGAGGAGAAAAGGAGAACGAAAACGAACAACGGGGCGAGAGGACGGAACAGGGGAAGGGAGGAGAACAGACAACGAAAAAGATCCCCACCAGCAAGTGCGCTCTCGACAATTACACAACCGGAGAACAGAGACTCCAATAACTAACAGTAAGTGACTAATTGAGTTTTTAACCCAGTAAATTAATCACATTAAATTAAGCTGGGTCAGACAAATTAGGCCTACATTGTGGCCTAAGACCCAGCATCAACTCATAGCTTAACAAAGGTGAAGGTAGATTGCCCTAACCTAACTTGGTGAGGAATCCTACTGTGGACCTCAATTTATCTGCCCGCTCTGGACCATTTCCGGAATCTCTAGGCTGACCCCTCTAGGCTAGACTTGATCTACTCTATAGTTAGACTGGAGATATAAGGGGTGGGTTAATTGTGGACCGATTCATACAGAGCATTTTTCGCATTGGTGGTCCGTGTGTGGGGAATTTACAAACCCTAACCTTACTTAACAAAAATTGCAGAATTAGGCTAAATGGTCTAGCCTAAGCCTAGCCTAAGCCTAACCTAATCAAGCCTAATTAGGTCTACAACCTAGGGCCTAACTAGGAAACATTTACATTTAAGGAGTCTCATTCTCATAAGCTTAGACCTGAGTGACACATAAGTACTTGGTGGGGATTAAACCAAATTTAAACTTGACTGTTTTGTCTGTGCTCTCTCTTCTCTGGTAATTTCTTCTTGTCCTCTATTTCATTACGATCCCCAGTTAAACAATTTTGACTTAGACATGGACAGTGCGGAATTGAAAAAGTTAAAAAAGAAAAGGGGGGCAAAGTTGGGAGCTGTTACAAAGGCTGTGAACACTTTTAACAATATTACACAACCAGGTAAGGAAAATTTAGAGAGTGTAATTCTTAAATTGGAAACTAAAAAGAAGGAAATAATAACCATTAATGAGAGTATTTCAGAGTTAGTTGAATCCGAAATGGCTGAAGAACAATTGATAGACCTTTACGCTGATGATGATGATCAGGTAATCTCAATTGAACAGCAAATAAGGAGACTACGGTCTCGTTTGACTGACTTAACACCAAAAAAACCTAATTCTGATTTTAATCAAAGTAGAGCTAACCTTCAACAAAATTTAAGTGGCATGCTAAATCCTGAGTCACAAGAATTGAGGGCTCAGTTACCCATTTTGCTAGTACCAACATTTGAAGGGGACACGGTACAATTCCCATCTTTCATTGACAAATTTGAGAATTTAATAGGTAATAAACCTTATATTTCAACTGTTGAAAAGTTTAGCTACTTAACTAGTTTCCTTAAAGGCCCAGCCTATAACCTGATAGCCTATTTACCAGCCGTAGGGAATTCATATGAAGTAGCTATTGATCTCTTAAAACGTAATTACATTAATAAAGATGAGATTGTATATGAATTATCTCAACAAATTTTTGAATTTGCACCCATAAAAGATAACCATAGTGATATGGAAAATTTTTATACAAAATTAGAAGCTATTATAGGACAACTAGTTAGCAATGAGATAGATACAAAGCTTCATCTTGGATTATACAAGGCATAGTACTTAGGTGCCTTCCTTTGAGGGTTAAAGATATTTTAATTCTAAAGACGGGAGAAAATTATCCTAATCTGGAAAATATAAGAAAACACTTCCCCAATATCCTAACTAATTACAAATTGAGAGATTTTCCAACACATAAGACCCAGACTATGGATAAACCAAAGACTGTTCCCAGAGACCAACTAGCTACAGCCAAACAGACAAAACTTGATACTGTAGAATCAAATGTGACCAACTATAATACACGAACACCTACATTACAGAACTTTAATGTAACTGCTGCCTCAACTTACACACCACATTGCAAATTTTGTGCAAGTAATGAACACAGTAGTACTGGGTGTGACAAATATTCAGACTTTAACCAAAGAGCTAAAAGATGTGAACAGTTGAACCTGTGTAAAAAGTGTACTGGCCAGGGACATTATAAGAAAGACTGTAAATCTAGGTTAAGATTCAAGTGTAAGTTTTGTAAAAGTTTACGACATGTCTCATCAATGTGTGATTCACCAAAGTGTCCAAACAATAGTACTCAAACTCAAAAGATACCTCCCCCAAACAAAGGTAACAAAGAAAATGCCACTTTCATGGGACATTCTGTTTGTTCAAACAATGTAACAAGAAACACTGAGATTCTTTTACCAACTATTACTTTGGACTTAGTGAATAGTGAGGGTAGCACCACTCCAGTGAGATGTCTTATAGACTGTTGTTCTCAACAAACATTTGTTTCACAAAATGTAGTTAATAAATTGGGTTTGACACCAAACCCGAATAAACAAAAGCTCAATATTGCATCCTTTGTTAAGGATAACTCGGACAAAATTAGCTATAAGACAATTGACCTGGAACTACATTTAGAAAATAAATTAGAGAAAATTGAAGCAGTTATTATTTCTAAAGTAGGACAAAACAAACTGGTTATACCCAAACTAGAACAAACCATAAATCATTTGGGAAAACACTACAAAATAGCTGATAGACATATCACTAACAACACAGTAGCTAACATTGAAATGTTAATAGGGGCAGATTATATTAATCTTATTCATAAGGGCATAGTAGAGATAGGTAATGGTATAGCTATTCAGACTCCATCAGGGATAGCCCCTTTGGGTGATCTATCCAAATACAACCTAGACCTAAACCAAAATAGTTCATGACCAACAAATACTATGTGCCTCAACTCGGTCCTACATAACACCTGTAAGAATAGCAACACTTTGAATAATATTATCTCAACTGAGAACATTAATTCATCATTATCAAATGAAACTTTGGATGAGGCAATTCAAACTTTATGGTTGCTAGAATCTGTGGGTATACATGACACAAATCAAACTTCAGAAGATCAGTTAATGGTAGAAAGATTTGAAGACACCATTCAGTGCAAACACAATAGTTATTTTATTGAGTTACCTTGGAAAATAAATTGTCCAACTTTAAGAGACAATCTCAAAGTAGCTAAAGGACATTTATATAAAGTAATGAAAAAACTCAAACAAGATAATAATATTAAAAACTACAGTGATGTCTTCAAAGAACAGCTACAGAAAGGCTTCATTGAAGAAGTAACAAATAACCCTTTTAAAAAAGATGGTTGTCATTATTTAACCCACAGGAGGGTCTATCGACAAGATGCCCCAACAACAAAACTCAGAGTAGTATATAACTGTAGCCTCAAAGACAGTGATAAACACAGTTTGAATGATTGCCTGATTGAGGGTCCTAATCTCATTTCTGACCTTGTGAAGATCTTACTGAGGTTCAGGTTAGACAAATATGCCGTACAAAGTGACATTTCAAAGGCATTTTTGAGAATAAATCTTAAAAATGAATATGATAAGAACCAACTTAGGTTCTTATGGTTCAAGGATCCATTTGATTTGAATAAAGGGTTCATAACCTATAGATTTAATGTTGTGTTGTTTGGAGCCAATTGCTCACCTAGCCTATTAGCATTGACAATTAGACATCATTTAAACCAGTTTAATAACTCTTTAACATTGAACTTCCTTAAGGAACATTTTTACGTAGACAATCTAATAGGCTCAACAACAACAAAATCTGAATTATCTGAAGTCTATGAACACTCAAAACATTATGCAACAAGGTAACTTTGAACTTAGAGAGTGGATTTCAAATGATGAGGATTTAAACAAAAAGATTTTAAAGGATAATAATGGTCTTACTGAGCCATCAGACAGAGTTAAAACTTTAGGTATGAACTGGTATTTGGATGCAACTTCTAACAGTCATGATTCAATCTGTACTAAAGGTTTTAAACTTGATGAGGAAGCAAATACTAAAAGACAAATTATATTATCAGAGGCTTCCAAAATTTTTGATCCTATGGGTCTATTCCTGCCTTCAACAATAAAACCAAAGATTCTCCTCCAAGAAATTTGGAGGACAAATGTTGGGTGGGATGATCCAATAACAAATGAAAATCAAAAATCTTGGAAGAAGTTAGCTGCTGATTTAACAAAAGTGCAGAACATTAAAATTCAAAGGTGCTGTGGGTTTAGGGATAAGCCCCAGAGACTTCATGTGTTTGCTGATGCAAGCACACAAGCTTATGGGTGCTGTGCGTATCTTGTAAGCCCTACAGAAAGTCATCTAATTTATGCAAAAGGGAAAGTTACACCTCTCAAACCTACCCGAACCATACCTCAATTGGAACTATTAGCTGCTGCATTAGCCATTAAAACCATTTCATTGCTTAAGGATGCTTACCATGATGTGAACATAACTCACATCCACATCTGGCTTGACAGTCAGATTTGTCTTGCCTGGATACGGAATGATAGCATTAATAGTAAGAATATCTTTGTAAGAAAATAGGCTAAAAGAAATAGCTGAAGCTAATGAAAGCCTACAAGTAAACTTTCACTATGTTCCAACTAAACAAAATCCAGCAGACTTTCTGACCAGAGGTTTATCCTACAAGTTGTTGAAGTCAAACAAAACTTGGTTTATGGGACCTAAGTGGCTCTGTAATACAGACCAATGGCCTGTGGAACAAGTTAACTTGACATTAAATTTAATCTTTTCAATGAAAAGGTTGAACCAATCACTAATTATGAACAGTATTCTGATTTCAACAAACTTGTCAGGGTACAGCCTACTGTTTGAGGTTTGCTCACAACTGTTTAACTACAATTAACAAACAGCTAAATAAAAATAATCATAATTATACAGAAGTTGCAACCAAATACTGGATAGGCCATGCACAAAAAAGAGTACAATAAGAGTTAGAATTCTTGACTAATGGGAAACAAACAAAAGAACCTGTACCATCAGTAGTTGTGGATCTAAACTGTTCAGAGATGAGGAAGGCCTTCTAAGGTGTAAAGGGAGATTAGACAAATCAAAACTGTCATAGAAAAGCAAAATCCAATCCTTTTACCTAGATTTAGCTATTTGACAACATTAATCATCAGAAAAACACACAATGATGTATATCATATGGGGGTACCACAGACACTAACTACATTAAGAAAAACTTATTGGATACCCAAGGGAAGGATCACTGTTAAAACAGTCCTGAGTGAGTGTGTCACATGTAGGCGTATTCATGCTAGGCCCTATAGGAAACCAAATCCTCCTGCTTTGCCAGAGGAGAGTTACTCTCAACAGACCCTTTGAGACTGTAGGCATTGACTATACAGGAGCATTGACTGTAGGGGTGGTTGACTGAACAAAAAATGTACATTGTACTGTTTACATGTGCTGCCTCACGAGCTGTTTATTTAGATGTTGTGGAGGACCTTACAGCAGAATCTTTTGTTGCTGTCTTTAAGAGATTCTGTGCACGACATTCAGTACCAAAGACAGTTTGGACTGACAATGCTACATATTTCAAAGCTGGTGAACAAGTCATCCACGACTTGTTAAGCGATGAAATCACACAATTATATAAACAAAATTCAAACAAAGTGGAAGTATATTCCGGTTGCCTCTCCTTGGTATGGTTCTATCTGGGAGAGGAATATACAAACAGTAAAGAATTGCTTGAAGAAAGCAATTGGCAAAAAACAGATACACTTATTTGGGTTGCTCACTCTCCTGGCTGAGATTGAGAACATCATTAACAATAGACCACTCACTTATGTGAGTGACAACATTAATGACCCGGAACCATTAACTCCAAATCATTTGATTCGGGGAGAACAAGTTAGTCTCCTGCCGGACTACAATATAGACTCTTCAGAAGACCCAAACTGGACTCAAAGACATGATGAGCTCCAGACTAAGTTACAACATTTAACTAGAGTTAAAGCTCATTTCATTAAACAGTGGAAAACTGAGTACTTGATGGGTCTAAGGGAGAGACAAACAAATGACTAAGAAGGATTGGTGTGATAGCGTGGGGTAGACACCCCAGTTAGGTTACTTAGGTTCTAGCAAACAATCAAAAGCACTTACCGGTGCGTTGAATTAGGTATTCCTTGAAGCCTACCATTTTATTCCTGTGTCCCACAACAGCCTACCTAACTCTCTCTTACATTACCAATTTAGAAGCTATAGACATTACCCCTAACTATACTTAAGTACGAACAACTTCCTACCCGATTTGTCACCTTAGATTCATCACCTAATTTTACTCAGCACCAAAGATTAGGTCAGATAGGAAAAAACATGTCTAGGCCAGACCAAAGCAATACGAACAGCCCGTTGGTTCGTTTATGGCTTGCTCTTGCCATTCAGCTTAGATTTAGTGATATTTACTCTTTAGTGACTTTTAGACTATATACATATATATATATACATACACGTCACCTCACTCCTCCCCTACAAGTTTAGTCTGTCAGGGGGATGAGGGACCCTAGACGACCTGCGGAGCGGGGTTGATGTAGTCAGATTAGGTGCAACCTATATAGGCGGGCAAGTTGAACCATTTTCCGGAGGATCAGTTCTCTCTTCCGGAAGACTCTGGTCCTTCTGCACTTCCCGTTCCCATATCTGGTCCTGATGGCGTTTAATAGAACGACCATCTTCTAGTTGGCACTTGAAGGAAACAGGGCCCGTTCTCTCCTGCACAGTTGCAGGAACCCATTTTGGTCCAGCCCCATAGTTGCGAATCACAACTGGATCATTAGGTTTCGCTTCTAGAACTCTCCCTCTTTTAGTGTCGTGGTACAACTTCTGTTTTTCCTGATGGCGTAAAACTCGTTGTTGTAACATTTCGTTTGGACGTAACAAATCAAAAACTGAACGAATTCCCCGGCCAATCAGAAGTTTAGAGGGAGACACCCCCGTCGTGGTGTGTGGTGTTATTCGATATTTAAACAAAAATTTATCCAACACCACTTGCATTTCCTCCCCACGAGAATGACGCAAGGCCGACTTGAAAGTACGGACCATGTTTTCCGCGAGACCGTTAGTAGACGGGTGGAAAACACTAGACCGGACATGTCTAATGCCATTTAGGTGGACGAAGGAACGAAATTCCTCACTGGTAAAACAAGTACCATTGTCGGAAACCAGGACTACGGGTAAACCCCATCGAGCGAAAACTGAACGGAGTAAGCGAATAGTAACACCCGAAGTCGTGGAAGTGGTTGGAAAAATTTCCACCCACTTAGAGTAGGCGTCCACAATGACTAGGAAATAAGTATTATTTATAGGACCTGCATAGTCAACATGGATCCTATGCCACGGTATAGTAGGCCATTCCCAAGGATGAAGTGGACTTTTCCTTGGGAGATCTCTGTTCTCTAGGCAGCTTTGACAGGAACGAACCAATGATTCGAGTTCTCCATCTAAACCAGGCCACCAGAAATAAGCTCTCGCCAGCTCTTTCATTTTTGTTGCGCCCATGTGTTCAGCGTGAAGTTCCTTCACTAAATTCGACCTGCCTTTATTTGGAATAATCACTCTGTGGCCCCATAAGAGAGAGCCATTTTGAATAGAGAGGCCAGACTGACGCTGAATAAAAGGCTGTAATTTCATTTAGGCCTACCTCTACAATATATGGGCCTGTATTTTTCCCACTTTGCTGCTCATAGAATAGGTACTCCACTCCAATGTTCGAAGTATTTCCCTTTTGAGGATTTATACTAGAAATGTTAAAATTAGAATTTTCACCCTTTGTTTTCTTTGAAAAACACACTTTAGCTATGTGGCCTATTTTACTACAGTTTCGGCAAACTGCTTCTTTAAAAGGGCAATCTTTCTTCCAATGGTGTTTTCCACACCCTGTACATGGCTTGGAAGGCTTAGTAGAATTAGTAGGCTTAGTCGTATTCGCCTCATACCTTTTATTTGCCTGTCTAGTAGGCTCGTTAGGTCTGCCAGGCCTAGAAGATTTAAAGCTATTTACGTGTTGGGCTTTACTACTATGATTGCCAAAAGCTCTAACATCTTTAGCAGCTGCTTCTCTAGCCGTAGCTATTTCTACAGCCTGATTAAAAGTTAGGTCCTGTATGGCTAATAGGGCTCTCTGGGTAGACTCCTCTTTGAGACCCATTACAAACCTATCTCTTAGCATTTCATCTAATTTGTCCCCAAATTTACACGTACGGCTATGGCTTTTTATTCCTGCAACAAACTCTGCAATGCTTTCATTTCCCGTCTGATGCCTTGAATAAAATTTGAAACGTTCATAGATGAGAACTACTCGGGGTTTGTAGTGATCGGTTAGGGCCTGTAGCAATTCATTATAGGTGCAAGTTTCCGGTGCTTTAGGAGAAACTAGGTCCATAACTAAACCAAACGTTTTAGGGCCTATTTATAAAAAGGTAGGTACTTTCTTAGCATCCGGAATGGAATTTGCCTCGAAAAACAACCTCACCCTAGTGGCATAAGCTTCGAAGTCCTCCCCATTGTCTTCGTAGGGCTTATATGGCCAATGACCGACATGCTAGAGCAAAACCGAATTAGGCCAAATAACGTGAAGTAGGTTAGGTTAGGTTTAAATTTGGTCTAGTTACTCCCCAGTTAGGGCTGAATAGTGAATTTTATTAGAGTTAGGGCTGAGTAGTAATTAGTTTTAGAGTTAGGGCTGAGTAGGAATTAGTTTTAGAGTTAGGGCTGAGTAGGAATTAGTTTTAGAGTTAGGGCTGAGTAGGAATTAGTTTTAGAGTTAGGGCTGAGTAGGAATTAGTTTTAGAGTTAGGGCTGAGTAGGAATTAGTTTTAGAGTTAGGGCTGAGTAGGAATTAGTTTTAGAGTTAGGGCTGAGTAGGAATTAGTTTTAGAGTTAGGGCTGAGTAGGAATTAGTTTTAGAGTTAGGGCTGAGTAGGAATTAGTTTTAGAGTTAGGGCTGAGTAGGAATTAGTTTTAGAGTTAGGGCTGGGTAGGAATTAGTTTTAGAGTTAGGGCTGAGTAGGAATTAGTTTTAGAGTTAGGGCTGAGTAGGAATTAGTTTTAGAGTTAGGGCTGAGTAGGAATTAGTTTTAGAGTTAGGGCTGAGTAGGAATTAGTTTTAGAGTTAGGGCTGAGTAGGAATTAGTTTTAGAGTTAGGGCTGAGTAGGAATTAGTTTTAGAGTTAGGGCTGAGTAGGAATTAGTTTTAGAGTTAGGGCTGAGTAGGAATTAGTTTTAGAGTTAGGGCTGAGTAGGAATTAGTTTTTAGAGTTAGGGCGGCGGGACCTACGCTATAGTACGGTAGCTTACCCACACAAACAAACCAAATCGGACGACCCACTAGGCTACATCCAATTTTCCAAACAACCACTTGAACCCAATAAGCCAAATTAACCCAATGAGCCAAATTTAACCCAATGAACAAAATTTAACCAAATGAGCCAAATCCCATCCTCGTCGCCAAATGTGATAGCGTGGGGTAGACACCCCAGTTAGGTTACTTAGGTTCTAGCAAACAATCAAAAGCACTTACCGGTGCGTTGAATTAGGTATTCCTTGAAGCCTACCGTTTTATTCCTGTGTCCCACAACAGCCTACCTAACTCTCTCTTACATTACCAATTTAGAAGCTATAGACATTACCCCTAACTATACTTAAGTACGAACAACTTCCTACCCGATTTGTCACCTTAGATTCATCACCTAATTTTACTCAGCACCAAAGATTAGGTCAGATAGGAAAAAACATGTCTAGGCCAGACCAAAGCAATACGAACAGCCCGTTGGTTCGTTTATGGCTTGCTCTTGCCATTCAGCTTAGATTTAGTGATATTTACTCTTTAGTGACTTTTAGACTATATACATATATATATATACATACACGTCACCTCAATTGGTCTGACACAATTAAGGTAGGGGACCTTGTTCTCATACATGACAGTACTCCAAGACAATACTGGCCTCTGGCTAGAGTTTCAGAACTCAGACCAGGGGCAGACGGGGTAACAAGAGTGGTCAAATTAAGGACTTCAACGGGTGACACAACAAGAGACATTTCTCTTTTGTACCCTTTAGAGTCTGGACTCAAAACAATGGACTTTGGAGAACCTTCTCCACTGACAGTAACAACTGGAGACACTGAACTTCCAGTAACTATTCCTTTGACAGTAGGAGTGGTAACGCATCCTACTACAACATTGACAGACACAAGACCTCAGCGACAAACAGCACTAAAGGCGCGACTATTTTTACAACAAAAAATAGATGCTGGGGAATTGTAATTTTATCTTCTAACTTTCATTTTTTCTTTTCTTATGGTAAAGACCATAGACAGTTTCATCCTATGGATGTATATTTTCTCTTCTAATTAAATGCTACACCTTCTCCATGAGAAGGTGAGGATAGGCACTGTTAATCACATTAACAGGCATTTACAGTCAAATAGTTAGCTAGTCTACACTCAGACATAAAAATTGGTGACAATGACACCAAAATTTTTATCTCCCGGGGCCCCCAGTATATGGAAAACTGATGAGTGGGTAGTTGGGAGGTAACGAAAATGGTTCACTGAGTAGGTAGGTAGTTAATCTAACAATTATTAAATTCCTTTTATGTCAATAACTGGGTGGATGAAACCAATTGGTTGCTCACCAGAGTTATTCTCCACACTAGTATTTATATACTGTGTGACAAGAGCGTGCTCGGTAATAGATACATTACCGCTCAACCAACCGAGGAAAAAACCAAGACTACGCTGGTGGAAAAAGCCCCGCGAAGAGGAGAAAAGGAGAACGAAAACGAACAACGGGGCGAGAGGACGGAACAGGGGAAGGGAGGAGAACAGACAACGAAAAAGATCCCCACCAGCAAGTGCGCTCTCGACAATTACACAACCGGAGAACAGAGACTCCAATAACTAACAGTAAGTGACTAATTGAGTTTTTAACCCAGTAAATTAATCACATTAAATTAAGCTGGGTCAGACAAATTAGGCCTACATTGTGGCCTAAGACCCAGCATCAACTCATAGCTTAACAAAGGTGAAGGTAGATTGCCCTAACCTAACTTGGTGAGGAATCCTACTGTGGACCTCAATTTATCTGCCCGCTCTGGACCATTTCCGGAATCTCTAGGCTGACCCCTCTAGGCTAGACTTGATCTACTCTATAGTTAGACTGGAGATATAAGGGGTGGGTTAATTGTGGACCGATTCATACAGAGCATTTTTCGCAATCTTGAGAAGTATCTAAGATACATTTTGTCATGTAGCTTGTATCCCGGGATACACTTTCAAAGATACTTTCATAAGTAGGCTGACCATATTTCCTTGAGACAAAAACGGGACATTGGGATGGCAAAAAAGAGACGGGGTTATGTAATATTCTGTATTCATGAAAAAGTAAGTACATAAACATATTGAGCTTACAATTATTCTTCAGTGACAGAACCCATACAAAAATTTAGGTAGACGTAGTACTGTTCCGTTCAAAACGGTACGTATGGTCAGCCTATTCATAAGATACTTTTTAAATAGAGACGCTAATAACTATTCATGAAATATGATCATATCTGACACACGTTGAAGCAGGCCGGCGATTGCTCTTACATGTTTGTACATGAATACTACCGTTGCACTGCGCGCACAGTCTCGGCACAGACGTACTCAGGTTTCATTTTGTATCCGCGGTTTTAACATGATTAAAAATCAGGAATTATACATATATTTGCTTATTCCTGCAAATATATTTATTATGAGGAAAACTTTATTTTTTCTTCGTGAGTAGGTAACTGAGCATACCTGTATTAACAATTTATTTGAAATACATAAATTGAAAAAGTGTGGTTTATTTTATTTTTCCATACCTAAAAATTTTCAGGATTATTTATACATATTTACTTTGTGCTTTCCTTTTAGCTATATCACTATATGAATACTGAGATATGAAGTACCATTGATTTGGCATTTATTATATCCAGAAAATATAATAATAAACAATTGAATGAGACAACTCTTGCGCTCATGGCTCACCAGTGAAACTAAACTCAAATAATTATTCTTTCAAAAGTATCTTGTATCTTAAAAATGTATCTTGTATCTGTAACTTGTATCTGTATCTTGAAGATACAGTTTTTTCGAGTATCTTGTATCTGTATCTCAGATACATTTTTGTTGGGTATCTTGTATCTGTATCTCAGATACAATTTCCAAGTATCTTGCCCATCACTGGCCATGGGCAATGGGGTAATTCCAGGACAAATAGACAAATGAAAGTGCCAAATGTACACTCCACCATCTCCAAAATTCATGAAACTTGGTGTGAGGGTTGGTTTTGGTCCAAATTACAAAAATCTGAATTTTTTTGAAAATTGGTCAAGTTGGTCAAATTTTATGGCTTGACCAAATTTTGGTCAAATGAAAAACCAACAATTTTCAAATGTAATTATCTCAGATGCTAATTGTGGTAGCGTAATGTCTTAAATGATAAAATATGTAAAATGAACTGTAGTTTCTAAATATGTATCATTTTTTTAGGGTAACAAAAATAAAATTATGATTTTTTGGAAAAAATTTCAATTTTTTTTTTTTTTTTTTCGATTTGGCAGCGAAGATATCATTTTTCGAAAAAAAAAAGACCAAGAATAAAAAATGTTTATTTGATGTATGTACACCATAATAAGTAATAAAAAGTCAGCTTATAGTTTATTATAAGGCTCAAAACTGAGTTTGAAATTAAGTAATAAATTTTTTTTTCAGACGACGAAGATTTATTACAGACTTGTTGGTCCAAAAAAAAAAGAATTTTCAAATCATATAAAAAATACATGTAGATAAACCAAAGGAGAAAATTTTTAAAATATATGTACAATGTACATACATAACCTCTCTTATATTTAGGGACAGAATATATTGACAATAATAATGTTTAATTTATAAAGCGCTTATCAGAGTATAAAATACTCTTCCTAATACTACACGTACACAAGTCTTTGAGAATGAATTAAGAGACAGTATTCTCATCCAGTGAATCCAAATTTTAGACACTAATAATATAATAATAAGAAAAAAGAATTTGAAAAGATTTTTATAACTATTAAGTAGATACACAAATCTTAGATAAAAATTTTAGAAATATTATATAGACAATCTTAAATAGTATACATTCGATAGAATTTATTTTATCTTCTTTGAAAAGTTATTTAATTCTTGAAGTGGAAAAATGTATTGTATTCTTGTTCCTCCTCGTAAACTTGCTTCAATGCTCCCAAATATATTTTCTGTTGGAATGTGACAAACATCATCTTGCGCAGGAAAAATGTATGAGGGACATACGCCCGAAGGATGGAGAAATTTTATCAGAAAATCATATTCACAGTCAAAGGACTGGACTAATCCGAGCCATAGTTTATTTTCATACATACAACCCACAAAAGAGCCTGTTTCAATTTCGCGTTGAGAGACAGTATTATGTTCTTGATCCGAAGCAGAAACTCTAATGAGCTCTCTTATTTCGGCTGACTGTGCACTCTGAGAGAGAGGATAAACCTTCAACGAATTCTTGGAAATTGGGACGAAGCGATGTAATTGTTGAGTACCTTTGATAGAAGTAATAGGTTCACTCAGACGTTTTTGCAAAGAAAGCTCTACATCTACAACTTCTGCCTCAGAGACGTAAAAAAAGTCAATAGCGGTTAGGAATTCTTGAGAGCAGAAATTGTAGAAGTCCTCAGCTGTTAAGATTTGATGGTCGAGGGGCCGTCGTAAGCTTTCTCTGGCGACTGCTCTTTTTACCGTTCCGCCAATACCGTCGCAGGCATTCTTCCCGTGGGATGTCGCGAAAAAATTCCACTCAGCATGAATTTTGAAGTCTTCGAAATGATGGCATAAATTTAGAAAATTTGTTTTATTCTTATACTGAGCCGCGCATCCATCTGTGAAATAATAAATTTTAGTTAGGTTTGAATTTTGTTGTTGGATGCACAGGATTAATTTTTTGAGAAAACTATGAACCAGAATTGTATCATGCCTGCGACGGTTTGAAACGAAGCAGTAACTTTTGCAAATTAGTTTTCCTGCATTGTTTTTGGAATAATAAACGAATGGGTGCACTGTACATTGCGAGTTCTCCCAATGAAACCCCTGGGCACAATCTTGTACGATGAATGAGAAGTTTTCCGCGAAATCGCCCACCAAAACACCTTCATTTTCGGGCAGAGTTTCTTTTAGATTTTTGAAGTAACTCGACTGACATTTATTATTCGTGAAGTGGTGTCTTGTCAGTTGTGCAATTTTTTTGGTGAGCGATTCCACGTATTCCTCTGGAGTTTCGGTGATATCTTTTAACATACAGTGATCGACGGACACCCATTGTTTATATTTTATCTCTTCCATCGCCATGCAGTCCAAACTTTCCAAATAATTTTTAATTCCGACCTCTCGCGGGCATCTTTTGCATTGGTGCATCATACAATCTTCATTGTCCATGCCCCAGACGGATAAAGACATTAATTTTTTGTAGTCTAAATCTTTAATGCCTAACGCTGATATTTGTAGTTTCAGATTTTGGTGATGCGTACATATGCAGACACTGAGAGTTCCGCTTTGTCCCGCAAGCACGCACCACGACGGTCAAAGATGAGCAAAGGTACTAAAGCCTATTTTAGGATTTTCATCATTTTTTGCATATTCAGCATATAACTCTTTCAAGTTACACAATACCAGTCTTTTTTGTTTTTTATTTTTTCACCCTCTTCATTTATTGCAAACTTATAATCTTTGATTCCTGGGCACATCCTACTATATTCATCATTTTCATAAAACTCCCGAATGATTTTTTTTCATTTCAGCTGTGATGACCTTCCCTTTCGTCATGTTTGGAATGTTAGGAAGAATCCCAAACTGTTTTTGAAGATTGCGGCTCTTACGCACCATATACTTTGTTGCTCCAAAGAAATCAGCAATTTTTTCAATGGGATAGGGATACAATGATAGTATTTGTAACCTAAGATTGCGATCGTTACTTGCTTGAAATTTCTCCTTTAATTCTTCCATAACCTTTTGATACCTGAAATAAAGTGTATTTGACATTAAGTTTAATTAGTATATTTTTAATTAAACTTTTCATAAAGTATATGTATATGTATTATATTGTCCGATTATAAAAATGTAAACAGATAAAACTTAATTTAGTATATACTTCGATGACTGTGTAAGGGTTCTATTTATTATTATAGACCTTTACATAAATTAATTAATTACCAGGGTCACCAGCGCCAAAATACTAGATTGGCATCCAGCACTGCGGCGCAAAAATTAATTTTAATAAAAAAGGGAAGGACTGATTATAAAATCATCAATATGAATTTTGTATTTTATTGACAACAATTAATAAATTATATGCAACAATTATTTATAAATGCAAAGGGGATTTTTACCCGTAACAACTTTGACATATAAATGCGGAATTAAATAATGGCACCGTTTAGCTAACATATAACAGTCTGCAACTAATACTGATAAACAACTAATGGAACTAATATTAATATACAAATAATATTAAACAACTAATAGAATTAATATTAATAGACAAATAATATTGTGCAAATAATACACAAATAATATTAATATATAAATAATATGTAACACTAATAATAATAAACAACTAATAGAACTAATATTAATATTCAAATAATACAAATAATATGTACCGTAACACTAATAGCCACAATGACAACCTTGTCTGCAAAGAGAGACAAGAATACTGTAAGTGATATTTCAGAGAAAAAGAATAATAAAAATGGCAAAAATTAATAATTAAAATACATATGCTATATAGACCCAGTAACCTGCAGATGATAAATTACAGTTAATTGTGCTAAGTTGAACAGGAAAGCTAAGGAAGTATGTAGGCCACAAATGACTAGTAGGCCATCTGCTAAGAAAATACATGAAACATAAAGTAAAATATACTAAGAAAATTAATGGGCAGGCCTATGCCTCTTCAATATAGTGGAGCTGAGGTTAACTATTTAAAACAAAGGCTACGGTAGGCCTCAGCTAGGCTAGAGTAATTCACAATTTGGCTTTTGCCTAAATAGACCTAACTTAGCCTAAGGTAATTTATTGTATGACTCTTACAGTACTATTTATAGTATGAATCTTTCATTACTAATCACAAACAATATAAGGTTTGTTAATGTCTGCAGTATGCGGTATTGCATACTGATATGCAATAGTAAAAAATATAAACATTATAAATACAAAACATACCACAGAATTTTTGCTTGCTGGCGCTGTCCCTTTAGATCATAAAATGTGGAAACAGCGTCCCTTGTGTTGTCGTTGCACACAAGTTTGTTTTTACTTAACAATTTTACCAACAAGCCAAAATAATCCTTAAAAGCAAACTCACGTCTAGTCACACCATTTGCACTTTAAATTTTAACTAAATTACTATACACTGAATGCTTAAGAATTAAATTTGATCACTGGACATGTTTAACTTGTATTTATTTATTTAAGCTTAAAATATTTAACTTGTGCCAACTTGTGGCAATTTAGACTAATAAAAAATAATCTTGTGGTGCAAGGCACTACAACTGTATTAAATTTAATTTAAAATGTCAAATTTCAATAACTATGTCCGAAAAGTAGTCTTGCCTCTCTAAATCATCTTCCAAACAACTTTTTTTGGACGGACCAGCTTCAGAATAGTCAATAGGAGCCCCATAAGCAGCTTCAAAACTTCATTTAACCTTTCCGTGGTCGATCTGAATTTCGTAGAAGCCTTTATCTGTTTTTGTCCCGGCTTCAATCCAGCTGTAAAACAAATTCATAAATTTAGGTTGCGTGAAATAATCAAATATCAAATATTTTGAATATATGTATTCAAGTGCTGATGCTAATATTTAAAAACAGAAAACTACGAATTTGGCATTAAGAAACAAATGTCCTGAACGGAGTCTCTATTGTTTTATTACCTGTTTTAATAGGGCTTTCACCAAATAAAGGTAAAATATTGTCGCTGAGCAAATCTTTATTGAATTGCCTGTCTTGAATGACAAATTCTTCCAATGGTGGTGGATTCGTGGAATTGCTACTGCTTCGCTCCATACATTCGTTAAGTATGTCTGGCTCAGGCAGTGGCGGCCCTAGGATTGCTGGCGCCCCGGGCAAGCTGAACTTCGGCGCCCTTACAAGTATAATTTTAAAATTTGTTCACAATGAGGAAAAACTACAAATGTAGGAATAAAGAGTTTATTACAATTATTAATTAACGATATTCACTCAAAGTACAACTAAACATTCTCAAAATGGAACCATGTATGAAAATATGAGAGACAGTGTTGCCACTTTTGTCTGAGGTAAATCCACAAAAAATGTAAAAATTCCACAAAGTGGCAACACTGTTGAGATATTAAAGGATGGCAGCGCTGCCAGGCGTATGTAATTTGTGCTCAACGCTCACCTACGCGGCCACATCAACCCATGTGACATGTCATCCCATGTCGGGCCATGCTGACCTTAGCTTTACTGGTAGTCTGGTACTAATGCTATTGGCTAATATAATGTCATAATCCCTGAAAATTTTACTCCACATCAGGAAATTTTCACATTTGACTCTTTTATTTTATTTTATTTATTTATTTTTCTATTTTTCCCTTTGTATTTGGAAGATCCCAAACACATGACATGGCTCCCCTTAGCACGTGGCGCCCCGGGCAACTGCCCGAGTTGCCGGTACCTTGAGCCGGCCCTGGGCTCAGGTATTGGTGCAGGTTCCGGCTCTCTGGATGAATGTTGAACATGTTCTAATACAATTGGCTTCTTTTTAATTGTGACATAGCAATTGCTGCATAGTAATTGATTTTCTTCCAAAATTCCATAGCTTGCAGCTGCCATGGCAGAGTTTACTTTTTTGATGTTACAGAAAATTCTTCTTGTGTTTTTTCATAGGATCGCAACAAAATTTTGTGTTTTGCGGCATTTTAAGGGTTAGGTAAATTTACGTATACTAGAAAATTAGGTATATACTGAAAATCTGGAAAGCAAGCAAAAAATTGTTAAAATTTGGAGGATTTTTTTTTTAATCATTTTTTTTCATAATAATCGTTGATAAACATTTTTTATTCCTGGTCTTTTTTTCGAAAAATGATATCTTCGCTGCCAAATCGAAAAAAAAAAAAAAAAAAACTTCCAAAAAATCATAATTTTATTTTTGTTACCCTAAAAAAATAATACATATTTAGAAACTACAGTTAATTTTACATATTTTATCATTTAAGACTTACTACATTACCACAATTAGGAGCTGAGATATTTACGTTTGAAAATTATTGGTTTTTTCATTTGACCAAAATTTGGTCAAGCCATAAAATTTGACCAACTTGACCAATTTTCAAAAAAAATTCAGAAATTTGTAATTTGGACCTAAACCAACCCTCACACCAAGTTTCATGAATTTTGAAGAGGTTACCGTGTACTTCATTTGTCTATTTCTCGTAGAATTACCCACTGATCGCTTCTCAAAAGTAGGGGGGAGGGGGGACATTTCAGAAATGACAAAGAGCAAGAAGTGTGAAGCAGTAGTTTTTTTTATCATTAGAACGAAGAATATTATTATGAAATGTTAACTGGGAATAACTATCTTTTTTACGAAGAAAACAAAACTTTTTAGGTAAACATTATATATATGTTGACATGTTTTTTTAGCTAACATACCCGACAACCCACAGTACTAGGGTATTCCTCTGCCAGACCAGCCCTCACAAATTCGATAGTGGACCAAATCTTATGGCATGAGTAAGAGAAAAGAAGGGTGGTGACTACGTCGCAACCCTGCCTCAGGGGGTGCTGAGCGGATTTCGTGGGAGCAGCGCACCCTTGAGGCAGAAGCGCTTCAAGATAAATATGTCCTCCCCCCGTCCCTCCCACGATCGACGCCCATGGAATAGGCGGATCTAGGGAAGGTGTCGGCGACATCTGGACCTCCCTCAATTTCTTGCAAGTGCCCCTTTTTTCAAGTGCAAGTGCACTATTTGAATGATGTGTATGCCTCTGAAAACAAATTTTGTTTTTGTAAATAGATCATGGTTATTTTATTTTTACTCAAATTCTATTCCGTCTTTATCCGTATACACTGTACTTCCAAACTTCTGGTCTTCGATTCTCCTTGCAGGAGGTTCGGAGTTTGGCAGTCTCTTGTGTGCGCAGTAGCTGGCAGTGTCAGTGGAATCGTAGCAATAGTTTTCTCAGCGATGTTAAACCCCTTCTTCAGGATTGGGAACATACATACATAGGTAGTCAAAGGGACCAGACTGTCCCGTCCCTACCTGTCTCCGTTGTAATATGACTCTCACACTGGAACATATTTTTATTGAATGCCCATTTTTTTTTCACTTCGATCTGATATTCATTCATTTTGCACTGCAGAACAGCTTGATTTCACCCTCTCTACTGTCTTATCTTGCCTTGTGCCTTCTAATCTCATTTTAGATTTCTTAAAGTCAATCAATCTATATTCCTCCATCTAAACTAACAATCAGCCTCTTATGTTCGGCTAGTTTTCAGTGGCGGCTTTTCAGAGGAGGTAGGGAAGGCCGGGCCTCCTCTGTTTTTATCACTATAAACTATGGAAGAGGATTTTATTGAGAGTATTAATTCTATACGATCGTGACATGCAGAAAGTAGGGCATCTAACACTTTGTAATCTATTCTATTTATATAGCATATATTATAGACAATTTTGGGCCTTCCTACTCTCCCTGACCACCAGCCGCTACTGCTAGTTTTTCGTAAAGTACCAGTACTGTCCCTTACTATGACTTCCTGCTTCACTAGTTAGTAACACTAACAGGCCTCATCTTCATTTTCCTGTGTTTTTCTTTCCCTTTGTAGATAGAATTTCTACTTTCTTTGCAGGTGTAGATGAGTCAAAGTGATTGAATGCACCATAAACATACCTATAAACAGTGTTGGGAGTAACGCCATTACTTATTCTGTAAGGTAACGCCGTTATTTTTTTTATATTGTAACGAAATTGGTAACTCGTTACTTTTCATTCCATTTCCAGTCATTATTCGTTAGGTACTCGTTACTTTTTTTAAGATTTCTATTTTTTTCTAATATGAATAATCCATTAATCCTTTAGGCATTTTGTAATTTTTTATTCACGATTTATTTTAGTGTATTCTGTTCAATAATTTTCGTTTTTGTAATATTAAGTGCAACGAGCAATTTTAGTTTTTTACTCGAGATCTATTGATCACTATTAATATTATTTCAAAAGGTAAGACTGTTAAATTGTATTGCTTATTATTTAAGTATAAGTCTAAAATCAGGTATTGTTTCATTGTATTATATATCTGATCTTAATTAATTAAATATTTGCTCGATATTCAGAAATTCTTTTATAATTGCGATGTAGATATATCATATTCTTATACTGAGAAATAGTATAGTTTCTAGTTTATTATAAAAGTAACAGTAATGGTAATTGTAACGCATTACTTTTCCATAGAAGTAACTGTAGCGGTAATGACGTTACTTTCTATTGTAAGTAACGGTAACGCCGTTACTTTAAAAAAGTAATGCGCCCAACACTGCCTATAAATGAAATAAATAATGGAGGGCTATCATCAGTAACGGATCTACGATTTTCGAAAGGGGGGGGGCGGATCTTTACATATGGTTATATAGGACCTTTTCCAGTTTGTGTACCGTTTTTCAAATAATTTATTTTTGAGAATATTTTTGTTAAAACTAACGAAAATATCACGACTTAACCTAACCAATTATCAAGGGCGTACAGTTGATCTATTATATCACTGGTCAACACTCATTTTATTGCCAATCATATTAGAGTGATTTTGGGGTAAGTTTGTGGTGCTGATTCCGAATATGACATCGGTTTTGCTAGATTGGCTCTAATTTATGAGATAATTGGTACCCCATTGAAACACGTAAAAATGCAAAAAATTTAATGTTCAGGCGGAGCCTACTTACAAATCGCATTGAAAATGTCTCAAATCATACAAAAGTAAACACATGAAATACATAATGGCATTTTATTCGGTCTCACCATCTAGAATGTTCCGGTAGTTTAGAGAGGAAGATCGTGTCTGTAAATACTACGCAAAGGGTTTCACATTAACCTTGTGTCTACAAATGCTTACAACCATTAATAAATGAATATGTAACGCTGGAAAGCATAATTTAATTGAGTATATGAAGGGAAATATTATTTTTATACACAGTTTCTAAAAATAAAATTGAAAGGTAAGTTGCTAGGTATTTACAAGGGTGCTGTTGATATTTTTATAATTTAAAAAAGTATGTACTTTTTTGCTTTTAGAAATTAAAAAAATTTGGTTAATATTCGTTTTAACGTCCTTTTCTTTTTCGATAGAAAGAGTTAATTTTCTGCTATTTTCACTTTTGATATACGTTCAACTATTTTTCTACATTCTTGGAAAGTCATTTTTTTTGGAGGAAATGACGAAAATATAATTTGATGAAAAATTTACTAAAAAAAAGGGTTAAGATTCGGTAGAACATCCACCAAACTCCATTATTCACTCATCAAACCATCTCGTCCCGTGTGTATGTAGTCATGTTATCATTAGCCAATCAGCGGCTGCCCCATTGTCATGTGACACCCAGCGCATTTCGAAATTATTAAATTTTGGCGCCATTATTCACTAGTCAAACCATCTCGTCCTGTGTGTGTGTAGTCACGTTATTATCATTAGCCAATCAGTGGCTACCCTATTGCTTCAGAAATGCTGTGTAGTGCGTACTCAAAGTCCTAGTGGGACTTTATTAACAAGTTTTGAGGGACGATAACGCTGCTGTCGCTATATTTCGAGCTCATGGCATGCTCAAGACCTCTCCCACGTGTCCTCAGTGTGGTAATGAACTTTACCATGAAGCCTCCCATAATTAATGTAAGTGCACTGATAATATTTCCAACTATTTACCTTTCCAGGTCCCGAATTCATTATGGGGTACCCATGCCCGGTTAGGTCAACTGTATGCCCTTGACAATTGGTTAGGCAAGTTGTGTTATTTTCGTTAGTTTTAACTGTACACCTCTTGACGATTGGTTAGGTTAGGGTCCCCCCCCCCCCCCCCCCCAAACCACCGATTTCCCACGGGTTCCCCTATAATTGTCGATACGAAAACATATTTTCCTGGTGTATTTTTGTGTTTTTTCTTCAAATCTGACCTTCATTTCCGATAAAAAATAATCATTTTTGGAGGATATGTCAGATCGTCATTTTCTCAAAAATGAGGAAATGAAAGTCAGATTTGAACAAAACACCAAAACACCAGAAAAATATGTTTTCGTATCAAAAACGAGGGGGCAGTTAAAACGAATCTTTACCAAAAATTTATTATAAAAAATAAAGCATTTGGAAGGGGCGCCAAATTGACCAAAGGAGGGGGGGGGGCGTAAATCCGCTAGTGGCTATCATAACCGTCCAATTACAAAATGGCCCACCAGATAAAGATAAAATCAACTAGATAATGAGTATATGAACATTTTAATTGATCAAGTAGTCATTTTGAATTGTGTAAAACCAGCTGTATTACCTCATAGGTACTTGTTTGGTTAGGTTAGGTTAGGTTGGATCTAGTTAGGTTGTTAGGTTAAGTCTGGTTAGGTTAGGACCCTGTCTTATTTGCAATATTACAATTATAATTGAACATAATACGTGGTCAGTTTTCACCTATTGTGGGTCATTATGGACCTGTTTCAGGACGTTTTTACAGTGGGCCGTTTTTTTTCCATTACATTTCACTTGGAAAACATGAAGCCACTTGGGCCTATCGAGCTTAGCCAAGTTATGAGCCCAGTGGCGTACATAAGGAGGGGCACAGGCCTCCTCCCATTGTAAAAATTATTACGACACTTATTAAAGATATTTGAAAAAGAAAGTTTCAAAAAATCGATAACTTTGCAACATCCACCACAAAAAATCTTGATGTCATATGGAATTTCAATTATTTTATGGTTACCAGGACATGTTATTAACTCAGAACTCAAAAGCAATAATTATTTATCCGACTTCTGGGTACATGACTAAAATACAACTGAAGCCTTCCAAGATGCAATTCATTTTGATTCCAAATCAGTCATCAACAATTTTGAGCTCACACACACACACACACACACACACATACATACAATATATATATATATATATATATATATATATATATATATATATATATATATATATATATATTGTATGTGTAATGCTGTGTACGCCCCTGCATGAGCCATATTTTACAATAAAATCTTGCAAAACGTCAATCTCGAATCAGCTAATTAACATACAACTATTTAGTACTACCAAAGTAGCTACTACAAACTTAAGCTAAGAATATACATTATTTACAAACTACAAACACTCTTTCATTCATGAAAGTGTCCAAATGTTTCTTAAAACTAACTAATGAGCTACTATTTACCACATCATATGTTAACTTTAAAATTTTCACTTTATCTTTAAATTGGAAGTTGGAAGCACATTTTAGTGTATAGGAATATTGTAGAATTTTCACGTGGATCCCTTCCTCTGTACTTCAAAATTTTCACTTCATCTTTAAATGGTAAAAATACATAACGACGCAATCGTCTTTTTTTGTCAGAAAATTTATGTTTTCAAATGATTTTTTATGCGAGAAATACTTTAGTGATGATCTGTTTTGTCGCAAAAATAGAGAAATGTAACCTAACCTAACCTAACCAATGAGCATGAAAAGGAACACAGTCTCCGCCTTTTCCAAACGAACAAACACCTGTCTTCAACAAACACAGTTGTTCACACTGCGAGCAATTCCTTAAAGAAGACAGTACGCCGGTTTTTTTAAAGTAACTTGATGGCAGCCTTATTTTCTTCATAAATGTCTTTTATGCACTGGAGATAATTGATATCAAATAATGGACACACCTTCATGGTTGAATGAGCACTGATACGTGTCAGAATTCTGGTAACGGGCATTGTTAGCGCATGCGCACAAGACACAACCTGGCGTTTATTCTGGTAGCCTTCTGTTAGGCTTCTAAAAGTTTTCAAACATCCATTTTCATTATAAAACAAGAGCGGCAATTATAACTATTTTTTCCATGAATGTTCGTCACACACAGTATCTATTATTAAAGTGGATAAAAATATACGTACCCGACAATTGCGTCTTTATGTATATTAGCTTATATACAGGGTGTTTATGAAGTCCCTATCTATTTCAGTAAAAACGTAGCAAAACTGTAAAATTCAATAACACTATAATAGAAGGCATACATTTAATGAATACTTAAGCATATGATTCTACATGAGCACCATCATTATCTCTACAGAGTTCGAATCTGTCATCAGCATTGCGGAACACATTTTGGAGCATGACAGGGGTTATTTTTGTAACTGCTTTTACGATACAAGTACGTAAATCTTGCAGATCTATAACCCTCGTTTGATTTGATAAAGCCCCATGCAAAGAAACCGGACGGCGTTAGGTCAGGAGATCGAGCCGCCCATGGCCTGTTGGCTCCACGTCCGATCCACCGATTTGGAAATTGTTCATTTAGGTACTCCCGAACAATGTTTGCGTAATGACAAGGTGCCCCATCTTGTTGAAAGACGACGGTGTTTAAAATGCCATCTGAATGAAGCTGGGATTCCAGGATTGCTGAAGCATGTCCAGATAAATAAGCCCTGTAACTGTAGCTTCAGCAAAGAAAAAGGGCCCATAAATCTTAGATTTGGTCATACCCAAACAGAGAGTAACTTTAGGAGAATCTCGTTCCCATTGATAGAAATCAACTGGATTTTTATTAACCCATATGCGGCAGTTATGGCGATTAACCTTTCCACACGTGTGGAAAGTTGCTTCATCGCCGAAGAGAATGTGGTCAATTAAATTTTCATTCTGAATGTGTTCAACAAGATCGGCACACATTGCACTTCGCTTTGGATAATCCTCTTCATGTAAGTCATGAAGCACCTGAATGTGATAACTTCTCTTCTTCAACGTCGATTTCAAAATTTTGTGGACAGTTGATTTGGGTATCCCGAGTCTACGTGATGTGGTGCGAATTGACATGCTTAGATGTTCATCGATAACATTATGTACTGCATTTACAGCATGCTCAGAGACACTTGGACGTCCAGATCTTGACTCATCATGAACAGATCCCATTCTTTTAAATTTATTAAGCAAATCACGAACTGTCTTCTCTGTAGGACCTGGCTTGTGAAATGTTCTTTCAAACCTGTAGTGACCGGTAGATAAGGCTATGGTTCACACACTATATACAAATACAGTACAATAACCAGAATAAGTTACACAACGAAATAATTATAGACTCACCTCAAGTATAGAACAACAGTTCCAGACAATATTCTAGATAGCCAGTAATAGTCGTTAGTCTAGCAGTTGTCAGTCTATTAGTTAGTCAATAGCTATATCAGTATATCTAGATAGGCTAGTAGTTCACAATAGTACAACGACAATCAACACTACATCCATAATCGCAATGCTAATGATCATCCCAAAACATCATCGCTGCATATCCGCCCTAATCCGTCAAAACCAGTGCTGCCAGATCAATATTAGTTTTTATTATTAAGGTGTTTTTTTGGTGTGTCGATCTGCAGACTTTTAGTCACACCAATCCACCACACTCCTCCATACAAATTCAGACGTTCTGGGTCTTTTTTAACCCTGGTAGAACGACGAACTCCAAATGCAGTAGATTCCTCTGGCTCAGCCACAGGTGACAGAGAGGATTGTGTTTCCATTTCAATTGGAATAGTAGTGGGAATAGGTGTACGCTCTAGAGTAGGAGGAATAGTAGGGGTAACGGAAGGCATAGAATGAGGTAGAATCTGATCCTGATGTCGATTTTGAATGCGACCATCTTCAGTTACACATCTGTAGGAAACAGGACCAGTCTGCCTTCTAACTATAGCTGGTACCCACTTGGGACCCTGAGAGTAATTGCGAATCATGTCCTTATTTTGAGGTAGCAGCTCTAGCGTCCTAGGAGTCTTAGATTCAAAGGCACGTTTTTGCCGCTCTTGCCGACTGTAAACTCTGACAAATAGAATCATGAGGACGCACAAGATCAGAAATACAGCGAATACGACGGCCAAACATCAACTCGGACGGTGCAACACCCATAGTAGAATGGGGTGTCAACCTGTATTTCATGAGAAAGCGATCCAAAGCAACCTGAATTCCCTCCCCCTTTGCATGAAGCAAAGCAGACTTAACAGAACGGACCATGTTCTCAGCAAAGCCATTTGAAGATGGGTGGTAGGTAGGGTTGCCAGACGTCCTTTATTTCAAAGGACAGTCCTTTATTTCGATAGTAAAAAATCAAAGATGTTGAAATAAATATTTATCCTATAACATTTAAATATTTTTTGGGAGCATCATTCTCTCTCTCTCTCTCTCTCTCTCTCTCTCTCTCTCTCTCTCTCTATATATATATATATATATATATATATATATATATAATATACACAGGGCGTCCCAAAAAAATGTATACACACTTTAACAGCTGATAGCTCAATTGATGTTTCTTTCTTTCCAAGTTAAACCCATTAGAATTAATAATGGCAGTCAGACTAAGCTTTGAACAAAGGAAATTCATTCTAAAATGCTACTGGAAGTGTGAAAAACGCAGTTGAAGTGCAAAGACAGTTTAGGAGGGAGTTTTCAAACAGATCCACCAACGCGACTTTACCATCACTCGAATTAGAGATAAGTTTGAAGCCGATGGAACTGTTCAAATGTCCACAAGAAGCGTTCCGGAAGACCACGGACATCGACAAGCCCCACAAAGCAAGAAAAGTACTGGAAACGTATCACCAAAGTCCAAGAAAATCTGTGCGGCAAGCGAGTCGTGAGGTAGGAATTTCAGAATCGTCTGTCCAACGCATTTTGAAGCGCTATCAATGAAAAGTTACATTCCAAGATTAGTCCATGCTATTAATGAAGATGATC
The DNA here is from genome assembly GCA_023014485.1 of Bathynomus jamesi. Lineage (NCBI taxonomy): Eukaryota > Metazoa > Arthropoda > Malacostraca > Isopoda > Cirolanidae > Bathynomus > Bathynomus jamesi. The sequence goes on from JAJOZX010002869.1 coordinate 159,570, forward strand.
CGGACCGAAGAGTGGAGTATTGCGAGTGGTACTTGGCACGATGTGGATGTGGATTGGACGAAGGGGTTTCGTAGAATACCCTCCGCGTTCACCAGACCTCACACCACTAGACTTTTTTTTATGGGGATACTTAAAAGACAAAGTCTACGCTATAAAACCTGCAACAGTCGCTGAATTGAGAGCAGCCATTGAACGAGAATGCACACAAATACCAAACGAAATGTTTCGTGATGTTTGCGATTCCATTGCTTCGCGTTATCAGCAGTGCCTGGACCAGAACGGACGTCAGTTTGAAAACAGGCGTTGACAAAACAATTAAATAATGTCTGTAGATTCTATTACATTTTGAAAATGAAATGTATTTTAATAAACACTGCCTTTATAAGTATTTAAAGTGTGTATACATTTTTTTGGGACGCCCTGTATATATATATATATATATATATATATATATATATATATATATATATATATATATATATTTGAGAATCTGGGAGTGGCAGCTTGAAAACGTTTTGAGTGTCCTTTAATCCGGTCATCAAAATCTGGCAACCCTAGTGGTAGGGAACAGTACAAACATGACGAATACCATTGGAAGACAAAAACGTAGAAAAATCAGAACTAGTAAAACTTGGGCCATTATCAGAAACCAAAACAACTGGAAGGCCAAATCTGGCAAAAAATAGAACGCAACAGACGAATAGTAGAGAGAGGATGAAGACAGATGTAGTAGGAAGAACCTCTACCCATTTAGAACGAGCATCGACAATGACTAGAAGATAGTGGTGATTGATGGGACCCGCATAATCAATATGAATTCTGTGCCATGGATGGGAAGGCCATTCCCAGGGATGTAGAAAACACTTTTTAGGAGTATCACGTAACTCCAAACACCGAGAGCATGAATTCACAAGCGAAAGGATGTCACTATCCAGTCCGGGCCACCAAAAATAACTTCGGGCCAGTTCCTTCATACGAGTAGCACCCATATGATCGGAATGAAGTTCTTTAAGCAAAAGAGACTTTCCCAGGTCTGGGATAAGAATCCGAGAACCCCAAAGGACACATCCATCCTGAATAGACAACTCTGTGCGTCTTTGGTGGAAAGGTTGGTAAGAACTGTCCACCTTCATAGGCCAACCACTAGAGACCATCTGATAAACATGAGACAAAATAGGATCAGATTTAGTCCACTGAGCAATAATCATAGCTGTAACTGGTGTTGTCCCTAGAGATTAAACTAAGTGAACCCATTCAGCTGGAATTGGGACACATTCAATGGAAGCATCTAAAGGTAACCGGCTTAAAGCATCAGCATTACCCAAATGCTTACCCGACCGGTGCACGAGATTGAAAGAATAGGCTTGTAGCATGAGAGCCCAACGTTGTATTCGTCCTGCAGCCAAGATAGGAATTTGTTTATTAGGAGCAAACAACCCTAACAACGGTTTATGATCAGTCACTAGGGTAAACTGCTGACCCCACAAGTAAAAATGAAACTTTTTTTACTGCGAAGATTAGGGCTAATGCTTCACGTTCTACCTGTGAATAATTCCTTTTTGCTGTATTTAGAGTGCGGGAAACAAAAGAAATAGGTCTTTCTTCCCCGTTAATATTATGAGCAAGTACTGCTCCAATGCCATATGAGCTGCTATCAGCAGTTACAACTATAGGTAGTTTAGGATCAAAATGCACTAAAACATGAGAATTGAGTAAGAGCTCCTTTGACTGTTGAATTAGACTGTTCCTCTTTACCCCAACTCCATTTAGTGTCTTTCCTGAGTAATTTATTTCGTGGTTCCAATGTAGTAGCAGCATTTGGTAGAAATTTCCTGTAGCTTTAAGGATGTCATCCAGGTAACATATCACATCTGAAATTCCATCTAATATGCGACTAATAGTTCTTTGGAAAATGCCAGGAGCTGATGAAATACCATAACATAATCTATTATAACGAAATAGACCCTTGTGAGTATTCATAGTTGTGATATCCTTAGATTTTTCATCAAGCTCCAGCTGTGCATAGGCTTGTGACATCCAGTTTAGAGAAGTATTTATTACCAGCTAACTTACTAAAAATATCAGCAGGATTAGGAATAAGATATTTATCTATTAGAATAGCCTTATTAGCAGTTACTTTGTAGTCCCACACAGGGTTGCCAATTTGGCTCTTTTCTTGCTAGATTTAGCTCCTTTTTGTGGTAGTTAGCACCAATATTCCGAATCTAGCTCTTAGCTCCAAATATATATAGCTCTTTCAAAAATTGAGCTAGCTCCTTTCCAGCATGCACATTTTAACGGATTTCAAGTCCAACCAGGTTTGCCAACTGGGATTATTCATAACCAAATGAAAAATATATCATGCTTTTTTGTGGAAAATACATTAAAACATGTAAAAGAACACATTACTTCCATCTTAGAACTGACGCATATATCAGAAAAAGAAATTGCTGCTGCTGAGTATCAATATAACAGTATACATTTGCATAAGTGGACAAATGTAAACAATACTGAACAGTTCTGGGAAAAGGTAGATGATTTTAAAGATGCTTCTGGAGCTAATCCATTCAAAGAGATTTCTGAGTGTACAATAAATTTATTAATATTACCAAATTCTAATGCTGAAGTTGAAAGAGTATTTAGCAGCATGAATTTAGTAAAAACAAAATTGAGAAATAAAATGCAATTCCCCATGCTGAAAGCTATTCTATCAGTAAAGTATGGCCTCAGGCGTAATAATAAATGCTGTAAAGATTATCATCTGCCTTCATCAGCATTAAAATTAATAGGAATAATGGCAACATATAATGAAAAAAAAGATGATCAAAGTGAAAATGCTGGGAAATTTCAATAGAAGATTCTTGGAATGAGGAAGATATCACTTTAGATCATTTAATTGCCGGCTCCTCTTTTTAAATAAAGTAAGTACATAAAAATCTTTTATTTTTTTATTTTTAGCTCTTTTTTAGCACCTTTTCTTGGAAAATCTAGCTCTAAAATCAAATTTTCATTTGGCAACCCTGGTCCCACAAATACGAACACTCTTATTAGGTTTTAACACAGGGACAATAGGTGCTGCCCATAATGAGTGCGATATAGGTTCAATAACCTTTTCCTTAGTGAGCCTGTCTAGCTCCAATTCTACCTTTTCTCTTAGAACATAAGGCAATGGCCTAGCTTTACAAAATTTAGGGCTGACTTCATTATCCAATTCAATAGACACTTTATGATCTTTGAGCTTGCCAAGAGTAGACCCAAATAATTTTGGAAATTCCTTTAAAAGAATTGAGATATTATTAGGTATTACAGAACAATTTATTGATTGATGATCAATTATAATGTTATGAATAGGCAAGTTTAGAGCATGAATCCAATCTCTACCTAGAAGAGTAGGACCTGGTTCATCAATCACTAAAAGTGTTAACTGTTTGTGATACTTTGTATCATTTATTGTAACTTGAACTTTAGCCTCTCCTACTATTGGCATCTCAACATTCCCATATTTTCTCAGAGTAGCCTTAGAATGATATAGTAGTATGGAGTTTTGGAATTTTTCTACAAAATAATCCTTAGAAATTATAGTTCTAGCTGCACCTGTATCCAGTTCCAGTGGAAGTTTGACTTTATATTATAGATGCTACTATAAATAAGGACCAGCATTTCTAGTGCCATCCTGACTGAAAATATATTCAGAGCCTATCTGTGACTGCTTTAAACTGTTGGCTGATAAAGGAAGTTTATGCATTTTAGAAAAACAAACCTTTGCTATATGTCCAACCTTGTTACATTTATAACATACTGCCTCCTTGAAAGGGCAGTCCACCTTCCACTGCTGTTTGCCACAGTCAGTACAAGGTTTTTAGGTTTAGCACTTTGCTTAGGCCAATTTTTTTAACTATCTGCTTTTAGAAAGTTTCTTTGGCTAACCTTTGGATTATCCTTAGCCTTAGTTCCTGTAGACCTACTATTTAGGTTAATATTAGATTTAGGCCTGATCAAATTCACATCACCAAATGCCTTTGCATCCTTAACAGCAACTTCCCTAGTTGTGGCTAGTACTACTGCAGTATCAAAAGTTAGGTTTTTAATTGTCAATCGTGCTCACTGAGTGGCCTCCTCTCTCAACCCATGACAAATCTATCCCGTAGCACTTCTGTTAGGTTAGGGCCAACTCACAAGTACTAGCCAGTGTCCTTAGGCTAGCTACAAAGTCAGCAATTGATTCACCTACAGCCTGATTTCGAGAATAGAACTGAAATCTCTCAAAAATCACTACCACTTGAGGCTTATAGTGATTTTAAGAACTGTAACTAAATCTGTATAGCTACACTCTGCTGTACTCTTAGGAGCTACCAGATCTTTAACTAGACTATAAGTTTTAGGGCCTATTAGAGTTAAAAAAGATGGTACCCTTTTATCATCTGGTATAGAATTCGCTGCAAAAAACAACTCCACTCTATCTGTGTACGTGTCAAAATCGTCCTTGCCCTCCGAATAGGGGCCTATTTGACCAAGAACAGGCATAATCAAAATAGCCTAAACACAAACTAGGCTAAATACAAGAACCCTTGAACTGTAGGTTAGCAATTTGCACTTCACTAACCCTTCCCCCAAGCGGAAAAAAGACAAAAAATGCAACCAAAAACAAAAAAGAAAACCCTCGTCGCAATGTAGTGACCGGTAGATAAGGCTATGGTTCACACACTATATACAGATACAGGACAATAACCAGAATTAAGTTAAAAACGAAATAATTATAGGCTCACCTCAAGTATAGAACAACAGTTCCAGACAATATTCTAGATAGCCCAGTAATAGTCGTTAGTCTAGCAGTTGTCAGTCTGTTAGTTAGTCAATAGCTATATCACTATATCTAGATAGGCTAGTAGTTCACAATAGTACAACGACAATCAACACTAACATCCATAATCGCAATGCTAATGATCATCCCAAAACATCATCGTTGCATATCCGCCCTAATCCGTCAAAACCAGTGCTCCAGATCAATATTAGTTTTTATTATTAAGGTGTTTTTTTTGGTGTGTCGATCTGCAGACTTTGTCACATCAATCCACCAGAAAACCTCTCTCTAATTTCTTTGCATTTCTTTTAATCCGAAGTGTCACCACCATCCCACGTTCTTGTACATTCATTTTCATAGGTATGAAAAAACTATACGGCTATAGGTTGATTGCCTGTTACCCTCATCCGTTGGAAATTTCCAGCAGATTTCAGGGAGAGTTAACGACAAAAGCCCTACGTTTTTTCGTTAGAGAGTTATGTATGTGTAGGTCTTCAAAGGACCTCTATGTTTATTGCCTTTGGTATTTGCGCTGCCTAATGGTAAACAAAGAAATTGCCTTACCATATTATTTCGTTGAGCTTCGCTTCTGTTTCGTAGGACGCGACGATGTTTTTCGATGTAGGGCCGCGGTACGATGGAGTTACACAACGAGTTGCTTTGATGTAATTCATATAAGCAGTCACATACACTTAAATACCGAAATAATAGGCCTATCCTTTTTATAGTTATTAGGTTTTATATTATGAGGAATTCACTCAGAACTTATAGGAAGATAAAGAACACCTTCTTTGCTTAAAGTATCGTTGTAACATAAGCAAGCTCTGAGCGAGCTGCTCATATAATCGTTAGGAATCTGCTGATTCTTCAAAGTTCGTTGACTCTTCTCTCGATGTAATTTTCATTAGTCAGCAGTGAAAATTTTGAACACGAAATAATAAACTTTTCGTGTGGTTGGGTGGCCCAATGCCTTCATATTGGGTTCTATGTATGTATGGCAATTTTGTAGATATTTAATTCAATAAATTAATAATTTATATTTAATTATGAAATAAAGGTATCACATACCTTTATAGATTAAATTTTTTGACAAACTGTGTTTTAAACCATGTGAAATGGATTAAAAAGAATGAAGTAAGAATTTAGGAAGAGAAAGGTTACTCAAGACCTATTTAAATATAAAAGTTCAAGAGGCTAGCTTCTCAAGTTTAGTTAAAGTTATGTCAATCAGTTTGACTCCCCTTAGGTATAGGAAATTTCTGGAATTAAAGTAAAGTTATTAAGCATTTTAACTTTGCTCATTATTTGTCTAAGTTTTATAAGTCACCAGTTTTTAATGCTGGTTTACTAATGTTGTTTTTTGGAGTTTTGCATGTTTTGTTTTGTTAACGATTTATGTTTTGAAGTGACTTCTACGTTGGTGTGTTAATTGAAATATACTGTACTTCCATGTTGTGTTGTTTGGTTAAAAGAATTTGTACTGTATTCAAACCTACCACTTCAGACTAGTCAATACCCGTAGTTTTAGTAGAGTAAATATTACTCTTCCACAGGTAGACCTGGAGGGCTTGGGGCTTTGAATCCTGTATGTTTTTGTGTTGTTTGGTTTCCAGCCAAGGGAGGCCATAAGACCGTTGTTGTTTGCCCATGACCAAGGGAGGCCATAAGACCGTTGTTGTTTGGTCCATAGCCAAAGGAGGCCATAAGATCCTTGTATGGCCCATGGCCAAGGGAGACCATAAGACCCTTTTTGTAGTTTGGCCAAGGGAGGCCACAAGACCCTTTTTGTAGTTTGGTCTCTAGCCAAGGGAGGCCACAAGACCCTTTTTATAGTTTGGTCTTTGGCCAAGGGAGGCCACAAGACCCTGTTTGTAGTTTGGTATCTGGCCAAGGGAGGCCACAAGACCCTTTTTGTAGTAGTTTTCCCTATGGCCAAGGGAGGCCATAAGGACCTTGTTGAATAGTGTGGGCTATGGCCAAAGTAGGCCATCACGCCCTTGTTGAATAGTTTGGGCTATGGCCAAAGTAGGCCATCAACCCCTTGTTGAATAATTTGGGCTATGGCCAATGTAGGCCATAATCCCTTGAAATAATAGTTTGGGCTATGGCCAAAGTAGCCATAAAACCCTTTAGAGTAGAGTAGTTTGGGCTATGGCCAAAGTAGGCCATAAAACCCTTTAGAGTAGTTTGGGTTATGGCCAAAGTAGGCCATAAAACCCTTTAGAGTAGTTTGGGTTAGGGCCAAAGTAGACCATAAAACCCTTTAGAGTAGTTTGGGTTATGGCCAAAGTAGGTCATAAAACCCTTTAGAGTAGTTTGGGTTATGTGCCACTGTCTAACCATATAATTTGTTGACAAAATTATGTGCACAGAACCAGAGTGCATCAATAAAAGCTTTTACTCTCCGATCCTTGGTTGCTGTGTTTGACACATGGAAAGAGTACAGTGTGTGTATATATATATATATATATATATATATATATATATATATGCATTCCTCTGAATCCAGTTGGTCTTCAAAACTTGGATTCACCACTCCAGTGAAGTCAATATCTGTAGCTATGAGTGAGTAAATGTTATGTGTCCTACAGGTAGGTTTGGAAAGTTTGGGGTTTTGAAGGAATCCAATCTGTGTGCAAGGCATGTATGTGTCTGTTGATGAAATCTGTTGTGTGATTCTTCTTTAAAAGAAGTGGATGCTTGGAGTTGTATATATATATTTATATACTGTATGTATTAGGGTATGTCAATTTTGTCAACTTTTTTCAAATCAATTTTGGTAGTGAAAATATAGTCTTTTCATGTCAAAACTTGAAATTGGCCAACCAAAATGAAATAAAATAACTCTTACCTACATCAATTTTACCTTAAAGTTTCAGAAATTGACTCTTTTACTAAATAATAGGACATAAATTGATTAACTATTCATCTGTCACAGAATTATCCCACTGATCGCATATGGAGTGTTTTCAAGGTCATATAGTTGTTGTGCAATGTACAAGTCACAACATGAATAGAACTGTCCCTCACTTTCAGTCCTCAGTTGCCTCTTAGATGTCATAGTCGGTGGTTTGCTGTTATTGCTCTTGTACCTACTTCATAGTTATTCTGCTAGACGAATACTACAGTTTAACTGTAAGTATGGATTATTGATTATTACAATTATTTATTATTATCATATTCTTCTGTCTAATTATCTTGTAATCCCATGAAATATTTTTTTGATTGAATTTTAGAACATCGAATCACTAAACTTTGAAACATCGTAATTGAGATAAAATACTTAAATGTTTTTCTTTCTTTTCAGATATTCCTAAGATGCCAAAATTGAAGACAAGAGGTCAGTCGTCATGCCACTTGAGCCTGTTAGTCGGTACAGGCAAGGAGCTTCCCGTATCAGAACTACCAACAGTGCGAGACATGCTGAGACTAGGGTTACTCCTTCGTGAACAAAATACAAAGGATAGAAGGAACTACACAGAGAAAGAGCTCATGAGGGACATGATTCCCCCTCTTCTGCATCAGTGGAAAAAAGCTAATGTGTTATTCAAACCACCTGTACTCAATCAGTATAGAACTATTGAGCTAAAATTAACAAAGCTGTGGCACAAAGTAGTTGAGACATCACTTGGTAAAGGAAAACTAGCAAAGATAAATAAATTTCTGCACACACTTGATACTCTTCTTGACATTTTTAACTGCCAGTGCCCCATAGAGTTGTGTTCTGAAGCCAATTGTTCTCCCTCATGCAGAAGAGAACCTCACCCTCACATTGATTGCCGCTGCCCTCGTGAGAAGAAGATCCCTGTTTTGGAGCTGGCTTTCATAAAGGCGCAGAGAACAAAGGCAGGAGGTCAAGGAAGTATGCAGATTGGTTCGGCAGATTATTCAGAAACCAAAAAACAGATTGTTATTGCTAAGAAAAAAGAGAAAATCCGAGAGAGGGAAGAAAGGAAGAAAAGAAGAGTGAAGAAGCCACCCAAAGAGATGAAGAGCTCTATCAAGAGGTTTCTCACTTCTTTGAAAGCTCTTCAGATGAACAGAAAGAAGCAACATTAGATGATAGCTCCAAAATGCCATCTGAACCTTCGCCGAAGAGAATGAAATACAACACTAAAGACATCTCAAACATTGCCCTTGCCAGTATTCGCCACCATACGGGGCTACGAGAGACTGCAGAGATTGCCACTGCCGCTTGGATAGATGCAGGCCTCATCAGCCGAGAGGATACATCCTTAGTGATAGATCATAATAAGATAAGAAGAGCACAAGAAAAAATAATGAAGGAAATATCTGATCAGCATGAAAAAGATTTGAAGGAGGAAGGTCTCTCTTGCCTTTTGTTTGATGGAAGAAGAGATGACACAAAAGTTCTCCTAGAGGTAGAGGGAATGGACAGAAAGTTTCCCGGTCTCATCAAAGAAGAACACTACTCTGTGTGTTCCGAACCTGGTGGCCGCTATTTGTTTCACTTTGCTCCTGAAGCAGAAGTAGAAGGCAAGAAACATGCAGAGGCAATTGCTGATCAAATAACATGTTGGCTTCAAGAAAGAAGACTTGACAGTTCACTGCAGGCCGTTGGTGGAGACTCAACTGCGGTGAACACGAGAGGGCAGGGCGGTGTTATGACGCATTTAGAGAAAAAACTTGGAAGAAGGCTTGTTTGGATTGTATGTGATTTGCACACGGGGGAACTACCTCTTCGTCGTCTCATCCAGGAACTTGATGGTCCTACAAAGAGCAACAACAAGTGGTCAGGCCCCCTTGGCAACATGCTAGATGAAGCAACGGAATTAGAAATAAATACAAAATTTCCAAAGGTCGAAGTAGGCCCTCCCCTTCCAGTGTTGTCTGAAGAAGTTATCAAAGACCTCAGCACGGATCAATCTTACGCTTATCGTATTGTTCAAGCAATCAGATCAGGAGAGTTGCCTCAAAATGTGGCTCTCTTGGAGATTCGACCGTAAGTCACAGTCGTTGGTTAACTACAGCGATTCGTTTCTGCAGGATTTGGGTTTCCAAACATGCACTGAAGGGCAAAATGCTACAGAATTTGATGTTGATTGTTGAATTTATTATTGGGTTTTATCTTCCTCACTGGTTCAATGTAAAACTTAATCCAATGTGGATGGAGGGGCCCAACCACATCTTGTTTCAATTACAGCTACTGAGAACCCAAAGGAAAGTAATGGTGGACATCGTGTTACCTGTGTTGAGAAGGTCTGCTTGATATGCTAGGCCAGAGGCAGTTTTGCAAGCAATACTCTGCAGCCAATGTACCAAAGAGCGAACTGAGGCTGTGGAAATCATTCTAAAGCTTAGAGAAACATCACTAGATGATGACCAGCTGGGAGATTGCTCTGTTCAGACAAGGAAGGTACCTCCGATAAACGTCAATGCCACGAAATTGTCAGAATTAGTTAACTTGAGTTCGGAAGTTTTGGAGTCACCACTGATAACATGTATAACAAACAAAGATTTAACACAACTTAAAGAGGCCCCAATGCAAGTGCCAAAGTGGCCTTCTCACACTCAGAGTGTGGAGAGATGTGTGAAAATGGTCACAGAAGCAGCTAGTCAAGTTTACAGTCACGAGAAGCGAGAAGGCTACATCAAAGCGCAAGTAGCAAGCCGAATGCTGATGTCAAGGAACCGCAGCAAAAAGGACATGACTGCATTGGTTACTTTCAAATAAAGACTCTGAATGATATCTTCTTGCCACTTTAAATGTTGATGGGATGTTTGCGCACATTTGTTATTTTGTTACGAATTTATGGAAAAATGGAATTTTTGAATTAAAATTGATGTAGGTAGGAGTTATTTTTTATTGTTCTTGAAGCAAGGATATTATTTTGTATGCCAAATGATTACATTAAATTGCTAACAAATCACATGATTTTCAATTTAGTCATTTCACCCCCAAAATTGACACACCCTAGTATGTATGTTTGTAAATGTATATTTTGTTGTAGGGTTTTATTTTTGAATTTTGTGTTAGGTTAACCAATTTGGCTGAGTAAAGACCCTCAAATGTTGCATTTGAGACCCTTATATCAAACCTTGTCTGTTTTATGCCTATATATGAAATAAGACTTAGAATAGGTTACGCCTATATGTCAAATAGGACTTAGAATAGGTTACGCCTATGTCAAATAGGACTTAAAATAGGTTGCGCCTATATGTCAAATAGGACTTAGAATGTGTTACGCCTATATGTCAAATAGGACTTAGAATGTGTGTGTTAGGTGGGTGTAGGTTTGAATTCGTGCAATTGCTTTAGGTCTTTGTGATGTTAAAGTTTTGAGTTGAATTTTTTGATGTTAAAGGTTTGAGTTGAATTTTTGCGATGTTAAAGTTTTGAGTTGAATTTTTGCGATGTTAAAGTTCTGATATGAAAAAGTGAAGTTTTTTGCATTTATTAAAGTTCTGAGTTGAATTTTTGCGATGTTAAAGTTCTGAGTTGAATTTTGCGATGTTACAGTTCTGAGTTGAATTTTGTGATGTTAATGAGTCTTATGAGCAAGTTAAATTGATGAAATAAATTTTATAACCTACACCACAGGTTGAATTAAAAATTTTAGTGTTTTTAGTTAGGATAGGCCTTGAGTGTAAAGAGTAGGGCCTACTTTCTGAGGTAGGCTTCTTGTATATTTAAATTGTAAATTGTAGTTTGAAGTAGTCCTTTAGTGTACGAGTATATGAGGCCTATTAGTTAAGGTAAAGTGAAGTGGGCCTACTAAGTAGGATTATTTTGAAATTTTGGCCTATTTTATAGGACCTAAAATGAATTAAGCCTGTTAAATGAACAAGGCTTTGTTTTGAGTTTAAAGAGTAGGACCTATTAAATAGGCTTAAGGTAAAGTTGGCCTACTAAGTAAAGAGTAGGACCTATTAATAGGCTTAGGTTGAAATTGGCCTACTAAATAGGATTAGGTTGAAATTGGCCTATTTTTATAGGACCTAATGTGAATTAAGCCTGTTAAATGAACAAGGCTTTGTTTACGGTTAGTGTAAAGGTAAGGTTTGTGTTAGTGTAAAGGTAAAGGGATCGGTTCCCCAGTTACACGGGCCACCATGTGAAAAACTATGGGGGATTATGGTTGAAATTGGCTTCAACCTTCGCCGATTGGAAATTATCATGTAGTTATTGTCTAGAGAGTTAATGACAAAACTCTACGCTTTTTCGTTAGAGAGTTATGTATGTGTAGGTCTTCAAAGGACCTCTATGTTTATTTGCCTTCGGTATTTGCGCTGCCTAATGGTAAACAAAGAAATTGCCTTACCTTATTATTTCGTTGAGTCTCGCTTCTGTTCGTAGGACGCGACGATGTTTTTCGATGTAGGGCCGCGGTACGATGGAGTTACACAACGAGTTGCTTTGATGTAATTAATATAAGCAGTCACTACACTTAAATACCTGAAGGAATAGGCCTATCCTTTTTATAGATATTAGGTTTTATATTATGGGGAATTCACTCAGAACTTATAGGAAGATCTACAGAAGCTAAGGCTAACAAAGACTCTAAGATCCATTCTAAGGTTAGCCCGAGAGAAAGGAAAGAGTAGGGGGTTAAGAGAAGAGAATAAGGGGTTAAGTAAGTAGCAACATCAATCACTCGTGGGTTAACATTCACTCAGAAAAAGAGAAAAAAGACTCACCATCATCATCCGCCGGCTACTGCCGACAAGACGGAAAAATAGTCGAAGAGAATACTAGAGGGGTGAAAGATGAAAAGAAGTAAAATAAGAACGCTTACAAACCATGTAGACACAGTCTTAACTCACTGTCATACCATGCAGACTACAGACATGCAAGTAAGAGTTACGTACATGCAAGTAAGGAAAGGATAAGAAAAAGAAAAAAAAAGTAGGTAAAGTTAAACAAAAAGTGGGTTAGTTTACCCTACGAGCTACATCTACGTTCGTGTTAGTCTAATTTGTTTTTTTTTAATTTTTTTTGCTGGCATATCACACGCTGGCATGTCACAAGTTGGCACTAGACGTCAACAGACTCATCCCCGATTACGACTCCCAGGGCTCCTGTTGCCAATAGTTTTATTTTATTTTAAACAACGTTAATATTTTTAAAATGCCTATCTAAACGGTTCTTAAACATATTAACGCTGGTAGAGTTAATGACTGACGCGGGAAGATTATTCCATTTCTCAATTACTTTAAACGTAAAGAAGATTTTAGCGATATTAGTAATGAAACGTCTGCCACGCAATTTAAATCCGTTATTACGAGTATTGCTATTATCGAAAGTGAACAGTTGTCAAAATTTACGTTATCGATGTTATTAACGATTTTGAAAACTTCAATAAGCTCTCCCCTTAATCTCCTAGTTTCGAGTGAATGCAAGTTTAACTCTTTAATCGTATCTACATAAGGCTTGTTGCGCAATGACGGAATTAGTTTCGTGGCACGACGCTGAACCCTTTCTAACCTATCAATATCCTCGCGCAAATACGGGCACCAAAACTGAACGGCATATTCTAAATGAGGCCTGACTAGGGACTTGTAAAGGGCAGAGCCGGATTTAGACGTGTGGAGGCCCCCCCTACCTACCTTAGGGGAAGACATAATTGAAGCCATCCATAAGATTCATAATATAATTAACATACATACACTTTCAAAACATCGTGCACTCTTGTGTCTGTCCATTCCACTCATTTCTGCAAAAAATGAAAGCCTCGGGTTACTCGGGTATTCCATTATAGTGAGAGTAGGCCTAAAAGAGCAATAAAAACAAAATAATAATCAGTACACAACAAATAGTAATTGGTAAAAGTTTATGTACTACAGTGGTATTGGATGCGCGTGTTTTTTTGTTGATCATCTATCGGGTTTTTCTAGTTTCGGGTTTTTTCTATTTTGATAATGGCTTGTCAATATGTGGAGGCCCCCAAGATGTGGAGGCCCATGGGCAGCTGCCCACTTTGCCCACTCCTAAATCCGGCCCTGGTAAAGGGGCAATATAATATCCTTCGATTTAAATTCGAAATTACGCGCTATGAAGCCTAACATCCTATTAGCTTTTGCGCAAGACTCCAGGCACTGGTTCCTAACTTTTAAATCCTTAGATACGCGTACGCCTAAATCTACTTCCTCGTCAACGCTCGCTAACTCTCTATCATCCATCGTGTACGTGTAATTATTGTTACGAGAGCCTATATGCAAAACTTTACATTTGTCTACGTTAAATTGCATCTGCCACTTATCTGTCCACTCCATAATCCTATTTACATCGTTTTGGAGCCTATTCCTATCATCCTCATTAACAACCTTACCGCCTATTTTAGTATCGTCCGCGAATTTTGACACGTTACTAGTCAATCCTACATCTATGTCGTTAATGTAAATTACGAATAGCAATGGGCCTAACACTGAACCCTGTAGGACACCACGACCTACATCCAACCAACCCGATTCACTACCATTAACAACGACCCTCTGTCTCCTAGCACGAAGCCATTCCTCTAACCAGTTAGCTACCTGACCGCGTATACCGTGGGCTTTAACCTTCGCAATTAATCTTCTATGCGGAACTGTATCGAACGCCTTTTTAAAATCTAAATAAATAACGTCAGCCGCTCCAGTATGCCTATCGTATTCGCGTGAATACGATAGGCATCGCTGTAACATAAGCAAGCTCTGAGCGAGCTGCTCATATAATCGTTAGGAATCTGCTGATTCTTCAAAGTTCGTTGACTCTTCTCTTGATGTAATTTTCATGAGTCAGTAGTGGAAAATTTTGAACACGAAATAATAAATTTTTCTTGTGGTTGGGTGGGCCCAATGCCTTCATATTGGGTTCTATGTATGTATGGCAATTTTGTAGATATTTAATTCAATAAATTAATAATTTATATTTAATTATGAAATAAGGGTATCACACACGATACCATATTGTAAGCGTGTATAGTTTTTCCATAACAGGGTTCTGCACCAAAAATAAATAAAAACCGTTAATTCAACGAAATAGATAGGGACCTTATAAACACCCTGTACATAAAGACGCAATTGTCAGGTACGTTGGCTCATTGAACCACCATTTGGAAATTCTTGTAATTCATCGTATAACCTATGGTGCAAGGTGTTTTTCTGAGCACTGATTTATCAGTTGTCTATCTCTTATTGCCACAATTGTGCCATTTTTTCAAAATTATTTTGCTAGAAATGCCACAGAAATAAGCTTTTAATGCCACTTGTTGATGAAAATATCTGGCAACCCTGGTTGTCAGTCAACCTTTAATGCCTGTTGAGGGAAGTTGTGAATGGCTTCTAAGGCTTCACAACTGTTAATAAGGTGCAACAGATTGCACATATTGCACATGATGTTGGAAGGGAGGGATTTGAGGATCTGGAGACCACAGAAATTCAACAACTCGTTGAGTCACACATTGAGGAATTGACTGAAGAAGACCTAGAAGAGCTGATTAGGTGAAGTGAGAGTGATAATGAAGATGATGATAAGGAGGTGGTGAAGCTGCAGCAGAACATGAAGAGGCTATAAAATTTTATAAATGACTCAAAATGCTTTCTGATAAAGTTTTTGCGACAGAACACTTCATGGAAAGAAGCATCAAGTTTAGGAGAGAGCTGGATTGTGTAATGATGCTTTATAAAGAACTTTATAAGGACCTAGAGAAAAATGCAAAACAGGCAACCATCACCGGTTTCTTTCATCAAGTTCAATCCACCACCACCACTTCAAGTTCTCCTCTCTCACCTGCAGACTGAAACTTACAGAGGAATTGTAATTCTAATCTCCCCTCCAAAATCATCATCATCATCATCATCATCATATCATTGTCATCATTAGCATTAAGGTAAATTAATGAGAGGAATTTATTTTATACTATTTATTTACATTACATATTTAATATATTGCTTTTATGGATTAATTTTCTTTACAGGTATATTTGTTATTTAATTTTATTTAATAGTTCATTAATATAATGTAATATTATAATACATCAATCCCTTGATATGTATGAAGGATGCGTGTATGAGAAATTCACACACATCAAATTTCGTACATATCGAATACTATAATACATGGTGCCAATGGGGACACATACGAGTAAGCTACGATTTTGCGACTATTTAAAAATTTGTATCATAGAAAGTACAAATTAAAATCATTACATAATACATACATAAACCTGTAGTAAATAGAATTATGAATAAAATAAGTGATAAGATATTACTATCGTACAAATGACGACAAATGCTCTGATTGGTCGCTAGTTGACAAGCTTATACGCTTCACGCTATATCCATTGCGCTTCTCATATCTAGTATTTTTTGATATGGCAGCATATAACGTAAACAAACAGACATGCCTGGAGAAGAATGTATTATTAAAGAAGAAGAACGTATGTAATAAATAGGAATCGTAATTTGAAGAAGTCTCGACGCAGGAAGTTGGTTAAAATTAACCAGTCTCATCTTTAAAATATATAGTGCTTATTTAAAAGGTAAAGAACAAGAAGTTGAAATAAGACTGGAGTACGGTGGCTATGATGTAGACATTATTTTCAATAATCAAGAGGAAGAAGATAAGGATCCCAAAAGTGATGACAATGTTGTTCTTCAGGTTAGTATACTACGTATGTACATACATATACATACTGTACAGTATGTACTTTAGTACAAGACTGGACAGCCTTAAATTTTATATAGGTTGGGATGATTTTAGTCTGTTTAGCAGTGTCCGCATGGCATTTTTGACAATTTTTAATTTCCTTAGTTTTTTCTGAGAATTAAAATTAATGTCTTTCATACATTACAGTAATAAATTTGTATGTGTTGGGGTCGTACATATTGGGCAATTGCTGTAGCTATAGAATTTCTGAACTCAGTACACATATCCCCCTTTTTCCCATACACCCAAGGTTTCACTATTCATGGCAGTTTTTAGGAACATATCTCCTGTGAATAATGAGGGCCTACTTGACTAAGAAAATTTTACAATGTTAATTTGCTTCCAGATTGTTCCAGAAAGCCACCTTCATGTAATTCTAATCTTATCCTGAAGTTAGAAAAGAAAAATAATATTTCTTCTGCCCCTTTACCCTCAACTCAAAAGTTTATCAACACTCAGTGACTTAAGTTTGCCAACTGAGGATACAAACGCTTTTTCAAGACTAGGAACCAGGGGAACATCTACCTTCCCCTAGTAAGAGGGAAGTTCCTGCACGCTGTGGGTTTATTCTTTTTCTTCTTGAAGAAAAGGAACATTTATGTGTGGGTCATTTGCTTCATATGAATGGGTAAAGCGAAATATTTTACTGGATTGAAACCCTGAATGTCACTGAAAATTGTCCTTGAAAAACATTGAATTTACTTCTGCTATCCACCCTGATCATCTACAAACATTATGAAGTTAAGGATATCAAGATGAGGATTGAAGGTCATTTATACAGTATATGATAAAAATAACAGTAGATCCAAGACAGTGGTTCTGTGATATATCATGTTTGACAAGCATTTTAGTTGAGCAGACCTTACTTACTGATACAGAATGATATCTGTTAGACAAATAACTTTTAAACCAATCACTGATTACTCCTCTAAAGCTGTAACAGTATACCGTAGACCCTCTTTATTTCACGGTCCAATATTTTGCCTTCTTTATTTCACAATAGCCTAAATTACTCCAATTTTTTTTATATAGTACAGTCTAAACACTATTTTGCACTTCATCAGCCGATGATGAGTAAAAGTTTTCCCTGCTTCTCAACATATGGCGCTGCAGGCATGCCTGAATCTTGCATTCTAACCACGCCACACACTCACTCACTAGTCTGTGCACAGTTGTTGTATCGTGTGTATATACGCTCTGCCTTTCAACAACTTTTCACCACTTGCATTGGTTGCCAGTCACCATCAAGATAACTAAATGTCCATCAAGTGCTTCTCCTGCCCATCCAAGTAGCAAGAAGGCTCGCAAGACTTTCACCAGTGAAGAGAAAATTAAGATTTCAGACGAACTTTGGCGGGAGATAAGTTCATCAGCTGCATGGGTGGGGCAGTCACCCAGTGAGTCAGATGTATAAGCTGCATTGTAACAGGACTTTGTTATACACTACCTATATGTACGTTGTACAGTACATACTCGGTCCGTGTTTAGTCTTAGTATATTTTTGTATTTTCATATTTTTTCAATCTTCTCTATCAATGTTTAGTGAAATAAACATCTTAAAGGCATTTTTTGGTATATTTTTTGGTGATATGTTATACGTTCGTGAACTCAAAAAAATTAACAAAATCCTTTATTGAAGCTGAAAAACAACGAACAACTATCAAACAGGGTAAATCAGTTTGTAGTTGTTTAAATTTAGTAAACTTTGGGCAAATTGCTGACCTAACCAATTGAATGCCCTGTTAGGTCAACTATACGCTCTCCATGATTGGTTAGGTTAAGTTGTGATATTTTCGTTAGTTTAAACAAAAATATCACGACTTAACCTAACCAATCATCAAGGGCATACAGTTGACCTAACTGGGCATTCAATTAACCTAACCGGACATTCAGTTGACCTAACCAAATTATTAAATTCTTTTCATAACACCATTATTTTAAAACAATAGATGCTCCAATAGACGATTTTTTTTGAGTTTACGAACGTGAAACACGACATTACCTATTTTTTAGGGGTTCCAGTCCTGTACGCCATTTTTACCATTGTCGAATATAGAATAATATATTGTGAAAACACGATTTCATAGTAATTCTCGGTCCCAATCTCACAAAATAACGAGGGTCTCCTGTAGTTTAAGTGCTCAGAGGCTAGAAATAAAGCAAATAAAATGTTAGGTATTATTAAGAGGAATGTTAGTTACATGAGTAAGGAAGTCATCTGTAAATTATATAATTTGGCAATATCCTATTTTGGCATCCCAAATTATTCAACCAACCAAAAATAAACGAATAGCATCCCAAATTATTTAACAGCATTAGCTTTATTTTGATGAATCATTTTTGTTGATTTCTTACGAGAAAACATGGCTGGAATGCGTGGTTAGGTCAACTGTACGTCCTTGATGATTGGTTAGGTTAAGTCGTGATATTTTCGTTTAAACTAACGAAAATATCACGACTTAACCTAACCAGTCATGAAGGGCGTACAGTTGACCTAACCGGGCAGTCAATAATTTTCACGTAGGTTTCGATTAATTTTAAGCAACTTTTGCCAAAAATGTGAGCATTTATTTTTAATACAGAGACAAGTGTATCACACAGGGTACTGCACTATCGCACATGTCAGGAAGCAACTAAATATGCACATTCGCCAATTGCTTGTATTTGGGTATTCGCAACTTTGTATTTAGATTTATCACTAGGCTTGGTGAGTCAGTCAATAAAATAATAGAAGCCATGGTTAGTGGACTGGTCTCCGATATATTTTATAAACGTCAAATCTGGAAGCATTGGCGTAGGCAATTGTATGTTCATTATGTTATGCACAGTGATTCACTGGCCTACTTAGTCAGTGCTCCAGACAACTATCTTTTAATCTTCTATGGACCACTTGCAGGGCCGCCGAGAAGGCGGGACAGCAGAGTTAAATCCCCCGGGATAAAATCTAAAAATATTAATAAAGCAATTGATTAAATAACAGAGGAAATATAATTAATGAATATACATTTTATAGAGATTATCATAGTCAAACTGAAACAGATAAAATATTATCTGCGGTCCACCAATGCCCAACACCGACTGACAGATCTGGGAACCATTGTAATTGAAATCCAGTTAGCCCGTACTTTAAATTTCATCAGAATCATTTACCACTTTGCTAGAGAGAAGACAAAAAAGTACGGTAATTATTCGTTTTTTGACCCAGTCTCTTTTTATAATGAGAGCAAACGTTTCTGGTCAATTTGGAGGTGCTCTGCACGAATCTGCCATCCGTTTCCTGTGCAAATGCGTAGTTTTCGAGATATCGTCATCTCGAAAACTACGCATTTGCACAGGAAACGGATGGCAGATTCATGCAAAACACCTCAAAATCGACCAGAAAAGTTTGCATTCGTGCTAAACACAACCTAACCTAACTTAGCCTAACCAGTCACCTTATTTTGGAGGATATAGTTCTGCAATTGCAGTAAGGAAGTGATGCAGAACTGTAGAATCGTCAGGATGTTCTGCCAGGAACAAGTATCGTGCGAAATATTTCCGGTAATGAGGACGTCTATTCCCAGCACGTAAAACCCACGATTTCACATTCTTCCATTTTTTTTTACGGCACCTAAACACCGAGTCTTGTTTTAAAATACAGGCAGTATTACATTTAGGGCAAATCACGGATGTCGGAATTATGCCGTGATTGGAAAAAACATCTAAACTTTCATCTTCATCGAGGCCAACAAGGCGGATTAGGTCTTCGAAATCAAGTTCACAAGATTGACACGTCATACATCATACCAGTAGAACGAAAATTACCACACTAACCAGAGTCCAGAAACAGAAAGAAGTAGCCAAAGCAAGAAAAAGTAGCCAAAAAAAGCCAAGTAGCCAAAAAAAAGCCAAGAAAAATTCCAAAAAAGGTAGCCCAAATAAACAAACCAACCGAAATTTATATACATACATATTAGAAAGAAAAAAATATATTTTTTAAAAAAGTACATTTTATACAAATTTGCACAAGATAATATATTTTCTTATTCAGCTTTGATTGGTTATTCAATATATATTGCTGTTATAGCTGGGTGTGACTGGGTCAAAAAACGAATATTAACCAAAAGTACACTTCTAATTATGAAAATCTTGCAGTAAACAATTGTCTTGCCTGCATGGACTGGTATTGCATTTGTAAATTGTATGGTGATAGAATTAATATAATTGATTCGAAAAATAAAATGGTCATTTTCTTCTGAGTTGTTTATTCCTACTGTATGTTTTGAATAGTGACTTGGACGTATAATCAGTTTGCTTGTTATGTACACAAAAAACATTCATAATAAAATACTGTACTGAGTAAACAGGGAGGGCCCATATACCAATCCTTCCCCGGGGCCCGTGACAGCTCTCGGCAGCCCTGACCACTTGTATAATGTTTGTACCTGTTGAGTCTGAAATAAAGTGTCTGTTAGTTTGTTTGTTACAGCATCCAACTCGTATCCCCGATCGCCTTGGAGATAGGTCCAACATTCTGGATTTATTTCTTACCTCTCATCCTTCTTCTTACACTGAAACGTTTTTCTCAGTTGGGCTCCTCCGACCACAATCTTATATCTGTTTCCTGTCCCAGCTCTCCAATCTAGACGTTAGATCCTCCCAAGAGGAGGCGCCTTTGGTACTTTGGTGCCTGTGATTGGGAGGACCTTAGGCAGTACTTTGATTTCCCATAGAATGACTACTGGCTCCGTGGCCGGGGACCTACCGAGTGTGATGAGCGCATCACGGAAGTGATTCTCTCGGGCATGGAGGAGCACATCCCATATTATATTCCTACTACTAATGCGAAGAAACCTTGGTTTAACTTCACTTGTTCTAATTATCTTCAACAGAGAGGAGTCTTTGAGAAGGTACTGTCGCCATCCAACTTCTGAATCTCACTCAGCTTATATTTGTGCCCGGAATCGTGCAAAATCTGTTCTTTGACTCGCCAAAAATTTCTTCATCAAACAAAAATGTGAAAACCTATCCAAGTCTAATTTCCTCGTTCTTTCTGGCATCTAGCTAAGAACCTCTTCAACAACTTTAATTCTTCTTTCTCTCCGAATTTCCATTCCGACGGCTCAGTTGTCGTCTCTTCTCCTGACAAACAGAACTCTTCGCTCAAACTTTTGTTTCCAACTCAACTTTGGATGATTCCGTTGCTGTTCCTCCATCTCCTCCTCCCTTTGACTATATTATGTCTGAAATTAGAATCTCTTCTAAAGATGTTTTTTCTACCCTATCTGGGCTCAACTCTCGGAAGGCGTATGATCTTGATGGTGTCCATCCTGTTGTTCTTAAGTACTGTGCTTCTCTGCTGACATCCTGCCAAGGCAAACTCTCGTTTTTGTCTATCATTTGGTGCTTTTCTTTCCTGTTGGAAGTTCGCTTTCATTCAGCCTGCCCCAAAGAAGGGTGACCGCTCTCAACCATCCAACTATCGTCCAACTGCTTTGATTTTTTGTCTTTCTGAAGTTTTTGAATCTATCATTAATAGGAATATTCTTAAACACCTCTTCTCACAATCTTCTTTCAGATGGTGAGTATGGGTATGGGTGACTCTTGATCATTCTCCTTTTGGGATTTCGGTAAAACTTTTGCTATAGCGCTAGAATATCAAAAGCTTTTGATAGAGTTTGGCACAAATCTTTAATTTGCAAACCGCCCTCCTTTGGTTTCTATCCTTCTATCTGTGCCTTCATCTCTCATTTCCTTTCTGGCCGAACTACAGCTGTGGTTGTAGATGGTCACTGTTCTTCTCCTAAAGATATAATCAGTGGTGTTTCTCAGGGATCTGTCCTGTCACCCATTCTTTTTTCTTTTATTTATTAATGATCTTTTAATTCGCACTTCCTGTACTATTCACACCTATACCGATGATTCCACTCTTTACTTCTCCACCCGCTTCCCAAAGCGTCCCTCCATCTGCAATATTATGGACATTGATATAAAACTGTAATTCTATTCTAAAACTGTAATTCTATTCCATTTCTAGATAAAAAAAAGTATTTTAATAGTGTATCTGAAAACGAATTTGATCATAAAAATATCCTTAGACTTCCTTACCATTTAAATTTTAAACATCTTCCGACCTTACTTAAAATAACTGGAATTAACGTACCTTACCTTAAATTTACCTTAAATCGCTTCTGCCTCAAGGGTGCGCTGCTCCCACAAAGTCCGCTCAGCGCCTCCTGAGGCGGGGCCACGACGTAGTCACCACCCTTCTGTTCTCTTGCTTCTGCCATACGATTTGGTCCACTATTGAATTTGTGAGGGCTGGTCTGGCAGAGGAATACCCTGGCACTGTGGGTTGATCCTGGTATGTTGGCTAAAAACATGTCCAAATGTTTTTTAAAAGCATCTACTGGGACTGCACTTATATCCTAGACATTTGAAAGATTTGAAAGACGTTATCGTAGGCCCCTTAGCGAAGATTTTTAATCAGTCACTCGAAACGGGGATTATTCCTGAAGACTTCAAATTAGCTAACGTCACGCCTATTTTTAAAAAAGGCGACCGCGCAGTAGCTAGCAATTATAGGCCCATTAGCTTAACGTCAATTGTCGGTAAACTTTTGGAATCCGTAGTTAGGGATCGTATTATCGATCACTTAGAAAGTAGGGGTTTGATTAATAGTAGTCAGCACGGGTTTCGACGCCATAGGTCTTGTTTAACTAATTTGTTAGAATTTTATAACGAAATAGTGCGCGAATACGATAGGCATAGGGCAGCTGACGTTATTTATTTAGATTTTAAAAAGGCGTTCGATACAGTTCCGCATAGGAGACTAATTGCGAAGGTTAAAGCGCACGGTATCCGCGGTCAGGTAGCTAACTGGTTAGAAGAATGGCTTCGTGCTAGGAGGCAGAGGGTCGTAGTTAATGGTAGTGAATCGGGGTGGTTAGATGTAGGTAGCGGTGTCCCACAGGGTTCAGTGTTAGGCCCATTGTTATTCGTAATTTACATTAACGACATAGATGTAGGATTGACTAGTAACGTTTCAAAATTCGCGGACGATACTAAAATAGGCGGTAAGGTTGTAACGAGGACGATAGAAATAGGATCCAAGACGATGTAAATAGGATTATGGAGTGGACGGATAAGTGGCAGATGCAATTTAACGTAGATAAATGTAAAGTTTTGCATATAGGTTCTCGCAACAATAATTACGCGTACACGATGGATGATAGGGAGTTAGCGAGCGTTGACGAGGAAGTAGATTTAGGCGTACGCGTAACTAAAGATTTAAAGGTTAGGAACCAGTGCCTGGAGTCTTGCGCAAAAGCGAATAGGATGTTAGGCTTCATAGCGCGTAATTTCGAATTTAAGTCGAAGGATATCATATTGCCCCTTTACAAGTCCCTAGTCAGGCCTCATTTAGAATATGCAGTTCAGTTTTGGTGCCCGTACTTGCGTGAGGATATTGATAGGTTAGAAAGGGTTCAGCGTCGTGCCACGAAACTTATTCCGTCATTGCGCAACAAGCCTTATGAAGATAGGATTAAAGTGTTAGACTTGTATTCACTCGAAACTAGAGATTAAGGGGGGAGCTTATTGAAGTTTTTAAAATCGTTAATAACATCGATAACGTGAATTTTGACAAATTGTTCACTTTCGATAATAGTAATACTCGCAATAACGGATTCAAGTTGCGTGGCAGACGTTTCATTACTAATATCGCTAAAAACTTCTTTACGTTTAAAGTAATTGATAAATGGAATAATCTTCCCGCGTCAGTCGTTCATTCTACCAGCGTTAATATGTTTAAGAACCGTTTGACAGACATTTTAAAGGTATTAACGTTGTTTAATTTAAATAACAACAAAGTTAGTAACAGAAGCTCTGGTGGTGGTGCTCGGGGATGAGTCTGTTGACGATGAATGCCAGCTTGTGACATGCCAGCGTGTGATGCCAGCAATAAAATTATTAAAAAAAAAAAAAAAAAAAAAATTAGACTAACACGAATGTAGATGTAGCTCATAGCGTAAACTAACCCACTTTTTGTTTAACTTTAACCTACTTTTTTTTTTTTTTTCTTATCCTCCTTACTTTGCATGTCTCTAACTCTTTTCTTGCATGTTTGTAGTTTGCATGGTATGACAGTGAGTTAAGACTGTGTTTGCATGGTTTGTAAGCGTTCTTATTTTACTTCTTTTCATCTTTCACCCCTCTCCTATTCTCTCCGACTATTTTTCTGACTTGTCGGCAGTGGCCGGCGGATGATGATGGTGAGACACTTTTCCTCTTTTTCTGAATGAATGTTAACCCACGAGTGATAGGTGTTGCTCCTTACTTAACCCCTTATTCTCTTCTCTTCTCTTAACCCCCTACTCTTTCCTTTCTTCGGGCTAGCCTTAGAGTGGATCTTAGGGTCTTTGTTAGCCTTAGCTTCTGTAGATCTGTAGATCTCTAAGGTACTGAGGCAAGGAGTTAAACAGGCGAGAACCCTGCCTAGAGATACTATTATAGTGAAGGGTTTGAATCCTTCTCATGCTATTTGGTGGAGGTGATGTTTTTGACACATTCTGCCAGTTCTTGTTGAGGTGGGCACAATTGGTTCGGTATTGGGGGCAACTAAAAGCCCTTCTAGAATTTTACAGGTGTAGATCAGGATGTATCTCTCAAACCTCCTCTCTATGGAATAAAGGTCAAGGTCTCTGAGCCTATCCCAGTTAGTTTGATTTGTTTTTATTCATCTGTTGCTCATCAGGTTGTTTAATATATGAAGTGAAGGTTCTTTGTAGGCCCTCAATTTTTTGCAATTCATTCTGTTTGTGAGGAAACCATAATTGAGAGCAGTAGTCGATGCGTGGCACAAGTGATTTCCACAGGGTAAGCATGGTCATACTGTCCCTAGTTCTGATGTCCTCAGTAGGCTATATATCCCATTAGTTGTTTGCACGATGAGGTTATTTTGTCAATGTGCTTGTTGAATGTTGCATCTTCAGATAATATAACCCCTAGATCCCTTACATGATCAGTTTGTACAGTATCTTTTCCTGTGGGTCCAGTGTAGTTGAATTGTTCTTTTAGGCATTTGTTTGGTCCATATTTAATTAGTTCAAATTTGTTTTCATTGAAGGCTATATTGTTTGCATCTGCCCATGCATATATAGTTTGTAGATCTTTTTGTAGCTCTGCACAGTCTTCTTTTTCTGTAATTGGTCTTAGTATTCTGGTATCATCCGCGAATGACAGGAGAGAGCTTCCTAGGTTACAGTTTATATTGTTTAGCATTATAATGAATAGAATTGGTCCCAGTACTGTACCTTGCGGCACTCCACTAATCACTTCTTTTTCTGTGGATTTTGCTCCATTTACAATTTTTATTTGTTTTCTGTCAGAGAGAACGGCATGGATCCATTTTCCTATTTTTCCACAGATTCCGAGTTTTTTTAGTTTATGGAATAATATTCCATGATCAACCTTGTCAAAAGCTTTTGCAAAGTCTAGATAAATGACATCGACATTGTGGTTTTCTCCCAAATATTGTAGATTGTGTTGCAATGGTCTATGAGTTCAGTAAGACAGGATCTCTTTTGTCTGAAGTCATGTTGAAAGTCGTCTAAGAGATGCTCATTTTCTATGAAATTGACAATGTGGCTTTTCAAGACTTTCTCAAATATTTTGATAATATGGGAAATCAAGGATACGGGCAAAGGTGGGCACCCGGGCCTCAAAAAGGACCGACGGTCCCAGTCCCGGTCCTTGCCTCAAACTGGACCGACGGTCCCGGTCACGGTCCTTTCTGAAGATAGGACCTAGGAACGACTCGGTCCTCGGTCCTTATATATAATATAAGTGAAAAATTTGATTAAAATGAAAAATTGCCGGGATTGCCGGGTTCAGTTCTTCCGCTAGGAGCTCCAGTTGCTTGACTTGAAGTTGAAGCACTAACATCAGTAGATTCTTCGTCTCCTCCAGGTGTTGAAACAAGTTTCAGTCTCAGTCTCTTTCTGAGTCTTCTGGAGGAAACGATCCATCTTCTTTAGAACTTCAAATAATCACTAAATACACGGTCCTTAAAAAGGACCGAGTTCCTGGAGTTCGGTCCTTTTGGAACTCGGTCCTGCCCACCTTTGGATACAGGTCTATAGTTCTTGGCTTCCTTTCTTTTGCCTCCTTTGTAGATTGGGGTAATATTTGCTTGTTTCATGATTGGTTGGTGGTGTTCTACTGGTGTCTAATGAAGATATCCACAGGATTTTCAAAGGCAGAGATAAAGTATGTTTGCATTCCTTAAGAATCTTGGCTCCAATTCCATCTGGATCAAGGGCTGAACTCGCTGGTAGCTCTGCTATTGCCTGTTGTATATCTGTAGTGGTTATTTTTATATCTTCCAATAATGGTCTGTCTTGGCCATTTTCTTCTCTATCAAAAAATGCTGTAGTTTTTATTTTCTTAGCTACAGCAGAGGCACTGAGATTGTAGAATGTTTGCCATTTCCTGTGTATTAGATGTAAGAGTTAGTCCATCTTTAGCAAGCAATGGGCCAATGCTTGTTTTGATGATTGCTTTGCGTTTAGCATAGCTAAAGAAGAATTTGCTATTTTCTTTTATAGTGCCAATAGCTTTGTGTTCATTATCAATATTCTCTCCTATGGTTGACTCCTTTATTTTAATTTCTAACATCAGTATCTGTTTCCGGATGTTACTACGTCTTGTATCACTTAATTACTTTGTCACTTGTTTAGATAGCTTTGTTCTCTTTCTCATAAGTGTCCTTCTGTGTCTGTGTTCTTTTGTCAGGTGCTTCTTTGCAATATCATTTTTCTTTGGTGTGTGCTGTGCAGGTTTAGGTCAGAGTATGGCAAGTCCATTTGGCACGGGTCTTGCTTACTTTTGTGGAGAGACAAGTTTGTGAATATGTGCATGACATTGTGGTCAGAGTGTATAGTTGGTGTTATAACAATGTGGTCAATTGTAGTTGCATTATTTGTCAGCACTAAATCTAGGATATTATTTTTTCTAGTTGGGCAGTGAACATGTTTACATATTTACTAGTATTATGTCTTCTTTATTTATACTGAGCATGATGATTAGGAGTTCACAGGCTCCATTTGAGTATACCGTGAGCAGTTCACTTTGAATGTTTTCAGGGATGTACATCAGGACACCACCATTTAGACGGCCTTCTCTGTCGCATCTATGGGTGGTATATCCTTCGATTGTAATTTCACTACTCATGATCATGGGGTTTCGGTGTGTTTCTGTGAGGGCTATAACTATGCTAAAAGTGTTTTCCATTAGGCTCTTTAGGTATGGTTTGAGTTTGGGTAAAGGTCCTGGATGTTTAAGTAAATTATTGATACATTTATGGGGTCATTTGTTTCACCTCCCACATGTAAGGCATTTTTTAGGGTTCCTGCTGGGGGTCTCATTTGCTTTTGTATAAGGAGCCCAAGTGAGCTTTGAATGTCTTGTATTTATTTCATGAAGTGATTAAACCCCAATGAGGTTTCATGGTTGCTTGCTGTACTATTATCACCAGTGGGCTTACCTGGACCTGCTACATCAGCATAATATCTGGGTGCAGGAATGATATTTGATCCTGGGTTTTTTTGCATCCCTTGGGCCAGATGGGGCTCATGGATAGCAGGCTCACTATCCTGATATGCTCTCCATTGATTTTGGTGTGGCTGCATTCGGATTGTTCCCTTTAGGTGGGCCACATTGCAGTTTTCTTTAAAACAACTTCTTTCCCACCATGAGCTCTGGCAAATTTGAGGATGAAGATAGGGGTATCTTGCATTGGATCTACATCCAGAAATGCCATTACCATCGTTTATAAATTTTTTGCAGAGTGGCGGGTGAGCAAATGGGCATTCTCTTCCCGTAAGTCCATATTTATACAAGCCTTTCCTCTAATACTTGCATACTGGCTTTTTGTTTTCACCTTTGGCGTTTTGGTGACTGTGTACAGTGGGGTTGTTCACTTTGTTGAAGGTCTTAATGTCTATTTCCTGTTCTTGTTTTGTCTCTTTTGGTGCCTTTTTTGCTTGCAGTTTCCCTCTCTCTAGGGTCTCATCCTGAGGGTTTCTCACTTTTTCAGCAAGCTCTGCATTGGCAATGACAATTTCTTCCTGCTGTAACTCTCCTGCCAGTTTTACGTCAAGCTCTTCGAAATGTCTATCATAGTTATTGCAAATTTGACGGGCATATTTAAAGCATGAGAATTTTCTTTTTGAATTTTGAAGGATGAGAAGGAAATAAATAGGCAGTTCACCACAACTGTAGTGTATCCATAGTCTGCATTCATCACATCTTAATGCATGTAGGTTGCAGTCCAATGCACATTTTATACATGGGTTTCTGTTTTCTTCCTCTGCCGTGTTAACTTGCACACTGGATTTAGTGTGGAGAACAGTCACCACCGAGTCCATTTTTTGTAGATATTGGTTTGAATGAATGAAAGGGTTAAGTTATTATCTTCACAGAAGGCTTTCAAGTGGTTGTTTGTTTATTAAGTTTGTTTATTAAATGAGAATTCTGTCACTTTTACTTTTAAAGTTTGTATTATTGAATTGAATTGTACTTTGTGAATATATTTTGTAATTTTCTATAACGAAAAGTACGTAACGTAACGTAGTCTTTAAGTTTAAAAGTACTGTTAAATCTCGCGTAGTAAAGAAGAGCCAAGATAATGCAGCTGGCTGTGTCTACTCGGTTGGATGTAAACAATGCGACTCAGTTTATATAGGTCTAAGTGGGCAAACTTTAGACGTTAAAATAAAACAGCATAATTATAGCAAATAATTGTAATGAATTGTTTAACTATATGTATAGATATTAATCATTGTATTAATTAGTAGAGTTCTAAAATTCTTATTATCAAAAATAAAGAAATAACTAAAAGGAACATTGTGGAATATAAATTCATATGCTTTGGAAATAATTTTAATAGTAGCTCGGGAACGTATAAAATGGACCACATTTTGTTGAAATAACTTTTTATTTAATTGATTTATTATTTTTTTGTTAATCCCTCCCAGTCATTTTATTTACGCTGCACAGAGATATTAATTTTTGTCCTCTTGCCTTTTCCATCCATTCCGCGACGAATTGTACTGTTGACTACATGAAAGGCCTTTGAATCGCCTCTCATTTTTCTATATGGGTGTGTATCACTTATTTGTTTCACATGTTTAGTTGTAAAGTATATAGTTTGTATATTAAAGTAAATATTAAGTGGAGGAAAAAGGACGGCATTCAGCCCTTCGGGATTAGTCACTTTTGGCCCCAAAAATCATTTTGAAATTCGGAAAAAAGGACATATTTGCACATTAGGGATTCATGTAATTCATTCTTGAACGGAATCGTGTGTTCAAGGTTTTAACTCAGTATGGAAAATTCATCACTGCAATCGAAGGAATGAGGGGACAGACTGCGGTCCCTCTGGAGGTTGGAAGGTACGAAACGAAAAGTATTAAAACAAGGAAATTCCACGGAAGTGAAAGTAAAGGTAGTCGTGGCCAGTATTCTGTTCTCTCTGTTCCAGAGATACGTAAAAAACTCTAATCGTACTCTTTTCTTCGGGTTCAGATTCTCTGTTCCGTTATTTTCCCTTCATAAAACTGAGTTCATTTCACTCGGGATTTTGGGCCTGAGCAAACCTCTAATATACAACGTAACTCACCCAAAATCAAACAATCTGAAAACACCGAAGGAAAATAAGACACTTTTTACTGACCAATCTTTATTTCGAATTAAGAATATCTGAATCAAGGGCAGGAAGCAAAGTTTACAATACTTATAATTCTCAAATAACTACTACATGGAAATAACGTCAAAAAAAAAAAAATCAGCACTTCAACACTCCATTTAAAGATACTAAAATAAAATAAAAATTAACCATGCGTTGGTACTAAAGTAACTTTCGGTTCGATTTAAATGACATCGGAGAAGAGGAATTTTTCCTCTCCCCCATTCAAAGACTCGATTCGCACAAGGGGGTATCGTAAGTAGGATCTTCCGCGCAGTCACTAGGATGCAGTACTATATTTGCGTCGTAAAAGGCAACTAGGTAGAAACACAAGAAGGTGGTGTCGGAGCTGGCTGGTATTGTGGGAAGAGTCCAGTAAGGCCCTTCAGAGTATGCTGTAATAAAAGGCATTTTATATACAGTACTGTTGGGATTGTCAAATAAGATTTTATTAATGATATAACATAGTACAATTTTTAACATAAATAGAAAGACATAAGTTAAGATTTAATAGTTAGGGGATAAATTACTGGTAGGCGTCAGATGAGTTTAGAAAACAAGTACGTAACTTTTGGAATGAAGCTAGAACAGGCTTCCACACATTCGTACTTGTATTCTTGTTCAATCAATGAAGTGTGGAAATATGTCGCGTGATACCCACCTCCCGTTTCGTCCAATCCGGTATTCAAATAATTAAATCATTATTTTCTCGTCAAATAAATTAGTTAAATGATATAAAACATATAGGAATTGTAAACCTCATAAAATATTGCATATAAAAGTTGTCTCTAAGTTCCAGCTTCATAAGGGAGATGGACAAAGGATTGTTTCCCCAGTGCGAGATGGAAGTCCGAAGAAGGGAGGGGGATGGAGATTCATGCAAAGAGTCGAGAATAGTGTACCAGAGAAAGAGCTTTGGTAGTCGAGTCAGTGATTAGTCGAGAGAGAGATGGCGGAGACGAAAGAAGTCAAATTAGAGACAGTAAAAGGGAAAATCCTCGAAGGATTTCTTCGAAGAGACAAGAAGAAAGTTCGATCTAAACCAATTCATATATTGTTTTATAGTTTTTTATTACTGTTTCATATTTGTGACTTTAGGTTTATTGTTTTTTAACAGTGTGTTTTATACCCAACTGTGACTTACATATGGTTCAAGTAATGACCATAAATGGATAAACTATATTTATTTAAGGTACTTACGTATTATCGGGACTACTAAACGTCATTTTCGTTTAAACTAACGAAAATATCACAACTTAACCTAACCAATCATCAAGAGCGTTCAGTTGACCTAACTGGGCATTCAGTTGACCTAACTGGGCATTCAGTTGACCTAACTGGGCATTCAGTTGACCTAACTGGGCATTCAGTTGACCTAACTGGGCATTCAGTTCACCTAACATGGCATTAAATTAACCTAACAGGGCATTCAATTAACCTAACAGGTTAATATTGGTTATTTGACCTAATAAATTCCACTAGATAAGACTAAGTGAGGGCGGGCAGTCCAACGGTGCTTCTTATTCCTCCATTTCGCTGACCCTAAATCCTCTCAATGCGTTGTGTGTGTGCTCCCGTGTCGGGGTCAATGAAGTTATACTTATGATTGACCTTGAAATGTTCAAACCAGCATCATTCAGTTCCTTCGTCTTGTATGAAAATGCCCGGTTAGGTTAATTGAATGCCCGGTTAGGTCAACTGTACGATCTTGATTGGTTAGGTTAAGTTGTGATATTTTCGTTAGTTTAAACGAAAATGACGAGAGCAAAAATACATAATAAATAGTTTGGTAGTCACGATAATATGTAAGTACCTTATTTAATTATCCATTGTGTGGGGACTAGCGACGCCGTCCTTAAGGGGTTAACCTATATTGAGTTAGTCTCGTTGCCAGTAATTGTGATAAACTCTTGTTAAGAAGTTTTAATCAGGTAGGCCCAGCCTCGAAACGAGGTCGTGATTGACATCCGGTGATCTCAAGGCCTACTTTCGTATGAAGTAGGCTTAGTTAAATTTTGCTACGTAAGCTGATAGGCCTAATCCAGGTAGGCTGAAGGTTAAGCTGGCTTTCGCTGTCAAATTCGTAATCATATAACACCAATGAAGTCCTCATTATTATTTCCCTTATGGCCTTAGTCGGTTCGAAGTCGACGGGGTTTCTAGTTTGGAGGCCGCAACGGATTTGTTACTCACAGTAGTTTTTATACTACTCTCCGAGTTCTTGTTCTGGATCGGAGGATTCTGTGGAGCTCTCTGAAGGTTCCCCGATTCTTCTTATAACTTATCGGGATATTAATTTTTTCTTATTTTATAACTAAGTTTTCTTGAAGAGAGCAAAAGGCTCGAAGGAGAAGACAAAGAATTAGCTTACTGGGTTTTACTGCTAAAAGGTTACAGGTAGTGCTCAGCCTCTAAGTCTAATTCAGAATCTTACAGGGGGAGAAGTTCGACCTCTCTTGACAATGGCTCAGGCCGGAATTTAAAAGCGAGAAGGCGCTCAGCCTCCTCGGGTAGAGGGTTCAGTCAGGAGTGATTGAATTTACAATACAAGACTTAAATAAGTCTAAATTTTGGGGGAGTGCAGTTGAAGGTTAAGTTCCCCCCCTTTAACAGGAGATGTAAACATTTCTTGGACGTTAAGCATAATTTAAACACATATCAGAATTTTGAAAGATTCCAAAATAAAACGAAAAAATAAATAACAAAAAATAGTAATAATAATATCGCCGAGTATACATTCCTAAATGGCGACACAATGTCGTAGTAGTACATTGAGTACAACCTAAGTACATTATTAGGTACATTGTAATTTTGGTTTATTACAACTATGATTATAATTACCAATTAATTCACATTCACTTATTATCGTTAATTACATTTTCATTAAAGTACAGTCAATTAGTTAAACACAGTTAACTATAGTTTTATAGTGTTTTACATTTATATTAGGATAACTATTATTTTAGGATTTAAATTAGGTAATCAGGGATGTATTGGGAAAGATGGAATAGGAGTATAACACAAAGTACATGGGCACATATATATAACATACATAATATAACAATATATAACATACAGACCCGTAACTAGCTAATTTTGTGCCCGAGGCAAGATCATAAAATTGCGCCCCCTATACTTGCGCCCCCTATTTCCTATAACACTACACGATCCTCTAAGTGGTAAATTTCTGTAGTGCGTCATCGATACATTGTCCATCACAATAGTATTTTTTGTAGGGATTTCCATTTACAGAAATTTTCACGGTGATTAGTTGAATTTTCATGTTCTACAATACGGTTTAAATTTTTCCAGTCATTAAATCCTGTTTTCTGATTTGCAATATTCGGTTTGGAGAAGCGCTGATCGAATAATATGCATGGAATTCAGAAAATAAAGTACTGAAAAGTACTGAAAATTTATAGAAATGCGTACTTTCCCTAATGACATGGCGTGCTTGGGATAGTAGATACATATTTTATATAGTTTTTCTGCTCCCCTCAGCTTTGCGCACCCGAGGCAAGTGCCTCACTCGCTTTGCCATTGTTATGGCACTGAAACATACAATATAACATCTGACGTTATAAATTTGTAGCAAGTGCAAGAGGGATTTCGGGTTCAGAGACTCGATTTTTGACGATGTCATCGGAATTCGAGTACTTGGGTCAGCATGAACGAGTGTCTTGCGAGAAATTAAATAATTTAAAAGAAAGAAATAAAAAGAATACATGTCGCCGTATTTACATGTACGAGTGCATAAAGTATTGTACACATACCGGTAGTCACACAATAGGTTGTGTGCGTAATAGAGACTGACACGAGTAAACATGGACTGATAGGTTGATAGGGCATAAGTAGACAATAGGTAGGTCGATGAATGAATAATTAATAAAATTAATAAAAGATAAAGGTCAAGAAAGGACATGGACGTATGAATGAACAACATAAATAATATTATTATGTTAAAGAATTTACCATACATTGAATACTAAAGATATCCACATCCTAAAGACATGATTCAGTATTCAAGGTATGGAAAATGTGAAGGGAATTAAGTTACTTTATGACGTCATAGTTATTTAAATTATGCCATACTTAATTCATAATTAATACGCCATAGTTATTTAAATAGTACGTACAGTGCAAGTCATTATTGGGAGAAATTAGAGGAAACGAATTAAAGAGATACAGTAATGAAGGGTTTACAGCCATTGTACAAGAGTGGGTGAACCTATTAATTAAATATAAATACTTATACGAGTATACAGTAAATATTAAGGAATATTAAAAAGAATGAAACAATCCACCAATTATTTGGCAAAAAAAAGAAAGCAAAATAAAATTTTATCCAAACTTCGTCATCGTTATACGAATTTGGACTCTATTGTAAAAACGAATAATTGAATATAAAGCTTATATAAATATAAGAACTACATGGATATAATGAATATAAGGATTTATATAAATATACGAATTATATAGGAATTATTCATTGTTCATTTTTACATAACGACATGGTAATTGGGGGATAACCCTTCACTAGAAACAGGGTTCATTTACATATTCTAACCATAAAAAGCCTTCGAACATACGATATATATATTTATATATTAGGGAACCTTATCCGTAGAATGAAAAGGAGGGCCCTAAATAACAGTGGACTGACAAATAAATCTAAAAGTAAATTGAAAACAATAATAAGAGCATATTTTTTTATGGTAAATTAAGGACCAACAGAAAACTAACCCTCAGTATGGCACTCTCAGAGATCAACTGGATGAAAATATGAGAGGACGAAGTCAAAAGAATTCGTTGGTCGTTCTTTGAATGATGGATAGTTTGATGGAGGATGATTGTTCGTTAAGGGATGACTTAGTTTGTGAATATGAAGCGATTCTAAAATCGTTTTATATATATATATATATATATATTATATATATAGTCATGCGGGTTGCTTCTACAAAGCTTCAATTTAATATTTAGGAGAATCCAATGACAAGGAGGAATGTAAATGCCATGAAAAGTCTTCTTTAATGCGCAACGTTTCGAGCAATACGCTCATCATCAGGCTAGATAATAACAATATGAAATTAGAATCAATAAATAAATGTGAACAAGACAAAATAATTTCTATAAAACCTATTCAGTAAAAGCAAATTTTAAAAAGACTAAAAGAAGAGGGTTAAATTCAAAGTTATAAAAATTTACATATAAAATTAACAAGAAATTTAAAAAGCTATTTTTAAATTACATATAGTAAATTTGAAATTAGTACACTGGAATAATTAACACTAATACAATGGAATAATTAACACTACGAACCTTTCAACCCCAACCGCCCAACTCATAGTTTGTTTCCTGTTTTGTTTTGTTTTAAATTACTCGTGCCTCGGAACCAGCATTGAAAGGTTCGTAGTGTTAATTATTCCATTGTATTAGTGTTAATTATTCCAGTGTACTAATTTCAAATTTACTATATGTAATTTAAAAATAGCTTTTTAAATTTCTTGTTAATTTTATATGTAAATTTTTATAACTTTGAATTTAACCCTCTTCTTTTAGTCTTTTTAAAATTTGCTTTTACTGAATAGGTTTTATAGAAATTATTTTGTCTTGTTCACATTTATTTATTGATTCTAATTTCATATTGTTATTATCTAGCCTGATGATGAGCGTATTGCTCGAAACGTTGCGCATTAAAGAAGACTTTTCATGGCATTTACATTCCTCCTTGTCATTGGATTTCTCCTAAATATTATATATATATATATATATATATATTATACGCGAGGCAAGTCTCTGGCGATATTGGCCATTGTACACGATTACGCCCACCTTCGCTACATCAGCAGACGGTAGCTTTATCACTAGACTGTTGCTCAAACTCGCCCAAATCTCTCCTACGCCCTCAAACTAGCGCCCGTAAATCTGAAAATGCAATCTTCAGCCCAATTAAGAACGCTCTGACGCTCTCTTGTAACATCGTTCGCTGGCTGTTGGCCCATGTACTTTCCCAGCTAACACCTCACATCCGTTCAGAGCTGTGATATCGGAACCTCGACTCATGGGGATTACCAAGCCTCGTGTTCTCATGGTGACGTACACCTCTGACGTATGAGAGATGTGGATTGTTTCGTATAAAAGAAAGGGTCCGGCCATTAAACGAGGAGCTTGTAGATTCTAACTTCGAGAGAGGAGGTTCAGATCTCGGTCCCTGCGAGCAACGAGGCGTGAGTTGTTCCGTATGATTAGCTAAGCTTTGTGGCTACGGATAAGTCCACGCTTTGACGGACCCTAAGAAAGGGCACGAGGGTAGTGTCGCGAAAACAGGGTCGTCGGGATTATCGGTTAGAGGAACGGAAAAGGATACTCAGGGTGAAGGGTTTATTTCACATCAATTATAAAATTAAGGCTTAAATAGGAATATGGGAATTAAAGATCTGACTGGAGGAAGCGCCAGTAGTCTTAAATTCGTTTATTCTCTGGTGACCTTAATTGTCACCCTTAGACTAAGGATAACTAAATCTGAACCCGGTGAACTCATATGACCTTGTGCTATAAAGACTTAAACGAAGCATTGTACATTATCGCCTGTAATCCGCTTACCTAAATATAATTAAAGTGCCTGAAAAATAAAGTAGACTCTAATTCCATCCCATAATAATTAAACTTAAATTCGACGAGTGAAAAAGGGACTAAGGAAGCTCCCGAACCCGGCAAGTGATCTGAAGGTCAGCGCACTCTGTCGGACGAGTATTTTTATTATACTTGGGGGTGAATAAAACACCGGGTTAAACAGCCCCCGAGTATAATATATGCAGAAAGGAGGGGCCAAGGACGAGCGCCCGCAAAAGCGACCCCTCCACAGAAGACGGAGAGATACAAAAACAAGGTCTCCAAGGCTCTTGCCTACTTATGTCCTCTTCACTCCTACGTGGAGCATAGGGCGTCAACTGTGCTTCGTCATCGGGTACGGTTTGCTGCTTGGGCTTTAACTTCTGGCCAGGTTCTTCCAATTCTCTTAGTTTCCATCAGTAAGGATCTCTTCCAAGTCATCACCGGTCTACCCCTCTTCCTTCTTCCTTGCGAATTCCATTCCAAAGCCGTCTTAACTATTTCTCCCTTTTCTCTCCTCAAAGCATATCCAACCCATCTCTAGTATAGTGGCAAAGGATGGGGGAGCGGAGGAGGATGTTAGAAAGGGGTTGACTAAGGCTGCAGGTGCTTTTGTGCTGTTAAACCCAGTATGGAGATCAAACCAGTTGTCGAGGAGAGTTGAAATAAGAATATTTAACAGTAATGTTAAATCAGTCACCCTGTATGGTAGTGAATCATGGAAGGTAACAAAAGAACTGACAAAGAAGGTGCAAGTGTTTGTGAATCGATGTCTGAGAAGGATTATGGGAATTAGATGGCCGGATAGAATTTAAAATGAAAGACTATGGCAGATCACAAATCAAGAAAGGATAAAAAAGCAAATTAGGAGAAGGAAGTGGAGCCCACGTAGACAAACTCGTCAACCTTTCCCAGCTCAACCTCCCCAACTCTGAAGGCTCCATCTCTGCCATTTAATCTCATTGTCTTCGTTTTTTCTTTATTAATTTCTAATCCTAACTTTCTTCCCTCTCTTCCCAGATCCTCCAGCTTCGCTACCATATCCTCACGCCTCTGTGACAAAAGGCACAAATCGTCGATATAGTCCAAGTCCTTCAAAACATCCAGCAATCCCCAACCAATACCCCTCCTACCTCCCTCAACCACTCTCCTCATCACAGTATCTAACATTAACAAAAATATCACTGGCAACAACAGGCAACCCTGTCTCACTCCTGTTGTCACCTCAAAAGGCCCTGTAAACTTCCCGTTATGTTCTACTCTGCAAGAAAATCCTCTGTAGCAGTAAAAAGAAGTCCAGACAAACGGATCAAGGCTGCCGAAGTGTATGAGTTTTCTAGCCTCTTAGCTCTAGTTAAAAAAATACTAAAGTTATCTTCAACAAATTCGATATCGATGGCTCTGTTTTGCAAGAAGATCCAACAGCCTGGAAAGCAAATGACTCCTACAGAAAAGGCAAGAAAAGACTGAATGCCGTTAAACTTGTGAGTGACTGCGCCGAACGAGGAGTTGCTCAAATTACAGAATACAACGATTTCACCACTGGAGACAATGAACAGAAACAATAATTACTCCAGGTAATCAAGGAGCACCGTGCTCGCTTCCCAAAACTTCTTTAGCATCCTCCATGCAAACCAGACCACAATGGGCGGTTGGCAGCCGTGAAACCCGCACAACCGAGTGGATAATCTACTAAAAGTAGAGGATATCTGGACGCCTGCTGTAGAGGTTAAGTTGATTTGGCAAAACAAAGACGTGTCATGAGCACCCTCTAAATATTCTCAATCTCCTTGAAATTTAGGACAGGCTGTTTTTTCATTAACCCTCACAAAGTGATTGAGTAAGACTAATGAAAGTCCAAAAAAATATTCTAGATCACCCTACATAATATATACAGTATACCGGGTGGACGAAAAAACCTGTACACTTTTGTTTTTCCCACAAATTTCAAACTAATCAAACTAATACACCCAAATTAGTACAAGATGTAGCCAATAGTATAGTTATCATGTGCTGAAAACCTCAGATAATTATCTTTGGCCGTTTCTTAATTATAAAAAATTTACTTGACGAAACAAACAGCGAGATTTTGTGAAGCTGACTACGCCCTTGGATGTGCCAGATGTTCGCTACAAAACAAGCAGTTTGCGCATGCGCACCTAAGAAAATGATAAGTGGCCACATGGCGAATTGGTAGCTAGCAGTGTCAGCTTTCTTTAAGAAGTGTTGGCTGATGGAATGTTTTTTCTTTTTTTTCTTGTGGTGTTAATTAAAATTCCATCGTAATGGTTTTAAGTAAAGAAAACTTGGCGTGTTTTGCCGAGAAGGGATGGGGTGCTAGAAAAATAACTAGAGAATTTCCGGGAAAAAATTGGAAAAGAAGTGCAGTACAATATGTAATAAATAAAATTAGACAATCAGGGTTAACTGACAGAAAACGTGGCAGCGGTCATCCGCGTGCTGCTCGGACTCGAGAAAACGAAAGGTACGTTGAAGAGCATGAGTTGTCGCAGGAAAATAATCCTGGTACTCATCTTTCGCAGAGAAAAATAGTGAATAATTTAAATATTTCGCGCAACAGTGTCCAAAACAATGAAAAGTAAAGGAATCAGATCTTTTAAAAGATTGAGTGCCCCCAGAATAACAAAAGAAGCCATGGGAAAACGGTTAGAAAGGTGTAATTCTTTGTACAGGAAATTTAATTTTGCATACATGAGACGCATGTTTTTCAAGATGAGTCCGACTTTACATTAACTGTATCAACAAATCGACAAAACAACCGAGTCAGTGCATTAACTTCAAAATCGGAAATCTCGCCAGACCGTCTTTATCATCCAATTTCACGATTTTCCAAGAAATTAACGGTATCTTGTGGTGTTTCTCACAATGGAGAAACCAAATTATTCTTTACTGATCCACAGAAAACAAAAATGAACTCTTAAAATTACATTGAACATCTCGGAGAACTTTTACCAGAATGCCAAGACTTGTACCCGAACGAAGATTTTGTTTTTGTTCAAGACAATGCACCATCTCATTCAGCCAAGGCAACCCAAGAATTTTCGATGGCGAACATTCCTGAATTCATAAAAAGTGAAGAATGGCCACCAAATTCTCCTGACTTAAGTCCTCTTGATTACTTCGTGTGGAATGAGCTGAAGTCATTGGTATACCATGGTCCCAGGGAACCATTTTCAAACCTGGAAGCACTTAGACAAAGAATTGAGGTTGTTTGGCCTATGGTGTCCCAAGACAAAATCAAGTCATCCATAGATCAGTGGAAAAGGAGAGTACTGGCCGTAATTCAAGAAAATGGGGGGGGGGGGCCAATACAACATCGATTTCAATAGGGTAAGTTTTATATGAGTTCCATTGAAATTCTTAGCACATGATAACTATACTATTGGCTACATCTTGTACTAATTTGGGTGTATTAGCTTGACTAGTTTGAAATTTGTAGGAAAAACAAAAGTGTCCAGGTTTTTCTCGTCCACCCTTGGGGCCAACTCCCCTTTGTTGCAAGAGCTGTAAGGGGTTACGCAACTTGGAGTTATCCCCCAAGAGAAAGAGAGAGGAGAATGAGAGAAAGGAAGAGTAGAGGTGTTCGCCTGGCGGGAGCCAAGCGCATTTGAAGAATTCAGCCGTCCCGTCGCTCTCTTAAAGGACCCCTAATCAGCCAGGTGGCGTAATCCGCCAGTTGGCTTAGAAGGCTGAATTGCCAGTTTGCGCTATTTATTTATTTACCATATATTCTGGCTTAATGAGTTGTCAGTTTGCGCTATTTATTTAATTAAACCATATATTCTGGCTTAATCAGCCAGAGCCATCGAGCGTCACCAGCCAGTTGGCTTAGAAGGCTGAGTTGCCAGTTTGGTACCTACCGTTACATATATGTCACATTTTTCTTACATGTAGAAAACATCCGTTAATTGCATATCAATTAATACATTTCAGAAATCGTACATTTGGCATGAATTACAGGTTCTGTAGTTGGCATACACAAAGTTTCACCAAAATCGAGTAATAATTTAGTGTCTCTGGTGTCGTTCAAAGTAGTAGTAGTGTTAAAAAATTGGTTTCATGGCAACCACAAAAAGGTAAGATATATATATAAATAAATTAAATATTAGTATTTTTTCTACTTTTTATGTGTTATTCTAAACATATAATAAATTTGACCTTGACTTTGTTAGTTTTCAAAATTTTGTAAAATTCTAGCCCTATAATGGAATTATAAGAGCGTGTTACACTAGGTGTTCACATGTACAAATTGATATAGGCATAGGCTTTATTCTAAAAATAGCTGTGTTGAACTTACGACATACATAATATTACAATCACATCTCTCTCTTTCTCTCTCTCTCTCTCTCTCTGTTGGGTTATATCAGGAGGCAATTTCAGTTTCGGAACAAGGAGATTGTGCTCTCTCTGTACAATTCCCTGGTTCGGCCGCACCTGGAGTATGCTGTGCAGTTCTGGTCGCCCACCCTCAGGAAAGATATTGAGAGGCTGGAGCGAGTGCAGGCGAGGGCCACAAAGTTAATCCCTTCCGTTAGGCATATGGGCTACAATCGACAGTTACGCGCCCTGAACTTGTTTTCGCTGGAAACTCGGAGGCTGCGCGGTCAACTGATCGACGTTTTCAAGCTCTTACGCGGGTTCAACGATGTCGATTTTAGAAGCATGTTTAGTTTAAATGATAACCCAACTCGCAACAATGGTTGGAAGTTGGATTTGAAACGGTTTAGGACTAGTGTGTGTGGGAATTACTTTACGTATAAGATCTGTGACACGTGGAACAGGTTACCTTCAGAAGTTGTGAACAGTTCCTCTGTGGATCAGTTCAAGAAAAGGTTAGACCAAATTTTGCACACTAATTGAGTGTGTAGAAAATTTTCCCTGGCACCCGTTGCCATTGGTACCTTCTCGGTATGGGCCGCAAGGCCTTTTGAGGTACTTCTTTTCTTTGTAACTCCTTGTAACTCTCTCTCATTTCAGGAAAGTTACTCTGTCCGATATTGAACATCTACTAGAAGATGAAGAGTGTGATATCAGCGGGCCTATACGCTGTTACACAGAGCCTGCTGATAACAACGGTAACATAACCGATGAAGACTCCGCAGAAGAGGATGAACGAGGCCTCCTTGATAAGCTGTCAGGAAGACAGCTCAGTGCACCAGCTGAAGTTGTAATGTCATCTGAAACTTGTGTAGATGATTATTATTTTAGTGGCATTTTTTATCATAATCATCAATTACCAAAGTGGGTGAAAAATAATATTTTGAACAGTTGCTCTTCAATATTTCCAGAAACAAATTATCGTCAGTACAAAGATTTTTCGCCTATGAAGCTTTTTGAGCTCTTTTTTGATAATGAGGTTATAGATTTGATTATACATGAGTCTATAGTGTATGCCAATCAAATAGGTGAACTTGGGTTTGTGGTCTCTAGGGAAGAAATAAGGGTTTTTATCGGCATTCTCATCATTTCTGGCTATAATCCTGTGCCATCCAAAAGACATTTTTGGGATAATTCAGGTGATATAAGAATCACGCGGTATATAATGCAATGAGAAGAGATCATTTTGTCAAAATAATGAAATTTATTCATTTTGCTGATAATAACTCCTTATCATCGGTGGATAAATATGCGAAATTGAGACCTCTCATCAAGCTGCTTGAAAAGCGTTTTGTAAGCAATTTTCAGCCGCAGAAAAGTGTCTCATCATGAAGCCATGATTGAATATTTTGGGCGTCATGGATGCAAACAGTGTATTCGGGGCAAACCGATCAGAATTGGGTTACCTCATTACCTTTGATTTGTAGCAGGGACGAACATTTGAAGGGAATGAAGAATATGAAAAACGTTTTGGTAAATGTGGTGCTTCAGTGTTAAAAAACATCGAGGCTTTACCAGAGGCTAAACGCTTTTTGCCTTATAATCTATATTTTGATAATCTTTTCACCAGTTATGCTCTTCTCACTGAACTGAAAATGAGAGGTTATGGGTCAAGGGAACAATGAGACAAAATCGTTTAAAAGGGTGCCCACTAAAGTCTATTCCTCTCATGAAAAAGGAACCCAGAGGCACTCATGATTCAGTAGTTGATACGGCAAATGAAATTTTAGTTACCAGGTGGATGGATAACTCCGTTGTCACAGTTGCGAGTACTGTTCATGACCGTCATCCCTTTCGCAAAGTAACAAGATATTCAAAAGCAAAAACTAAAATTATTGATGTTCAATGTCCTAATTTAATTCACCAGTATAACCAACATATGGGTGGAACTGACAGACAAGATCAGAATGTAAGCAAGTATAGGGTATCAATAAGAGGTAAAAAGTGGTGGTGGTGTATATTTACATGGCTTTTGGATGTTTCGATTCAGAATGCATGGCTGTTGCTGAAAAAAAAACTGGTATCACAGATACACAGCTAAACTTCCGGCGGCAAATCGCCCAAAAATATTTGGAAAGGTATGGGTGTGTTCCAAAAGGGGCCGGACGGCCCACAATGAAAAGATTTCGAGAAAATAGAAGTGATGAGTGATATACGTTTTGATGGAATCAACCATTATCTTGTCGAGACTAAAGATCGAAAAAGGAGGTGGTGTGCAGGAGAGGGGTGTTCTAAAGTTCCATTCAGTGAATGTAATAAATGTAAGGTTGGGCTTTGTCTTACGTGTAACATGAGCTATCATACAAAATAATAAATGGAAAATATATGTATACACACACATATATATGAAACATTGTTTGATATGAAAATTTTTATATTTCAATGAAATTGTGGCGTTTTTTATAATAGATAGAATATCTGTGGAAAATGTACTCATTTGATCCTAGCGTGACATATATGTAACGGCCTATTACTCTATAGTTTTACAACGAAATAAATATTTAAACATCAAATGCTATCCACTAGTATCTAAACATTGAATTAAGGCAAAAAATAATTATATTAGAATATAAATTTAATTCAGGTCTTAATGGGTTAATAGAAAACAACCTTTGGACACTCATTTACATCGGAAACACTAAGGTTAAATTACCTCAATTAGGTTTTGTTAATTAATTTTTTAGAGGGATTCAAAAAAGTGTTTGTGAATAGTTTTGAATAAAAATTTACTTAATAATTTTGTATTACTTACTTTCGCCATCTATCCAAAATATTTCGCCTCCAGGAGCAATTCTCTTGATGGGATACGTAAAAGTTAATGCTGTAGTTAAGGTAAGTTCATTCAATAAATCATCCATAAACATGTTGTCTTCTTCAGTCTTGGGGATATACAGAGTACCTCCATGATCGGTGCAGTACTGATGACCCGTCATGTAATTCGTTGTTTCAGAAAAACTAGCGAAGATGATTTTGTCTCCGTACGGGTGACAAGAGTTGATAGTCCCACAACCTGACAAGAAAAATCACAGTTACTGATAGATAAAACGTGGCAGAGGCAAACTTGTTTTCTTAATTGCAACGTGATCTTAGTAATAAGAGACTAAATAATCCACCATGAAATGTCGCAGTTGGGGTAATATTGTGACATCGCAAAATATAATTAATAATCTAGTCATGATGCTTCTGTCTCTCTCTCTTGAAGTTGCTCAAAGAGCAAATGTCTGTATAAGTAGGCTGACCAGACGTACCGTTTTGAACGGGACAGTACCGTTTTGTATGGGTTCTGTCATTGAAGAATAATTGTAAGCTCAATATGTTTATGTACTTACTTTTTCATGAATACAGAATATTACATAACCCCCGTCCCTTTTTTGCCATCCCAATGTCCCGTTTTTGTCTCAAGGAAATATGGTCAGCCTATGTATAAGGAATTCGGGTGCAAAAGCAACCTGTTACACACACACACACACACACACACACACACACACACATCATATATACACATATATATATAAAACCTCGTAGAAGTTCCAGGTGTTGGTCTCTTCACACGAAGGTCAAGCTGGTGGCCCCGCTTCTAGGCCTGGCTTGG
Source organism: Bathynomus jamesi (assembly GCA_023014485.1). Classification (NCBI taxonomy): domain Eukaryota; kingdom Metazoa; phylum Arthropoda; class Malacostraca; order Isopoda; family Cirolanidae; genus Bathynomus; species Bathynomus jamesi. Next base: position 204,349 of record JAJOZX010002869.1, read on the forward strand.
TGGAAGAGTGAGTTGCTCTTTTTCGCTCTCCACCGTACATAGCCAGGTACACCTGGTTCATCTGGTACCGTTCTGAGCCAGGCATCTAGTCTTCTCTTGAAAACTTGAACTTTGACCCCTGTAATGTTTCTGAGGTCCTTTGGAAGCTGATTAAAAAGTCTTGGCCCTCTGACAACCAAGTTATTTTCCTTCATTGTTGAAGAAGTACCTCGTCAGTCCTTTAATTTGGAAACACTACACATTCTGCCTTTCCCATTTTCCAGCGTTGTTTGGATGGTAATTGGGTTTAGTTTGAGGTTTGGTACCAGTTTTTCGACCATTTTCCTTATGTAGATTATGGTGTACTTCTCTTCTTTCCAGGGAGTACAGATTTAGTTTACGTAGGCTTTTCCAGTAGTTGAGTTCTTTGCAGCCATCAATCTTAGCTGTGAAATGTGTCTGCGTTTCTTCTAGTTTATTAGTTTCTTCCTTTTTTATATGGGGACGTCAAAACTGAGCAGTATTCAAGTTTTGGTATGATCACTGTTTTCAGCAGGGGAATCATTACTTTCTCGTCCCTTCTTTTGAACGTTCTTAGTACCTGTCCCACGACTCTTTTTGCTTTGTTTATCGCTACCTGATTTTGTGTCTCGAATTTGGCATCATCGGTCATTATTACCCCAAAATCGATCGTTTCGTGCTTCTCTGAATTTCCTGTCATGTTGTCTCCTCACCATTTGTATATTTCGTTCGTGTCCCTCTGCAAGTCCTCCACTTCATTTACATCACTGATTTTTCTGCTGATCTTTGTATCGTCTGCAAAGGATGTTACTGTACTGTTGCTGTTTACTCCACTGTCTATGCCTGTTAGCATGATAATGAACAGGAGTGGGGCCAGTATTGTACCTTGTAGTACTGAGCTGCGTTCTTCTGATTCTGATGATGATATGCCTTGAATTTTGACGACCTGTAGACGTTCTCTGAAGAAGTTGTAGATCCATTTTCTCACTTTACCTGTTATTCCCATGTTTCATTTTATGTGCTATCATACCATGATCACAACTGACGAAAGCTTTAGCAAAATCCGTGTATATGACATCGTAGTTTTCCTTGCCTTCCAGTGCATCTAAGATATTGTTATAGTCTCTATGAGTTGTGATAGGCATGATCTTCCTCATCGGATCCGTGCTGATTTTCGTTGAATCTTTCCAATCTCGAAGAAGTAAGAGATTTTTCTCTAACTATTCTTTCAAATACTTTGGTGAGGTGGGACGTCAATGACACTGGTCTATAGTTATTTACTTGAGATTTATCCCTATATATAGGGACAATGTTTGCTCTTTCAAGATGCTTGGTATTTCCCCAGAATCTAGGGATCTTTTCCATATCGAGTATAAGGGTGTAGCTATTTCATTTTTACAGTTTTTAGTCGAGATGTGCTCGGCCTCTGCCTGATTCACTTTTCATAAACTTCTGCAACATTCGTTGGACTTTAGGAAAAAGATTTATTTGTTTGGTCTTTTAAACCTAACTCAGGCTACTGGATTTATCTATCCATTCATTGCATGGAACTTGATTACTTTCTGTATAACAAATTTGTATTTATTTGTATATTAATCTTTTTTAATTTAAGCTGAAACGGCTTATTATGTGGATATTGGTAATTATTATATTATATTATTGGTAATTATTATTGGTATTATACTGGTAAAACCTTTTGTTATATAATCTCCGACTTTTCGAAATGATTGTTTACAAAAACGGAAATTCATTGAGGTCTCACAACTTATGTAAACCACTTTACCTCGTGTACCCAATAAAGGAGAGTGTAGCTTAACGACACAAAAGAATAGTGGGACAAGATGTAAGGACAAAGAAAAACTTCCTCGCCCCTCTAACTTTGCTACCTCACGAGATTACCTCTAGAGAAACTGAAGTGAAGCCTCAATAAACTTATGTAACTCTAAGTATTAAAGTATCATTGATTATTTTATAAAGGGTGATCCAGAGAAATGGGACCCAAAAGAAACCCCTGTAACTCTTAAAGTATAAGTCCTTTTATAAAATCGTACGCATCATTCGAAAGAGGATAGTTACAAGTTTGTACAGGATTGTATAGGTTTTGACAATACAAGACCAAGACAAGATAAGATACAAAACAAAATAAAAGTGTTAGTTAAAACTAACCCTTCAAGATGACTGCATGGACTGTGGAACAGCTGCGTTTCATAACTGAACAATATTATGAGCATGGAAGAAGTGTAGTTTCAGCTCAAAGATCTTTCAAGACAAATTTTCAGATGTCAAAATCAGCTTCTAAGAAAGTAATCCGTCGGTGTGTCAGAAATTTTTCCCTAACTGGCAGCATTGGAAAAAGAAAACCAACTGGAAGAGTGCGCACAGCAAGGATAGACGAGATCATTAACAGAACTCATGAAATTGTACAGGATAATCCTAACATAAGCATCAGACGTGCTTCTCAGCTGTTAGGAGTTGGATATGGAACAACCATGGCCGTAACTACCTATGAGGTCACCGAGGTCCGGACCTCGGTAATTATTTCCTAAAAAAAAAAAAAAAGACTGAACCGTTCTCCGTGTATGAAACGCATATTACCGCTTTTCTTTTGAAAAGAGGGAGCGTCGAGCGTGTATTAAACATTAGAGGGCTTTTATTATAGACAAGGGTTTTGTGTTTAGTGTATAGCTTGGGTTGTGTTTGTAGATGTCATTTTGGTCTGAATTTTGCTCGTCCCGCCGCGCTCGAAAAAAATCTGGACCTCACTAATTTCTAAACCATAGTTACGGCCCTGGGAACAACACACCGTATATTCAAGCAAAATTTAATGCTCTTTCCATATAAAATTCAAACAGTGCAACAACTAAACGATGGAGATTTCGCACGAAGACGACAATTCTGTCAATGGATCCAACAGAAGGTAAATGACACCACCAATTTTCTAGCAACTTTGATTATGTCAGACGAAGCCCATTTTCACTTGAATGGAACTGTAAACAAACAAAATTGTCGTTTCTGGGCAACAGAAAATCCATTGAATATTACCGAAGTCCCGTTGCATAGTCAGCGTGTAACTGTTTGGTGTGGTCTTACTGCATCTCAGATCATAGGGCCGTACTTTTTCGAGGATTCCACCGGAAACACGGTCAACATTTTTTCGTAGCGATCACCAATTTCCTTATTCCTAAATTAAGAGATCTTTGTCTAGAAAACCACTGGTTCCAACAAGACGGGGCTACCTGCCATACCACGAGGAACTGCATGGCAGTTTTGCGTCAAACGTTTCCAGGCGAGTTAATCTCAAGATTTGGAGACGTTGAATGGCCCGCAAGGTCTCCGGATTTTTCTCCCTTAGATTATTATCTCTGGGGATATTTAAAGAGTAGGGTCTACAGAAATAACCCAACGACCTTGCAAGAATTGAAGGTCGCCATCACAAATGAGATACAGGCCATACCACCGCACACCCTTGCAAAAGTGATGCAGAACTTACAAGCGAGAACACTGGAATGCTTGGCAACTAATGGAGAACATTTGAAAGGAGTCATTTTTAAAAAATAAATATTTCATAATAAACTTGTAACTCTACTCTTTCGAATGATATATAGTTTTTATGAAAGGAATTAAATATTAAGAATATTTGGCTTTTTTTTATGGGTCCCATTTATCTGGATCACCCAGTATTAAAGAAATTTACTAAGAAACTTAGTACTTTCTACTCTTGACTAAAACAACACCTCAAACCCTGATCACAACCCAAAGAGTATAGAAGGGAATCGCATGCCTTCAAGTCGGAACAACAGGACAAAATTAAATATATTCAACACATATATTATTTCTACATTTTTTATTATATAAAACTGGTGTCAGCGATCACCGAAACAATATATATAAATATATTGGCAAAATTACCCCCACTGGAATTCGAACACACCACCTATTGAATAGAAGTTGAGAGTACTAAGGATAGAACAGTGACCTTTCAAAAAAACAACAACTTTTTACTCTATAGCCTAAGCTTTGTAATTCTGAATTTTACATACTGTAAAAGATTTTCATCATTTCGTACTTTTAAAAAAATTATAATCAGCTTTGTGAACATGCGTGAAGTATATGGACGAAAAGTGAACGTGTATATATATTATATATATATATTACATATCCAGATGTGCTGTTTGACCTTCACTTCACCAGTGTACTGTATGACATCGTATGAAATTGGAACAAAATTTCAAGCATTCTCAGACACATCAAGGAATGTATTCAACATAAAAATTCTCCTTAAATAAAAAACAATATCAAACTAAATACAACAACCAAATGATCACACCAGCATTCATTGTGAGTATTAAACGCAACCATACACTCTTTGAACTATGGTAAACGTATGTTATTACCAACCAGACATACAAAAATTACTCTAACAGACTTAATACAGTCATTAAAAAGCCAAAAGCAGATTATTGCTATTCAAAAATTGATGAACAAAAATCCAGTTCAAAAAGGCTATGGAACACTGAAAGAGTTAATTAACACAAAGAAGGTTAAAAAAATTGAATACTCGGATGAATTGTGAATGAAAATGATAAGGAGTTTGTGCATTTCCGAGCACTGAAACTCCAAAGAAATATGTTCTTACCTATGATTGTTGTTGGAGCTTCGGAAGTAGTTTCTGTAGGGAAAAAAATAATTACTCAATGATATTCTCAGGGCTGTGCCCGCTAACTACCATAAAATACCATTGAATACTCGGATGAATTGTGAATGAAAATGATAAGGAGTTTGTGCATTTCCGAGCACTGAAACTCCAAAGAAATATGTTCTTACCTAAGATTGTTGTTGGAGCTTCGGAAGTAGTTTCTGTAGGGAAAAAAAATAATTACTCAATGATATTCTCAGGGCTGTGCCCGCTAACTACCATAAAATTTTGCGGCACTAACGCTCAGCATTAGGGACGCTAACGCTAATTTTGTCGCTAATTTGTTCTTAAACCACCCCAATTTATATATGTTCTGTCTTTCGTAATTTACTTACATATATTAGCACACACACTTGATATAAATGCAGGGGCGTAACCAGACTTTCAAATTCTATACGCAGGCGCGAATCTACGTCGAGTGAAGCGAGTTATTGTGGGAAAACCTGCCGAGCGTAGCAAGGCGTCTCCCAATAACTCTCCAGCTAAGGAGTCTGGGGTAGCGCTGTAAGCTCCCGGGCAGGGAAGCCAGGTTAAGTCCCTGGTGCCAGGACCTCTAGGGGGCCCGGAAACAGGGGGAATAAAATCTAAAAATATTAATAAAGCAATTGATTAAATACCAGAGGGGAAAAATAATTAATAAACATACATTTTATAGAGATTATCATACGGTATGTTTTGAATAGTGACTTGGACATATAATCAGTTTGCTTATGTACACAAAAAACATTCATAATAAAATACTGAGTAAACAGGGGGGCCCATATACCAATCCTTCTCCAGGGTCCGTGGCAACTCTCGCCGGCCCTGCTCCCGGGAACCGAACGATTTTTAACGTTTCTTGCATCAAACATGCACTATAATTTAGCTGTAAATGACTAATTTATACTGGTAACAGAATGCAAAACAAAGCAAACACACATGTATACATGACCTTCAACCAACATCACATGTTCTACAAACGTATATACAGGGCCGCGGGGAGCTGCTCCTGGCCCCGGGGGAAGGATTGGTATATGGGCCCTTCCCCCCGCCCCGTGTTTACTCAGTATTTTATTATGAATGTTTTTTGTTTTGTTTATTTTTATTAGTTATATTTTCTCTGTCATTTAATTAGTATTGCTTTATTAATATTTTTAGATTTTTCTCCCCTCTTTCCGGGCCCCCTAGAGGCCCGGGCCCCGCGGATTTTTCCACGTATCCCCCACCCTCTCGGTGGGCCTGCATATATATATATATATATATTTATTTATTATTCGTTAACGTAACTGTGTTCACAATTTTTTTTTTTTTTATCGTTTAACCTGATCCACGAACCGTGTAGTGAATGTTCAGTGAAGAATAAAGACTTAAGAACTAGTGACGCCGGTCCCAAAGAGTAAAACTTATAATGTTTCAGACAAACAAAGACCATAGGATCCGACTCATGGCTGGTCTACCTGTGTTTGTAATTGTGTATTGCGCATGTCCTCCGTGGTGGCGGAGGGGACCTACAATTGTACGTGGGTTCCGAACCACAAAAGCCTTAATTTTACTTTAAACTATACCCAATCTATCAACATATGCGTCTAATCGATGTTTTAAACATGTTTGTAGACGTCTACTAATTATTTCTACCGGCAAACTATTCCAGCTATTGACTAATCTATGCGTAAAAAAGTTTTTGGAAACTGCTGTCTCGAACCTTCTACTAGTCAACGTACACCCGTTATTTCTAGTTCTACTATATTGTGACATTTTGCAAAAGCTATCTCTATTTACGTTATCGATCCCATTCATAATTTTAAAAACCTGGATTAAATCATCCCCTTCGCCCCCTAGTTCAAGTGTAGTCAATTTTAACTCCTTAAGCCTATCTTCGTACGACTTTGACCTAAGCGACGGAATCATTTAGTTGCTCGTCTTTGAACCTTTTCGATTTTGTTATATCTTTGCGCATATGCGGATACCAAAATTGGATCGCGTACTCCAAATGGGGTCTAACTAATGATTTATAAAGAGGAACAATAATATCGCGCGATTTGTACTCAAAATTCCTAGCTATAAAACCTAGCACTTTGTTCGCCTTATTGACCGCTGCTGTACTTTGTTTCGCCACTTTTAAATCATTAGTGACTATAATTCCTAAACCTTTTTCCTGTTCTTCGCTTGCCAACTCCTTCCCTGACATACTATACGCAAAATTACCGTTACGCGAACCTATATGTAAAATTTTGCACTTATCGACGTTAAATCTCATTTGCCATGTGACTGACCACTCTACGATTTTATTCAGATCTTCCTTAGTCCGGTAGCATAGATCCTGATTTTACTGGAACCCTGCATTATTTGTTATAAAGCAAATTTTTACATATTTTGAAAGCTTATACCATCCCATTCAAGAATCCATCGGGTTTACACCTGACCCCCGCTTGGCCTTTTCAATATGGCAGGCGAAACTGAAAAAAATCCCATATCCTGGTCAATACTTGATGGATTTTTATGATCTTGGTGTTATTTCTTGGGTTTTTTAGGATGATGAGTCGATCTGGAGTGGTTGCAGATACTTTGGGAGTCGTTTTGACCCACATTCGTCAACACTCAAGGTCATTGGAGGTCAAACACCCCCCCGGAATAAGGAATATCCCATATCCCGGGCAGTCGTGGTGATCTTACTGTCGTTTTTATGGTTTTGGGTGAGACTGAGTAGTTCTGTAGGGTTTAAAATGATATCAAGGATTATTTTCCCCATGGTAAGGTGAATTCCAATATGTCTAATTATTCCTCTTATTTTTTTCAGGTTGTTGAGATTATTGCTGATGGTGCTGCCCACTTGGTGGTTTGATGACGTCTTGGTTGTGCTGATTCCAAAATTGTTTTTTGACTCCTGAATATGGAGAATATACCAGGTGAGCTTTGTTTAGTTTTCATTTGCTAAGGATAAACTATTTCAATGCGATTTGTACTCTGAAGAATGGGTAAACGAAATTCTTATTTTTCAGGTTCTACAAAAGCTGTAGACGAATGTTTCTTCAAGGATTTCCTGCGTAGCTGTCCTAGAGGTCAGAAAGGTCTTTCAAATTGTGGGAGGATTCAGAAAATCATAGAGAGCAGCGACATCAGAGGGCAGCCAGATGTTCGAGCGAGACTAGAGCCTCTCTTGGAAGATGGAGCAAAAATCCTTTGTTGTCACAAGAACTGTGTTTCTACTTATGTGTCCAAGCATTCATAAAAAAAGAGAGAATGTGATACCCCTAAGTGGAGCCGAAAAGACTACGTAGTGCTGTTCTCAGTGAAGGCCCAGTATATGACCCTAAAAAACACGGTCTCTTTTGTTTGAAAGTCAGTGAGTGTATATTATCCGAGAAATATGACATCAAAGTTCCGGTGCAATACCGCATTCCAACATCTAGGTTTATGACCGATAAGCTTGGTGATAAAAAAACAAATTGCAAAGATGTGTTGACAGAAAGGTGTAAACTGAAAATTGATGAGCAGGGACAAGTTGTACTCAGTAGGTTGTTGGGCATGAAAGGAGATTTACCGGCTGAAGAAACCCGATACCATAAAGATTGTATGTCTACCTTTCATGTTGAGGTTGAGAGAACTTGCCAGAATAAGTCAAGGGTTGAACCTGAAGACCGCCCCTTCATTGCTTTGTGTGTAGAATTGTCGAAGGACAAAATGAAACCATGGAATTCAATTGAAGTAGAGAAGTTTTACAAAGAGTTAGGTGGTGAGAAGTTGTCACGTTGGTCGCTCATTGTAAAAGTTAAAGATTACTTCAAAGACGAAATTGTTGACTTACATGGGGATGGTATCGCTACGTTGCTAGTTTTCAAAAACTATGCTGCCTCATACCTGAATATTGCAAAAGATTGCCTACAAGATTGCCTAAAGATTGCCATTGCCTACAAGAGACGCTGTTTTCACGTGCACCGCGAACAAGGAGCAACTAAACAGGCTGCTCTGTGAGCAAATCCTTGCTGACAGTAAGTATCATGAGCTAGTGCTTGCAGGATGGCAGAACATACCGGCTTCCATTATGCGAGGCAGGAGTCGAGCAGCATTGGAGCTCTCATCATCTCATGAAGAGGCTGACGTGATAATAACACAACACGCTATCGCACAAGCTGAGAAAGATTCTGATGCCCGCATCTCCATCATTTGTGATGACACAGACGTGTTTGCCATGCTGACTCACTTCTATGAATTTAAGAAACTAGGCTGTCCCATGATTATGGAGTCTCCAGTGCGTGGCAGAAAATCAGTGGACATCCGAACAACTGTAACCCAGCACAAAGATATCATCCCACAAATCCTCAAACTACACACTTTGAGTGGTTGTGACACAGTTGCAGCAATACATGGCATCGGCAAAGCCACTGCCATTGCCACAGCCAAGAAGGGTCAGAAGCTAGACAAGCTGGGGTCCCTTGATGCATGCTTTGAACATATCGAGAAAGAGGCAACAGCGTTCATTGTTGCATGCTATGGGGATAAGAAATCATCATCTCTTACTGAGTGTCGTCAGCGAGTATGGGCTCAGAAGACAGGGAAGTCGGGAACTGCTGCACCCAAACTATGTTCTCTACCACCAACAACTGAAGCTTTCCATCAAAATGTGCTCAGAGCCCACTACAATGTCGAACTAGCTCGATGCACTAAAGTGTGACCCACCACCACTTGATCCTGTGCATTATGGGTGGGAGAGAGACGAAACAGAGTTCTCATCCCAAAAACAGTTGGTAAAGGAGTGTGCTTAGCACCAGATGAAGTTCTGAAGCTAATCAGATGTGGTGTGAATCACAATCAGCATGCAGGGGGAGTCGCTGCGGCTGCATGGGACGCGGAATCCCTTGCACAATGTTCTGTGCATGTGGCAGCGGCTTGGACTGCAACAATCCATTGACCCAAAACGCAAACGAAGAGCAGACTGATGATCCTGACGATCCTGACAACCATGTCTTTTGATATTTGCCCCCAATAAATGGCTACCTAATGTGAATAACTGCATCAAAGTTGTCAATGCCAATCCCCCAGATAGGTGTGAGCTTTGTTTTACTTACGAGGTCATATCTTGTAGCTTTGCAACCTTCCATAGAATGCATGTGCCCTGCACTTCAGCATAAATTGTGGTTTATATCCAAATATCCATATCCATATAATGTGGTTATGTCATTTAAGCATTATGATCTGGTTTTATCTGCAGGAAAGATGTTAAGTGCTCAGCAGTTAGCTAGATTGTAGAAAATGTCACTGAAATAAAGCAAATACAGTGATGTCAACTGTGGCATTATCATATTTCAAGGCCAAACTTTAACCTCAAATGACCTTGACTTGACCCATGGAGTTGCAAAATGATATCCTACTGTTATCATGTGCCTATAGAACTACTCAGTCTCGCCCAAAACCATAAACACGACAGTAAGATCACCAAAATATCTCCACGACTGCCCGGGATATGGGATATTCCTTAATTTCGGGGGGGCGTTTGACCTCCAATGACCTTGAATGTTGACGAATGTGGGTCAAAACGACTCCCAAAGTATCTGCAACCCCTCCAGATCGACTAATCATCCTAAAAAAACCTAGAAATGACACCAAGATCATCAAAATCCATCAAGTATTGACCAGGATATGGGATTTTTCAGTTTCGCCGGCCATCTTGGAAAATGGCGGCCATATTGAAAAAGCCAAGCGGGGGTCAGGTGTACACCCGATGGATTCTTAAATGGGGTGGTATAAGCTTTCAAAATATGTCAAGATTTGCTTTATAACAAACAATGCAGAGTCCCCACCCCGTGCAACCGGACTACCTGGATTTTACCTCTATCTTCGTCATTAATTGCCTTACCACCCAACTTCGTGTCATCCGCAAACTTTGAAATTGTACTGACAAGGCCGACATCTAAATCGTTAATATATGAAAAGAAAAAGCAAGGGGCCCAATACAGAGCCCTGAGGAACGCCGCTCGCTACATTAGCCCAAGACGACTACGCTCCATCAACGACCACCCTCCGTTTCCTACCTCGCAATCACTCTTCTCTCCAATTTATTACTACACCCCTAATTCCATGAGCCTTAGTTTTTCAACGAGTCTTTTGTGCGGTACGGTGTCAAACACTTTTTGAAAATCTAAATACACTACATCTACTGCCCGATGATGACTATTGTAAACTTCAACCACGCTCTGGAAAAATTCTAAAAGATTAGTTAAGCAAGATTTGTTTCGCCTAAAACCGTGCTGCGTATTTCTAATCAAGTTATGCAATTCTTGTTCGACTATACGATCCCTAATTATTGATTCCAGTAGCTTACCTACAACAGACGTTAAACTGATTGGCCTGTAATTTCCCGCCGCACCTTCATCGCCTTTCTTAAAAATAGGCATTATATTTGCTAACTTGAAATTATCTGGTACGCACCCCTCAGAAATAGACGCATTAAAAGCATTAAAAGTGCTAACACAAGTATGGCAGTTAGGACCGTAGTTAACTTTTTTTCTTTCATTTGTTTTATGGGAAATCAAGTGTGCATTCTCCTGAGAAGCAAGCTGATGGAAGTCAATAAGAGGGTCCCCAAGTTTCCAAAGTTATCAGTTTCCATGTGAGTTCCTTCAAAGGTAATTTATTGTCATATGAAATGCTAAATGAATACTTTGAATTGTGAATGAAAATAAGAGAGTTTGTACATTTCCACGCACTGAAAACCAAAGAAATATGTTCTTACCTAAGTCTGTTGTTGAGCTTCGGAATCAAGTTCTGTAGGGAAACAAAATAATTACTCGATAATATTCTAGTTTTGTACGAAAACATTAATTGATTGGGTTTGCACTTTAGGGAAAGATTGTATTTGTTTGGTCTTTTAAACCTAACTCCAGTTACTGGATTTATCTATAGATAATCTTAACTCACATGACAGGTTTACAATACAAGCTTACAACTTCAATTATAAAAATATTCAGTTACAAATACAACTAAAACTTAAAACTTTTTCTTCCTTGTTTTAAGACGAGAAAACTCATCAATAATTCTTGGAATGTCCACTTTACGTGTTTGTTTATTCTCTACTGAGAGAACAGCTAATCCTAAAGTCTGTCTTGCAACATGGTATTTCTAAGGTATGTCTTGATCAGTTTGAGTTTGGAAAATGACCGTTCGGCTGTTGTGACGGTGACGGGTAGGGTAAAAAATAATATAAAAGCTAGGGCTGTACCGGACTCAAGATTTCTGGATCCAGCTGGACCCGGACTCAGCCGGACTTTTTGGTAAAGTCCGGCCGGACTTGACTTTTTTACAAATTTCAAATAAAATTATTTCATGTTTTAATGGTTATTCAGTTCCTTTAACAATACACCTGGTTTTTCAGTATATCCCCTCTACTCACCATTGGGAGGTGAGAGTGACAATACATTAGTTTCTATTTTCGTTTCACAAGTATTTTATTATCTTTTATAAATTTAGAAAATGCTTAATTTAATTAATGGTATCAGAAATAGCGATACTTAGATATCGATACCACCCATCCCTATAATTTAGCTATATGTTTATTATTCAATATTTTTTCAATTTATTTTCAGGCCAGTATCAAACTCCACAGCTTTAATTATTCTAAATTGCATCAATGCATTTAAACCATATTTTAGCCATCATTTATGCATCATTTATGCATCATTTATCAAAATTAAAGAAATAAAGTAAAAACTAAACAATGTCATCCTTTATTTGGAACTATTTCACAGTTAAAGATAAAGATGAAGATGAGAGTTATGTATGCAGAATGCAAATTGTGCCATGCTAAAATAAAGAGAGGTTCCACACCAAAAGCATATAGTACCACTCCACTCCACAGACATGTAAAAACGAAACACAATAGTGTCTACAAGATTGCCCAAGAAGAATCTGAGAATGCACCAAATCCTGCATAAGTACCAAAACCTGCTCCTAAAGAAAGGAAATTAGAGGCTTTAAAGAAGCAGACTACTTTATTTGAAAGTTTCTCAGCAAAATAAACTTTGGAAAATTGATGATGAAAAGTCAAAGATTATACATCAAAAAATTATGAACATGATAGCCATGGACAACCAGCCTTTTACTCTTACAGAAAATCAAGGATTTATAGAACTAATAGCACACCTCCAGCCCAAATACCTTATACCATGCCGGAAATATTTACTGAAACCATACTACCATTGTCATACAAAAAGTTGCAAGGAGCAGTGTTAAATGAGCTGTCCATGGCCCAATACCTTAGTTTTACAACAGATATATGGAGCAACCAACACACTCAAGAATCGTTTATATCTCTGACTGCTCATTGGATAACAAATGAATTAGAAAAGCGAGATTGTGTTCTTCATTGCAAGCACTTTCCAGGGTCACATACAGGTATTAATATTGCTACAGCCTTCCAATCTATGCTGACTGAATGGCAACTTGAACCAGAAAGAGTTCATATCATTGTTCGAGATGCTGCCTATAACATGCAGCTTGGCATAGACCTGACAGGCTCTGTAAGCATATCATGCTTTATACATCAATTACAGCTGTAATAAAGGAAGCCTTATTTTCCCAGCGTTCTGTAAGTGACCTCATTAGCAAGTCAGAGTATTTCTACTCATTTTAACCATTCAACGCTGGGTTGCAATGAACTGAGAAGACTACAAAAAGAAATTGACCCCAAGCTTAGCAAAACATTACTTCCAATCCAAGATGTTCCAACGAGGTGGAACAGCACTTATTTGATGTTACAAAGGATGGAAACCCTTAAAAGATGCTTGCAGCTTTATACCGCTGAGCATGCAAATATTCCATCACTGACTGCCAATGAATGACAGTTATTAGAAAAGACTCAGACTTTTGCAGCCTTTTTTCATGGTAACAGAAAACATCAGCAAATCTAAGTCAATGTTGTCATCTGTAATAGCACATGTCAGAGCACTACACAGGTTTCTTTCAAGTGAACAAGAGGAGGACAGTGGAGTTAAGCTATGAAAAAGCGATTCATAAACAAGGAGAGAAAAGGATTAAATAATGTTTATGATAGTCGTCAATATGTTATTAGTACTACCATAGATCCAAGGTACGAGCTTAGTATGTTTTCTGATACTGAACTGAAAGATAAAGCTTTTAAATGGTTGTTATCAGAAGTTAAAGAAATTGTGCTAAACATGCAAGCAAAAGTGAAGATGCATCTGACTCTGATAATGATAAATCTTCAACAACATCAAGTACATCACTTTCTCCATCTCGAAATCTTGCTGGACCATCATCATCAACGACAGCTCTAAAATCAGACATTGCTAGTGACTTCCTCAGCTGTTATTTAATTGAATGCGAGTCAGATGAAAGTGCGGATTCATGGCGAAAAAAGAAAAAAAGAAAGTTATCAGCTGAAGATAAGGAAAAAGCAACAGAAGTGAGCCTAAGAAAGGAGATTAACATGTATTTTGCTGGAAAAACGCTATCGATATTGTCTAAAGGTAAAGATGATGATGTATTGAGCTGGTGGAAGGAAAATAAGCAACAGTTTCCACACCTAAGCATAGTTGCAAAAAAATATCTGTCCACACCTGCATCATCAGTATATTTTGAGCGATTTTTCTCAGAAGCAGGAAATGTTTTTGAAGAAAAGCGTGCAAGCTTACTGCCAAATACTGGGGAACAACTTCTTTTTCTGCACCACAATATTCCCAAATTTCCTGGAGTTTTTAACTAGAATATGCTATAGTATGTACGATATGTATGATAATACTATATAGGTGGAAGTAAAAGTCTTTTTCCGAGTTTTGAGTTTTAAATTTATATATGGTACAAAGGAATTTCATCAATGAAGTACGTTTTATAAGGAAAATTTTTACAAGTACTAATTTTTTGTATTTATAATTTTGTATGAAATATTTTAAAGAAAAAAGTCAGAAAACCATAAGGCAGCCAGACATTATATGTATATCACAAAAATAAAAGAAATACCAGTACATTTTGTTTTATGATTTAATACCAGTACATTTTGTTCTATGATTTACTAAACCTAAGCCATCTGACAATTCCCTTGGCAAAGATGAAATGGCACTCCTTTTGAGAAATTTTAAACGTACACTGTATGATCTATATTGTGATGTTTAGTGGAAACAAGTATTTGGATTTGGAACAAAGAAAATATCACAGCTTTTAAGGACAAAAATTCAATAAAAGTGGGAAGTCCGGCCGGATCCGGACTGAGACTCAGATCCAGAGTCCGGCAGGACTCTGGATCTGGTACAGCCCTAATAAAAGCTATGTAGATATCATGGAAAATTAGCAAAAGAGTGTGATTTTTAATTACAAACATAGAGTAGTTGCCAAATCAAAGGCAGATGATATTTCTTTTCTCTTTGAGCAGTGAACAAAAGGACAATAACTGACTTGGAAATCCGTCGGAAAGATCCTCTGAATACACGTTTGACAAAGATGCCGCTGCTTCATAGAGATTCCCATTGGTGATACTATCCAAAGTCAGATATTGAGGTGATAGACAGCGAAAGCTTCTTGTTACTAATTCGACAGCATTGAAACGACTATCCCCTTACCTTCAACAATACACAATTCAATCCTTCCTCTTCTCTTAACATTTTTGGTGTTTCCTTTTCTCGTGATCTTTCCTGGAAAGATCACATATACTCTCTTTCTAAAACAACTTCGAAGGGGTCAGGTGTATTGTGCCGGCTCCGCATTTTCTTCACACCCGCTCAGTTGCTGTCTCTGTACAGGGGTCTTGTCCGTCCCTGTATGAAGTACGCTTCTTATATGTTGGGTGGTTCAATCCACACAGCTCTTGACCAGATGGAATCAAAAGCTTTTCATCCCATCAATTCCCCGCCTCTCTCTTCACCGCAATGTTGCCTCACTCTCTCTTTACTATCGATATTATAACGGACACTGCTCTTCTGAACAATGTAACTATATGCCTCCTCCTTTAAGGAGAGCACGTAGTACCAGACTTTCGACACATTCTCATTCCTTTTCTATACAACTTTCTGACGCAAGGGTTAATCGGTATTTTCACTCTTTCATCTACTCACCCGGTCAACTGTAGAATAATCTTCCCCAATCTATCTTTCCCAGATCTGGATTAAGGCATAGACCAGTTAGCCCACGGCCTGGGCCTCCGACCTCTACATAACTGGCGACTAAGTGTCTTTGTAGTAGGCCGTTTTAGCGATAGGTTTCGAGTGTGGTGCATTTTTTAACTTATAAGGTGAGTACAATTAACCAGGACCGAGTATTCTCTTTTATTAACAAAAAAAAAGGTATGCCTAGGCCTAGTTTAAATGCCAAAAGTAAAATGTAGGCCAACTTCAGTAGATACCCAGGTGAGAAGTGCCAAATACTTTTTATTTTTGTTTTATCCTAATAATGCTAATATTATTCATATATATGGTATTGTTTTAGATAAATATTTGTATTTTGGGACAGATTTGGAAGTTAGTCGAGATATATCATAGTTGGAGGACTATATCTATAATAGATTATTTAGGCTAACTGGACCTACAATGTCAATATGGTATAGCCAACATTAATTAATATCTCTATATTTAATCTGTTCTTTTTTAATACAAAAAAGATTCTCTCTGTCTCTCATGTTTTAAAAGTTTCAAAACTCAGGAGCTTATGCTTATAATACCAAATTCCAGTGTGGTAGCTTCTTCTTGTCTGTAATTCTTATTTTATGTTACTGGCACCATTTTCCTAAATTGCCAGAAACTGCTATAGGCTATAACTACAGTACCACACTGATGGTTTTATAAATTTAATTTCTTTAAATTCTGAAATTTCTTAAATTATTTATAGGTCTTGACCTACAGGATATATATATATATATATATATATATATAATATATACCCGCAAGGGGGTTCTAAGCTCGTGCTCGTTTGTACGTGCTTGTTCCTGGAGGTTTCACGTGCGCCCTCCCGGCCCTAGCACCCAAGGATGATGGGGCTCGACCCTGCAGTCTTTCTCATCCTTGGTCTTTTTCCACTTCGACTGTCCCCTCCACCCTTTCTTTTTCCTCTGTCTTTCCTCTCACTTTTTCTTTGTTTTTCCGCTGAGATATGCCCTTTTAAATAGAGGCGAATCGGTTCTTCCCGAACTTAAAAAAAAAAAAATATATATATATATAATATTTAGGAGAAATCCAATGACAAGGAGAAATGTAAATGCCATGAAAAGTCTTCTTTAATGCGCAACGTTTCGAGCAAATACGCTCATCTTCAGGCTGTATGATAACAATGTGAAATTAAAATCAATAATTGAATGAAAAACAAGACAAAGAAAATTTCTATAACCTATTCATAAAGGCAAACTTTAAAAGACTGAAAAAAGAGGGTTGTCTTTGATAATGCGGTACAAGCGCAACAATTCTTTAACTTCCTAAATTCTTTGCACCCCAATATAACGTATACAATGGAAACTGAGAAAAATGGCTCCCTTCCCTTTTTAGATCTTTTAATTTCGAAAAACGGTGATTCTATTACTACATCAGTTTACAGGAAACCCACTTTCACTGGTTTGGGCATGAATTTTTTTAGTTTTACTGATTTCAACTATAAGATGTCTTGTATTAAAACTCTCCTGTTCAGAGGATATAATTTGACCTCTAGTTTTACCTTACTTAATGATGAATTTAATAATCTAAGATCATACTTTACCAATAATAGTTTTCCTGTTCAATATGTAGATAAACTAATTAGATCCTTCTTAAATAATGTTTATAGCCCTCAACTTCCTTGTATTACAGTGCCGAAGGATATAAAATATTTCTTGGTACCTGAAATGGGTCCTTTGAATAAGGAATTTAAGCTTAAATTTACAAAGTTGTTAAGGAAATTTTTTTATCATACTGATTTCCGCATCATATTTATTAATAAAACGTCTTTAGGTAGCTTTTTCTCAGCGAAGGATCGAACCCCTGACTCGTTGCGTAGCGGTGTTGTATATTTATTTACCTGCCCTAGGTGTCTCCTTGGGAATTACATTGGCAGCACTGTTCGCTCTCTCAGGGCTAGATTTTATTCGCATATGGGAATAAGTGGCCGAACAGGTAAAATTTTAAAAACTAAAGAAGTTTCTAGTATTCGCGAACACAGTATAAAATGTAAAACTGATGTCACTTTAGACAATTTTAAAATTCTTGGTTGTAATACTTGTCCCAACTCACTTAGAATTTTGGAATCGCTTTACATTAAAACTTTGACCCCTACGTTAAATGTTGACTCATCAGCCGTCCCTTTAAACTTTTTATAATCCCTCCTCCTTCCCCAATTCCTTATAATCCCCCCTTCCCCAATCGCCCTCACCATCTTATCTTATCTTATCTTATCTTATGTTTTCTCGTTTTGTGCTTAAATCAGTCTAGCCTCGGAAATTGCAGTGAAAGGTTAGTTAGTTTCATTATTCCAGTGTACTATTGTTAATTTTTCCAGTGTATTAATTTCACATTTACTATATGTATTTAAAAATAGCTTCTTAATTTTAAATGTAAATCTATATAACTTAGAATTTAACCCTCTTTTTTCAGTCTTTTAAAGTTTGCCTTTATGAATAGGTTATAGAAATTTTCTTTGTCTTGTTTTTCATTCAATTATTGATTTTAATTTCACATTGTTATCATACAGCCTGAAGATGAGCGTATTTGCTCGAAACGTTGCGCATTAAAGAAGACTTTTCATGGCATTTACATTTCTCCTTGTCATTGGATTTCTCCTAAATATTAAATTGAAGCTCTGTAGAAGCAACCCGCATGATTATATATATATATATATATATATATATATATATATATATAATATATACACGCTCCTAAATCAGCCAAAAGGAAAGAGGAGCTGGCTAGAGAGGCAAAAGAGAAGACTTTTCTGCAAAAGAGAGTGAAAACGAAGTTAGGCAACTGCAGAGATAATGACAGGAAAGCAATAAAAGAAAAACTGGAGGGTATCGATAGGGAAATACAAGCCCAGATTAAGGACCATACAGAGAGGGAAGAGGAAAAGGCGGTAGAAGCAATAAAAGAAAATCCAAAATACTTCTATAGCTATGCAAAAAGGAAAACAGGTACTAAGAACGTTCAAGAGAAGGGACAGGACAGTAATGATTCCCCTGCTAAAAACACTGATTATACCAAAACTTGAATACTGCTCAGTTTTGACGTCCCCGTATAAAAAGGAAGAAACTAATAAACTAGAAGAAACGCAAAGGCATTTCACAGCCAAGATTGATGGCTACAAAGAACTCAACTACTGGGAAAGACTATGTAAACTAAATCTGTACTCTCTGGAAAGAAGAGAGGTACACCATAATCTACATATGGAAAATGATCGAAAAACTGGTACCAAACTTAAAACTAAACCTAATTACCATTCAAACAATACTGGAAAATAGGAAAGGCAGAATGTGTCGTGTAATGGGGAGAGGGGTGGGGATAATGGCGTTTTTTACTTTTGTCGCTTAGCCACTTCTTCCTATGAAGGCCTCATATAATATAATTTTAAATCTACAACCAATAAAAAAATACATAAAGAGTGAAAAAAAATTATTATTAGTCATTCAATTTTAAACCGTATCAGAATATACAGCTAGCTATGACATATACTGCTACATATACTGTGACATACACTGCTACCTGCTCGGAGGGTGATAGCGAGCTACCGCTTGTAAACTCCTAAAAATATTACTATATGCATCATATAATTTCCTCAAATTATACATCCTATAGTTCCATCAAAAATGAGCTGTATACATTGGAGTACAAAAAGTTTTGAACAAAATTAACTTAACATCTAATGTACACATATGAAATTTTCTAACCAAAGTATTCCCCTGAGCATATAATTGTCTACATTGCCTTAGAATATCACAATTATCTGAAAGACTATCCGTTGGTATATGGCCAAGATACTTAGCCTGGGTCACTTCTGACAGCACCATACCATTCAATTGAAATTCAGGAAATTTTATATACTTGTAGGCCTTGGTCCTCATAATCATAACATGAATTTAATCAGGATTATATTTTGTCATTGTCCTTCCCATACCTTTCACACACCTTCAAAAGTGTGCTGAGCCCTTTTACAGATGGAGAAATAAGAACTAGATCATCTGCATACATCAGATGATTAACAATCATAGAACAATGATTAACGATCATAGAACTTTTAACGTGTGTTTGTTATGTTGGTTTGGTTGTACGACAGACTGATAAGCTTTATTCAGGTTCTCCGGGAAGACTTCCAGATCTTTGAAGACAAAACCAAATTATTGGTAGACGACCACAGCTACCGCGCTGAACATCAAAGACCAAGAAAGAGAAAGCGGGACTTCGAAGAGATTAACACTGAGGTTGAACTGTCACCAAGAGAGAAGTTTGAACAATGACATTCCTCGTGATTCTCGATTCATTATTCCCTGAGTTACATCGTAGAAAGGAACTGTATGCAAGCCTTCAAGAAAGATTTGGTGTATTATGTTCTTTTCAAGAAATTACAGATTCGTCAATTCTCGAAACCGCAGTGAACTTGCAACGACATTATTCTTCAGACATTGAAGACACATTTGCAGAACTTTACAGGAGTTCACTTTTTCGGCTACATGCGGCAGATTATGGTATCAAATCAGAGGAAAGAAAGTACATGTACACCTCTTAGCTGTTTGACTCACATCCGAGAATACGAAATAGCTCAAAAGTTTCCCACTGTCGAAATAGCTCTCCAGATTTATCTGACATTGCCAGCTGCAAACACAGAAGGAGAAAGGTCCTTTTCAGTGTTGAAGCGAGTGGAAAGTGAATTGCGCTCCAATGTTGCTCAGGAAAAATTGTGTGACTTCTCTCTCTTAACAATTAAAAGACATTTAACTAGAACTTTAGATTTTCAGGTCGTCATTGATGATTTTGCCAGCGCTAAATCGAGGAGAAAGGCTGTCTAACCTCATACACACAACCTTTATCTCTTGATGTTTTAAATCTCATGTTTTAGCGAGTAACTATTTAGTATTAAACAATATAGTGTTGCAGGGGCGTAACTGGAGTAAAAAAGTTGGGAGCGAGTAGACGAACACAATCCTATTGGCCACCCCCATAAGCAAACGCATAAAACACCAATACAATATTAGTGCAGCGAACACTGAAGCGACATTGTTTTTATCTATGATGGGATTAAAACGGTCAAAAGTTGGACGGAACATGTCCCCCCCCCCCGTTCCCCGCGGGATTTACGCCCCTGTAGTGTTGATATATTTCAATATACATTTGTGACAATAAAACCCACACTAATAGACGGAGTTTATTTCCAAACAGTTTCGATGCCCACTGGCATCCTCTTCGGGTGGACACAGAAAAACGAATGAACAAAAGTGAGTAAGAAAACAATCCAGGAAAGATAAGGAACATTATAGAAGGACAGAGACCATTAAGAAATTCACACCAAGGTTAGATCCCGTTCACCCGACACCGGAAGGGATTTTTTGACCAGGAATCTCATTAAAGTGTCCAGCTTATAAGTACCTTCACACAAATTAAAATTATCTTGTTCTACACATACAGATGCTATTATTTTTCTTTTGATATAATTATTACATTATTAATTACATTAATAATTACATTAATTAATTATTACATTATTAATGTAATAATTATGTCAAAAGAAAAACAGTAGAATCTGTATGTATAGAACAAGAAGATAATTTTAATTTGTGCGAAGGTATTTATAAGCTGGACCCTTTAATGAGATTCCTGGTCAAAAATCCCTTCCGGTGTCGGGTAAACGGGATCTAACCTAGGTGTGAATTTCTAAATGGTCTCTGCCCTTCTAGAATGCTCCTTACCTTTGCTGGATTGTTTTCTTACTTTTGTTCATTCATTTTTCTGTGTCCACCCGAAGAGGATGCCAGTGGGCATCGAAAGTGTTTGGAAATAAACTCCGTCTATTAGTGTGGGTTTTATTGTCACATTTCGACCTCCACTAAAAAACTGAAGTTTTGCATTCAATATACATTTGTATTTCACCGTATTTTTGTATTTTCTTAGTCAAATTTTATTATTTATTATTAAACACAATTTTTCAGCTCACCTAACTGATGACAGCATAAGGGACTCTAACAAAATTATAACCTAGGGCCTCGCATTCCCTTAATCCGGCCCTGAGCTTTCCCCCTCTCTATGACCTCTAATCTTTCAAACGCAGAGTATCCAAGCATCTCAAAAACCCTGGAGCTTCATTTTAACTTTCTTCTTCCTCTATGGGGGGGGGGGAGTCATTTTTGTAGGCATTCTTCCTTTTCTCCTCCTTCGCACAGTATATATTGTAGTAATGCCTAGTTAAGAATATTAATTTTTGTTTAATAAAGATCATAATGTTTAATATAAATTTACTAATAATTGTGAAATTACGATAAAGTATGTTTGTTAGATTGTAATTGTTTAAAATGGGAAGAGTTGGCAATCCTGAACAGAGGCCCAGAGAGCGGACTACCCCCAAAAGGAGTCAGTCCTTCGGTAGCGCGATAAGCGTAAAGTTGGGGCCATGTAATCTAAACATCAAATTAATTGTTTTGGGCCCCTCTCCGACGTGAATTATTGTAGTAAAATGTTCTACTCGCATCCCCTCAAATTAATTAAAGCATTTTCGGAATTAAATAAAATGTTAACAAGCGTTTAAATAGAG
Source organism: Bathynomus jamesi (assembly GCA_023014485.1). NCBI lineage: Eukaryota > Metazoa > Arthropoda > Malacostraca > Isopoda > Cirolanidae > Bathynomus > Bathynomus jamesi. The sequence continues at coordinate 226,718 of JAJOZX010002869.1, forward strand.
TATTAATGAAACCCCCTTCCCCCTTCGTGTTGTAACGGCTTTCATAGTCTCGGCGTGCTACCATGAAGCTATACGGTACAGTGAAAACGAGTGTAGAGAAAGCAAGCGATAAATGTAAGAGAGAGCAGAAAGAGAGAAAATAAGGAAGAAAGTAAATAAATAAAAGTGATCACGACAATATATATATATATATATATATATATATATATATATATATATATATATATATACTGTGTATATATATATAATATATACTGTGTGTATATATATATATATATATATATATATATGTGTGTGTGTGTGTGTGTGTGTGTGTGTGTGTGTTAACCCCTCCGTCTATGGCCTTGGGCGGTTCGAAGTTGACGGGGGTTTTGGTTAGGTGGCAGCAACGGATTTGTTACTCTGGAGTATTTGGTACCGTATAGGGAATCACAGAAGTTTCTTTTATACTATTCTCCGATTTCTTCTTGTAGTGGATCGAAGGATTCTGCGAGGCTGACTAAAGTCTCTGAATGTTCCCCGATTCTTCTTATTACGTATCGGGAAATTATTTCTCTCTATTTAAGACTAAGTTCTCTGAAGAGAGCAAGGCTCGATGGAGAAGACAAAGATATTCTCTTACTGTAGTTTACTGCTAAAATGTTACAGGTAATGCTCAGCCTCTAAGTCAGATCAGTTCAAATCAGAATGAACATTGGAGAAATTTTATGGGCTTATATACTGAAATTTTTACTGACATTATTATTTAATGCTGATCTGTTTGTTTTTTATTCGCAATAGGCTGATTTACTTTGCAAAATATTTAAAGACAACAAATATTTTAGCTTTAGCAATGTCTAGACTGCTGAGCAAGAGGACGCCATATTTTTATTTTAAACCGCATATTGACAGATCTGATGTTATCATGAGCTGCCGAGTTAACTAAAAGTGGAAGTTGAAATTACAATCAAACACGCACATGAGCAAAATTAAATGCTTAAGATTCAAAATTAAACGTTCAGCAGGACATGACTTGATCTTTTACAACGAAGAGAGAATGTATACAGGAAATGAACAAGATTACATTTAAGCTAAATCTAAAAAAATGATTAAGTACTTTAGAAAGAAATAATTCACCAATTATAAAATAGAGAGCAAATAAAAACTGTATCCAAACTTGCGTCAGCGTTATGCGACTTTGGACTTACATGTCATAATGAATATATGAATATAGATATACATAAGAATATAAGGATTATATAAATATACGAAGTATACGGATGAACATAAGAATTATATGAATGAATATATGAATTATACAAATGAAGGAATTATTCAGTGTTCATTTTTACAGGCTCTCACCTCTAGAATGATATTAATACAATAATATAACATCTTAACTAATTCTAACTAGATAACTAATGGTTTTTATAATACAGATTTATGTACACAACATAAGTCGGGGTAGTTAAGTCTTTTTTTGCCATTGTGAGAATAGTCTTTTCACTACAAATATACCGAGGATAATAGCACACACATTGCTAATACTGACGGCAGATGTTTGTTGTTGTTGGTTAGCCCGATCAGCTCACCCTGATCGAACAAACCGGCGGCACGCAGGTAACCGATCGCCCTCTCCGGAATGGACCAAAGGTTCAGCGCACTAGTGATGTTGTGTTGTGTTGTGTTGTGTTCTATGTTGTGCTAGAGCGGTACAGTCTGTCAAAATGTGTTCAATTGTTTGTGGTATGTCCTGGCACAGGTAGCAGGTGTCGTCTGTGGAGTTGTCTAGTCTGTGTTTATATGTCTGTAAGTTGGGGTGATGTTCACATTGGAATCGTGCTAAGTTAACTCGATCCGATCTGCTCAGGCTGGTCTCTGACCTGTCAGTGGGTGGCGGCTTCGCACCTAGGGCCGCCTTCGGACCGAGTCGTGGGTTTGTGGGTTAGGTGTGTGTATGTGTTTTCTGTACTGTGTGATGTCTGTGGGCGTGGTATGGAATGGAGTATTTGGTTATAATGTCTCTCGTGTTACCTTAATGGTGCGAGGTGTTGGTGCATGATTGTACATGTAGTGGCAAGGGTGTATTTTTGTTTCTGTGTGCAGGTGTTCTATTGGTGTTGTTTGAGTACATCCTGTAATGATACGAAGTGCGTTGTTTTGTATTGTCTGTAAGGTGTTTATGTGTGTGTTTGAGATAATGGGTGCCAAGCATAGTCCATAACTGAGCGAATATATTGTTTGTATATGAGTGATGTTGTTTCCTGCTGGTGTCCAAAATTTGTGCCTGTTAGTACCCTAAGCGTGTTAAGTCTTGATGTACATTTGTTTTTAATGTCCTGAATGTGGTTTGCAAAGGATAATGATGTGTTGTATGTGACCCCAAGTATTTTGGTCCTGTGAGTGTCTGGAATGTTGGTGTTGTTGAGTGTAATCTGTAGTGTTATCGGGTGTTCTTTTGTGTTGCTTGTTAGCAAGGTGATGGTTGATTTTGTGGGCGTTACTTTGAGTCTATTGTGTGTGAGCCAGTCTTGTATACTGTTTATGTATGTTTGTAGGTTATTTGTAGCGGTGTCGATGTTGTTGTGGGCAGAGATGGGCTCGATCTTGATCTTCAAGATCAGATCGTGATCTTGAAGATCAAGATCGTGATCTGATCTTGATGATCACTTTTATTATGGTGATCTTGATCTTGATCTAAGATCACTTTATTTCTTGTGATCTTGATGATCACTTTAGACTTCAAGATCACTTTTAATTTCAGATTCTTAAATATGCCGCTATGCGAATGTCATTTGTTTTTTGTCCAAGCGACATCTGGTGGCAACTTTGTTCAACACCGACTGTTTATGTTTTCTGTTAGTTGGGTGACTTGCGTCATGCGTGGGCTCATGGAAGGTGTAGTTGCTGTGGAATTTAGGCTCGTAAAAAGTGTAATTTACTGTGCAATTATGTTAAAAGTGTTCTATTAATATATTTATATATAGGCATAAAATATAGCCTATAGGTCCGTATTCATAATAAATTAATTCTAAACATATTTTATTTACAGATTGAATTTTTTAATAATGAGTGCAATTTTACAACTTCAACAGGCTCCCAAGGGAACCAAATATTCTAGGTTGTCACCAGAACAGTATTCAATATATTTAGATAACAATGTTGGTAATAAGGATCAATCTGTGCTATTGAACGGAAAATATTTTCAAATTGTCGAAAAAACTGGAAACAGTATCAAAGTTATTTGTATGCAGTGTACAAAGAAAACTACAATTCTGTCTGCTGGCCTCGACTCAACAAGCAATCTTCTGAGGCACCTCAGGGTTAGTACTACTTAGTAACTAAGTAGTAAGTAGCAACATTAACATAATGGTTCAAGTCATATTTTAAGTGACTGGTGCCATACAAGACTAATGCTACATTTACATAGACGTCCATTTGAATATATTGTGCACTTCAGATATTAATAGATTATGGACTAGTAACTACATTAAAAACTGCCGATATCCAACTATAATAAAACGCCAGGTGTATCTGTCTTTCTCTCTGTCTGATCCATGTCTGTAATTTCTCCTATTTAGTTACTGAAGGACGAAATTCGGCTTTCAATTTAACATAGGATAAAAATGCACTGATCATGGTGAAAATAATTTTAGTTAAAGATAACAAAATTTTAAAATCTTGTTAAGTATTAATTTCAACTAGAAGTTTGATACTCTGATAAATATTATACAGGGTGTTCAAGAAGTCTCTCCGCATGATAATAATTTATTTTCTTGTGCAGAAACTACATTCGGATCTTTTGGGTGAATATGAATCGGAGAAGAAATCTCGCAAGCGTCCAGCTAAAGAAGAAGATGCCAGCGGCAGCAATGCTGGCCCTGCCAAAATTGCCAAGCAGTCAACACTAAGCATGTTCCACATTTCCAAGCAAAAACCAGGACCACCAATATGCAAGGATATCCTTGAAAAGAAGATTCTCTCGCTTGTGGCTAATGGGCTCCTACCATTGAGCCTAGTTGAACTACATGAATTTAAGGATCTTCTTTCATGTTAGTATAACTCAAATATTTTGCTATTTTTTCCATAGCTAATATCTGATTAAAATAATTAATCATATTATTTGTATGAACATTAGACTATCGCTAGCCTAGCTAAATATTTTGATATTTTTTCCATAGCTAATCTATTGTATTTGTTTTAATTTTTAAATTTTTTTTCAGACGTCAACCCGGCTGTTCAGGTGCCATCTAGACGCACCCTGGCTAGATCTCTTGCAACAACAACCAGTACAATGAAGGAAGACATACAAGCAAAACTGGCAGCAGTTGACCATGTGTGTGTTACATGCGACATATGGTCAACTAATCACCGCAGTTTCATGGGAGTCACTGCGCATTGGGTATGCTATTGATTTAGTGTATTATTTTTATATAATTGATAAATTGACCATTGGTGATAGACTGATAGTCTGATAGACTTATAGTATAATCTTTTCAATTATTCGACATGTGTTCCTCATTCATTAATTTGGTGAGTCTTCATTTTGCTGTGATTCACAGTAATTTCACACTAATTCACTGATTCTGTCATCTGTCATTGTGTCTGATTCACAGCAAAATGTGGAAGAGTCCATATTCACAGGCTGTGAATATGGACTCTTCCACATTTTGCTCTTATGGGATGGGTCACTGATGTGGTGGTATGGTAGGCGACTCATCGCTGAATTGCCTCCTTTATATCACATAGTTCTTCTCTTCAATGTTTGGTGGCGCAGTTTAGCTGGTGCGTGTCTAACCAATATTATTAAATTAAGCTTAAAAAAATGTTCATACAAACATTGATTTTATATTCTTACATTACAGATCAATGATGACTTGTCGCGAGGATCAGCTGCACTGGCATGCCGAAGATTTCGTGGAACACATAGCTTTGATAAAATTGCTGGAATATTGGACAGGATCAACTCGGAGCATGGTTTATCTTATAGAAAAGTTGTATCTACAGTCACCGACAATGCATCGAACATGGTGAAATGCTTTAAAGAGTTCGGTGTTCGTGTTCAGAATCGTACTGACGACATTGATGAAGATGATGCAGATGAAGATGATGATGAAAAAGATTCAGATGAAGAGGTTATCATCAGCAACTTTCCTGAACATTCAGGAGAGCATGGAGAGGAGTCAGTGAAACTATCATCCCATATTCGATGTGCCTCCCACACATTGAACTTGGTAGCAACAACTGATGCAGATAAAGGACTGAATTCACCTGGACTAAAGAAGATAAAGCATTCTGCAATGGGAAAATGTTCGGCGCTGTGGAATGCTGCTGGTAAACCCAAGTCAGCAGAAAAAATACAGGAAATAACTGGCGTCCAATTTAGGTACCCATGCGTCACCCGATGGAACTCAATGTACGACTCATTAAGCCAAATATATAAACATAAGAACGACGTGAATGTAGCTCTTGAAGAACTGAATCTACCCATCCTCAAAGACAATGAATTGGAATTTATTTCAGAATATTTGTCTGTTCTAAAACCAATTGCAGCAGCCCTCAACAAATTACAGGCAGAGAAAGAATGCTACTACGGTTGTCTTCTTCCAACAGTCCTAGTGACTCAAGATGCCCTCGCAAGATTGGAGCCTATCCAACCAAACGACCTGCGCTTGAGACACTGCATGCCATTACTGGCAGCAGTCGTCTCTGGCTTCAATGCCAGATTTGGTCATTTTTTGTCGTTGAGCCCCGAGGTAACTGATGCCGTTTTGGCCTCAGTATCTCATCCGTATTTCAAACTTAGATGATATCATTGTTGCAAGGGCCTAATTTCGGCGATCATGAAGCAATCAAGTCTCAAGTAAAAGACAAGCTGCAAATGGCTGTAAGAAATTGTAATTCTGACAGCAGTGGTAATAGTTCGGTGAACTCAGACTCATCATCTGAAGACGATTTCTTCAGAACTATGGACGGCTCATTCTCTGCTCCTAACAACAAGGAAGACTTGGAAGTCCTCAATTATTTGCAGGACACCAGTAAGGCACTCGACTCTTTAGATAGGTATCCTGCTATAAAGAAGATCTTCAAGAGGTATAACACCACGCTACCTTCCTCTGCACCAGTGGAACGGTTGTTTTCGTTTGCTGGCATGGTTCATAGCCCCAAACGAAGTCGTCTCTCGGATGGTAACTTTGAACAATTGGTTTTGCTGAAAGCAAATGTTTACAGCGGTTGAACATTAAATTAACACTCTTAACTTGCGGTTTTTACCCTTATATTGTCAGTAATTGCGTACTGCAGTAAAACTGTAAAATTAAATTCTATGTAAAAAATGTTTACTTATATATGCTGACCATTCATTGATATGGGTTATGGACCTGGTGAAATGAGAATTGAGAAAAATAGAACTAAAAACTATATGTAGGTCATTTAATAGTTTTTTCTTTGCTGATAAGTTATGATAATACTAAGTTTTAAGTTTACCACCTGAAAAACTGAAAGGGGAATCGTCAATCCCCGTGGTTTAGATCAGGTGACATGGGTAGGATGCGATGCTTGTATTGCCTCAGCCCTCAGGGGAGTATTAGGAGTGATACTTTTCAGGAGTGATTAACAAAATAATTTGTTTTTGTTTACTCTACAAGAGTACAACTTTTTTCAATTCATATAAAAGTGATCTTAAAAAGTGATCTTGAAAAGTGATCTTCAAGATCACGATCTGGATCTGGATCTTCAAGATCACATTTTTCTGGTGATCTGATCTTGATCTTCAAGATCACATTTTTCTGGTGATCTGATCTTGATCTTCAAGATCACCAAAGTTGGTGATCTTGTCCATCTCTGGTTGTGGGTTGATGTTAGAGTGATGTCATCTGCATATGATGATAAAGTAAACTTGTTATCTATGGGTGTTGGAACGTCATGCATGTATAAGTTGAACAGTGTTGGTGAGAGAACAAAGCCTTGAGGGATCCCGTTCGGGAAAAGCTTGTTTTTGGATGACTTTCCATTAAATGTGACATGTGAGTATCTTCCTGAAAGATAGTTGCTCAGCCACCTTTTGGTGTTGTTGTGCACGTTTGTGTTGAATATTTTGTTTATGAGAGGGAAGTGTGGAATAGCATCAAATGCTTTAATAATGTATATTGTTGCTAATAGTGTATGTTGAGCTGGTCGTCTGGAGTTGATGTCATCCATGATGTGCTGCGTGAGGTTAGTGAGTAATGTCGTGGTTGAGTGGTGAGGTCTGAATCCATTTGAGTAGGCGATAGCGATATGTGTGGGTTGGTGATTTGTAAGATTAGTCTTTCTGTTATTTTGGAAGGTGTGCATAGTAAAGTAATGGTTCTATAGGAAGCTGGTTCTGTTGGATTTTTGTTTGGTTTGAATAGTGTAAAAATTTTACCTTGTTTCCATATGTTAGGAATAATACAGTGTTGGTATGAATATGTGCCGATGTTTGTGAGAGCTAGTATTTCCTGTGGGCCCAAGTGTTTAAGGTGTATGTCAGATATGTTGTCTGGTTCAGTAGCCTTCGAATTCTTAATGTTTTTGATGATCTTGGTGGTCTGGTTTGTATTGAAGGGTGTAATTGTCGTGTCGAGTCTGTAGGTTTTCGTGTCTCTTCTGTAAATAATTGTTACTGGTTACAGTATTTGTAAAAAGTTATTCTGGTTATCATCTGAAAATTTTTAAAAACGACTCAATTGATCATTCCATTTAGGGGCATGAAGTCCGGATAGGATGGTCACCGGTTTCATGGCGGAATTCAAGATTTTTATAGTAGGTTTGAATTTAGTTTCAGACAGAAAGGGGTACGAGTTGTTAAGTGTAATCTCAATATTATAAGGGGAAAAATTTTATTCATATCTACGTCTTAAATTATACGAAGCTGTTGGTGGTCGTGTAAATGTTTGTGGTCGTGTGGATGTTTGTGTTTGTGTGTGGAATGGTCGGCCTCGCTTCGGTGGTAGTGGGAATCAAACATAAACATTAAGCTCGGATTCTGAGTGTGTTCGTTTCTTTTCGTGAAGATTCTAATTCACGTGGTTGATGCATTTGCGGCCGGTATGTAGGGTCAGTGCGTCAATCATCAATTGGTGAGGGTGGTGACGGAGGAGATGGTGGAGTTGGGGGAGATGGTGGAATTCCACCGAGTGATCCTCTAGAACAGCATTTTTTAATCTGGGAGAAATTTCCCCCAGGGGGGAAGTTTCAGGAATCCAGGGGGGATTTACGGCAGAAGTTTGTTTGGTGATCATATAATTAGTGTGCATTATAAGTCTGCTAATGTTATTAAATTTTGTCTCCGAGGCTACTTTTTTCCGTATCCTAATGGAGGGGGAAATCGGGTAGGGCGAACTGGTCGAAGGGGGAAATGACACGAAAAAGGTTAAGAACCGCTGCTCTAGAAGGGGTTTCTTCAGGGTCTGGTTCCGATGGGACTCTCGGTTCTGGGACCTCTTCTTGTTCAGAGATTTGCTCGAGTACTGGTGGTATTACTACGTACCAATCTTTGTCACGGGTAGTGGTTTCTGCGGTGACCACTTCGGTTTTGTTGTCCCTGTTGGATTTGTTAATATTTTGATCTTTTGAGGGATAGGCGGCTCGAACGCCTGGCAGATGTTTTTTGGGAAGGTGTTGTTCGGTAGCTATCTTCAAATTATCAGCGTGAGTGATCTTTAGTTTGGAATGGTCTCAGAGGTCGAGGATTTCGTAACGGTTCTTTCCGAGGTTTTTCATAATCCTATATGGGCCATCCCATTTTGAGTATAATTTGCGATGAGCACTTGGCGGTTTCACGCTCTTTATGTAACATCGCATACCGACGATTGTAGTCCGTTGACGGGGATGACGCCTATGCTGCTCTTGCTCCATCTGTTTGTTTCATTGGCATATCGGATTATGTCAAAACTTTTGAAAGATCGTTCAACTAGTTGCTGATTTGCTTTTGCCATCTCGGAATGTGTTAGAACTGCCGGGTCGATTTGGTCAGGCAAATCAAAAGGTAGCCTTTTGTCGTAGTGATATAGGACGAAATGAGGGGTCCCCGATGGACACGTTATAGCCGTTGTTGATGGCTGTTTGCACCATGGGGAGGGAATCATCCCATGTACGGGAGGATATATCGACAACATGGCGGAGGGCTTCTATGATCTTCCGATTGTCTTTCCACTAAACCGTTTGCCTGCGGATGGTATGCCACAATGTGTGTTTTTAATTTTACACATGTTAGAGTGACTCGAACAATTTGGGAGTGAAACTAAGGGCGTTATCCGAAATTAGGATGGAAGGAGTAGTATGGTTTTGGATGACGCGTTCCATTAGGGCTCTTGCCACAGTTTCCGAGGTCTGGTTTGGAATGGCAACTACTTCGCTGCAACGCGAGAGAAATGGTCCGGAAACACAATGATGTACTGGTTTCCCTTTGATGTTTTGGGGAATGGTCCCAGTATGTCCATTCCAGTTCTTTGCCAGGGCCGTTGGCATACTGGATATTTATGCATGGGAGCTGTGGACGGTACGTTGCCTTTATGTCTCAAACAAGACGGGCATCCAGCGATGTATTCATGTACCTTTTTGTTCATTTTGGGAAAATGGTATCGCTCCAAAGGACTCTTGATGGTGCGATCCGGCCCCATGTGGCCAAACAAAGGTGTGTCGTGACAAAGTCCGATGGCTATATCTACAAGATCCTTTGGTATTTCCAAGAGGTCGTTTCCATCTTCGTTCCTAAAATGTACGAGCCCATCTTTTAGGTTGTACTGTTCTTTTACCTTTGATGGTTCCTTTTGTTCCAGGTGAGCCCGAAGGTTCTGGGTGTGTTGGTGTGTGTTCTCGACAATCCGTCTGGAATAACTTGGTTTTCCCGGTTTGTATACGATTTTGGCCGCAAAGTCCTGAATCAACAGAGCCCATCTACTCAACCATCCTTCAAGTAGCTTGTCCTTGAAGAGATACGCGAGTGGCTTATGGTCAGTTTTGATGGTTACATCGTAGCCGCAGACGATATTTCAGAATTTTTTCAAAGCCCAATATACCGCTAGGGCCTCTCGGTCCGTAGTGGAATAACTCCGTTGAGGTCCAGAGCGAAGCTGACTGGCATAAGCAACATGTAATTCCACACCATCTACGTCCTGTAATAGGACGACTCCTAGTCCATAGGAGGAAGCATCTGTGGCTATGACAAAGGGTTTGGAGGATGGGATGACAGGTTAGTTTACCGATTAAAATTTCAAAGGCATGTTGGTGATCAGATTCCCAGTTCAGTTTAGCATTTTTCTGGAACAAATTGGTAATGGGTTTCGCAATGTTTGAAAATTGGGGGATAAAATTTCGATAGAATCCGACAAATCCAATAAATGCATGAGCGTCGTCGATGGTTTTAGGTACAGGGTACCTTTCCACTGATTCAAGTTTGGCTGGATCAGGTTTAATTCCAGTGGATGATAATAGAAATCCTAGGTATACCAGGGATTCCTGTAAAAAGTTGCACTTTGCAAGTTTCAGTTTAAGGTGTGTTTTTCTCAAGTGTAACAGCACATTCTGAAGACGTTGAAAGTGTTTTTATATCCGAACTATAAACGATGATATCGTCAAGGTAGACAAGAGCTTCGACGCCTAATAGGTCGGAAAGGACTATATTCATCAACCTAGAGAAATTAGCAGGCCCATTTCGGACTCCAAAAGGTAAAACCTGGAATTCGTAATGGCCTCGATTAGTGGAGAAAGCAGTCAATGCCCGAGATTCGGGACTGACCTCCATTTGCCAATAACCGGATGCTAAATCGAGGGATGAAAAGAAGTTAGCTCTCCCAACGTTCAGAATTGTTTCCTGCATGTTTGGAATAGGGAAACGGTCTGGGATCGTAATGTGGTTTAGGCGTCTAAAATCTATACAAGGGCGAGATGTTCCATCCTTTTTGGAAACAAGAATCATAGGAGCGGACCAGGGACTAGCTGAAGGCTGAATGACATCCTGCTCCAACATGTCCTTGATGTGTTCCTCAATAGTTACTAATTGGGAATGTGGAACCCTATAGGGAGGAATGAAGATGGGTTTGGAATTGGGTTCCAGCTTGATTTTGAAAGGAACCAAATTAGTTCGGCCCAGAGGATCTCCCTTTAGGGCAATCACATCTCTATTTCTTATCAGGAAATCGAGAAGTGATTCCAGTAGTTGGGGATCCTGTACGGCTGGTGACTCCTGAAGGAAGTGCTCCAGACATTTCTTATAGTCTTCTTTTAATGCTGAAGGGTTTAATTCTAAGGAACTGGAAACACGATTTATAGTAATTGTGGGGAAATCCGAATTTATTTCTACTGTGGAAACAGTTCCTATTCTCTGATTTGAAGTTAATTCAATGGGGCTTTTTCTTTGTTTAAACAAACAACAGGGATAGCTGAATTCTGACTATGACTAAGAACTTGGGCAATAAGAACATCTCTCTTGAAGTTACTTTTCTCTGTAATAAGAGTACGATCTGACTCTAATAGTTTCCTTGACCGTTTACTACTCTTACTGGGAAACAAATCTTCTCATAAGGTGCTACTGTTATATGCTCTGTAGGGCATATGAAAAATTGTGAATCTGACTCTGGTTCGGCAACTAAAATTTGCTTTATTGGCTGAAAAATCGTTTCAGTTGGATTTCGAATCTCAACTGCTGAGTTAACTGAAACTGGCTGAACTGAAACTGACTGACTGGAATCTGAGTGTATTGATCCTACTGGATTCACAACTGGAACTGATTACTGTGGGAGCTGATTTCTGGGGCGGTTGTCCCTCTGGATGCAACCGACTGACTTGAACTGCTATAAACTGGAGTGGGTTTCTTACTTCTTTCGGAAATCCGAACTAAACTGATTCCTGTTAGCATTAGGCTGAACGTGCGGCACCTGTCTATTATGTTCATGGAGAGGGTGTGTCCTATTTCTACACTTAACTAATTTTCCGGCTGGGTAAATTTCCCATTGATTCCGGTTGAAGAAATCCATACCTAGTAAGATATCTGTCTGAAAGGTGGCGACTGCGTCCACAATAAAAACATTTTGCGGGATATATCGCGTTACCAACTTCTAAATATAATTCTATTTCTCCATATGTAGGTATGGGTGTGCCTGTAACTCCTTGAGTTGGCAGGAAGGTGCCTTAATTTCATATTTATAATCTGTACTCTCTAGTAACTCATCTGCACATTGTTTCTTAATTAATGTTGCATGTGCCCCTGTATCTAGGAGAGCGGTTAAATCTCGGTCTGTGCTGCAATTTATTATTAAATCTAGTAGATTCGCACCTATTATCCTGATGGGTAGTTTGTGTGTGTATTTGGGAGGGAGGAAGCTGAACTGCTGCCTCCACAGTGGGATCTAAAAAAGAACTTGAATTGACTTCTATGGGAGGACCTGAGTCATATGCTACGGGATCATCATACACTGGAGGGTCTTCTGGAAAAGTGTACTCTGGGGAAACTGATTCTTCAACGGGTACTTCTACGTACCGAACCATCCGACCTTGTTGATTATATTGGGGTCTGGACATCGGGTAATAGTGTGGTTGACCTTGTGGTCGTGAGCTGTTTGGTGGGTGGTTCTGTTGAGGCTGGGAACTAACTGGTTTCTGCGAATTGGAGGGCTTTTGGGAACGTTGGTGATTTGATCTCTGGAAATGGGGCCTGTACCCTACATGGGCTTTGCGGCACATTTTTGTCGGTCGCCACGGCGATGACCATGTTCATGACAGCGGGAGCAATACGGAGGATAATTACATTGACTCATCATATGCCCAAAACTATCGCAATTAAAACACTGTGGAGGAGGGCGTACATTCTGGGTTTGTGGGGCTTGTTTCCGAGGTAGTGTTCCCTGCATCGACCTAGATTTATAGGATTGTTGTTGTTGTTGTGGTTGTGGTTGCTGCTGCTGAATGTAGTGTATGGGGGTCTCTCTACCCTTCCAGTGCTTCTGGCTTGCTAAGTCTGGGTAATATTCCCTTATTTTATTTATGGCTACACTTACTGGTTTGTCAATATTTAGACACTTTTGAAATCTCTTTTTAGGTGCTACGGGTAGGTTTTGATAAATGGTTGCTGCTACTATTAGATTTCTTTGCTTTGAAGCGAATGTAATGTCATGCATTTTTTGCCGCTCGGATGGCTTCTCCTACGAGTTTGTGTTCGTGTAATAAAATTATTTAAACCTTCATGTTCTTCTTTCTTCCATTTAGCTTGGAAGACAGCTTCTAATGTGGCCAAAGGTTGTGCGAGTGTTATTTCTTTGAAGAATTCTAATAAGTGTTTTTTAAAATTGTCCCACGTAGTAGCTTCGCTAATGGGTGGGACGTAGGTAACTGTACCATGGGCCCTCTTTAGGGTCGATAAACCTTTTAGCTTCCCTAATCTTTATATCATCATCTGTAATGTTTTCGCGTAAGAAGTGCTGTTCTAGAGACTCAATCCAAGGTCTTACGCACGGTTCAACAAAGTTATTATCTATGGTTCCCTTAAAAATCAGGACAATGTGGGGAAGGTTTACAAGTCTACTTAAGTTACTGTATGGTGGGGAAGCGGTTTGAGACATGTTAGCTTGTGCTTGAGCTGAAGTTTGCGTGCTTGGAAATACGTTTGAAGGGCGCGGGATAGGTGGAGAAATGGGTGTAGGGGAATTTTCAATGTCAGAAAGCGCACCGTCTGAATCGTTCGTATGTGAAGGTACTGTTAATGTATTCTATTTTCGTCTGCTTGACCGATGTAGTAATGTCTAATTAAGAATTAAAATGTTTTGGTTATAAGAAATTAATAATGGTTGCTTAAGAAAGATAATAATATTTAATAAGAAATGTAATTACTTTAAATAATGGTTTGTTTAAAAAAATACAAGTTGGCAACACTAAGAATCGGCCCAAGCGAGACGAGAGAGAAATGAAAAAAAAAAAAGGTAGTCATTGGATGGCCTTGGACTTAAGGTGTTTTTAGTATTAATATGTTTTGTGTGAATTTAGAATATTATTTCATGTCTCTCTCCGACTAAAATGTTAACGTTAATTCCCCCCTCGCATTACCCCGTTTGTCTAAATTGTTTCGGTATTAATAAAAGAGTAAAGTGTTAATGAAGAGTATAATTAATCCCCTGGTCTCCTTTGCATTGTTGAATTATAACGACGCCTCAACTCGGTCACGTCTACCCGTGTTTATAAAGCTCAGCGAAACGAGTGTAAAGAGAATGATGAAGGATAAAGAGAAATTGAATAGAAAGTAAAGTAAATAATGAATTATAAATGAAGGAAGGGGAATCACTACACCGATCTTAATTTATGGAATGATCACTTGAGTGGCTTTCCTAACTACTCTATCTAAGAAGTACACAAATAATGCACAACAATTTGCCCAACTAGGGAAAAATTTAAAAAAATTGTAAACAAAATAATAAAAAAATATAAACAAAATTTCACTCGAATGTAGGTGAATGTCCGGTAATATTATGATTGGTACATTAAATTACATTATTCTATGCTAATTATAATAGTAGAAATAACTGTTTCAATAAAAAGAAATGTATCACTGGTGTGTGGAGTGTTCACTGTGTTTTATGTTGATTCTGGCTTGATACTAATTATTAACTGTTAATTATACTGACTTCTCAAAGGTCAAAAGCCCCTCCACCCCAGTAAAGTGCCATCCCATACGCCTATGCATTAGATGTTAAGATGACTTGTTCAAAACTTGTTATACCCCAATGTATACAGTTCATTTGTAGTGGAACTAGTGACCGAACTACAGAATGTATAATATGAGAAAACTGTATGTTGCTTATAATAATATTTACAGGAGTTTATTAAGAACTCCTAGGTTTATAAATGGTGCGCTTTCTAGACACCTTATTGTAGTCAATAAGGTGCCTAACTGTACCAGTACCACACGTAATTTTGTATATAGATTTTGTATTTTGTATTTAGGCTTGGTGAGTCAGTCATTAAGATAACAGAAGCCATGGTTAGTGAACTTATCTCCGATATATTTTATAGATCTCAAATCTGGAAGCATTGGAGTACAGTATGTTCATTATTCATAGTGTTTCACTGGTCTACATAGTCAGTGCTTCAGACAACTATCTCTTAGCCTTCTATGGACCACTTGTATAATGTTTGTTCCTGTTGAGTCATGAAATAAAGTTTTTGTTTGTTTGTCCTTATTCACCGGCTAAGATTTTTAAGTAATTTCAACATTTATTGTACTTATTCGCAGTGGTGTAGTGCTGTGGGAACGCGTGGGACCCTCACTGTTTCAAATAAATCCGAACTTACAAATCTCTAACGTCATGAAATTTTAATTCCCACCCCTAGGAGAAATATGAGAAAGAATCATTAACTGTTTCATTTCTTTTAGCTTCGACTGAGGCAATGCTAGACTATAAAGATCTGGTGAAACAGTCACCACGGCGTAACAGTTAACTTTTTTTTAGTTAATCATTCCAGTTGTTAGCTATTTTTATTGATCGTACTCGATGTCATATATCTAATGACACTGGAAATACTGCATCTTCAACCTTGGAATATATCCTAATATCCAGTGCATATGACCTCAAAATATCCCTGAAATTGGTCAGATTTCAAAAGATTTCCCGGGAGGCTTACAGTACCCCCGACCCCCAGCTGTATGGGCTCGCCGCGCTCGCCATTGTCCCCCCCCCCCATCTGAGTAACACTTTCAAAATGCGTTCCCTCACTTCTTTATTTAGCACTACACCACTGCTTATTCGTATTTCCAGCCATTTTTACTTCCCTTTTCTATTTTGATCTGTTTTCGCCAATTTGTCACTTTTCTTCTTTTCAAAATCTAAGTCTACCGTGGTTTATGACCTTCCTTTTCATCCTTTTTATACGCTTGGGACTGTACTGAGAGGCCTTTCATTTGTTCAGTTATTTCTAATTGTGATATTTGTTATTTATATTGCCTATATTCACTTACTTTAACTGCATAAATTATTTCCACAGATGCACTAACATCTTAAAAACACTATGAATTAACTGTCGAGCTGTTATTCCTTTGCCATTTTGATGTAAATACAAAGTGAGAACAAAGCAGTCATTCACCACGAGGCACACACACACACACACACACACACACACACATTACATTATATATATATATATATATATATATACAGTAATGGCCAAAAATAATAAAACTTTTGTTATCTTACCTGTCAGTACGCATCTCTTCATCATTATAGGGCTACTGAAAACCAGTGCCAGCCCACAAATCGCCAAAAACAGCACCAAACAAACCCTGGTCATCCTTCTAGAAGCAAAGAAAATAAAGTAAAAACATACACAATATAAATATAATTAAGTTTAAAATACACTGATATCCATTAGCAGGAATAGATCCATAGTTTATCTCTGTCTAAAGACAGAAATTATGTGCGTTAACTGCTTTCTTCTTATTCTATCGACCTGCCTGTGTGTCATGTGTAATTTCGGCAGATGTTACCGTGTTATTAAGTTAAGTTATCCTTTTCACAATGTTTTAGGAATAATTTCAAGATTTACTCATATGCATTCAACTGTCGGCCCAGTCGCTCTCCACTTTAAAACGTACTAGACGTTTGGTTATATATGTAGTGATCGACCAGAAATTCCTTCCCTCGCCGTTCGCAAACATCTGGGAATCATCAGATACCGAAAAACACACGTGAGTTCAAGGAGAGAGAAGCAAATTATGCTGGTTTTTTCCCAGAAAGGCCACGAAAAACTACGCGTCTTCCGAGCCTATATAAGCCCGAGTTCACTAAAAATCGCCCTCACTCTGCTCGTTACTCCTTCTTGTGACTCTCCCCTTTCACGTAGCGCTGTTCGATTTCAGCTGGCCTTAGTGCTTCTAGCAACAGTTCACCAATACACGAAACGAATCACCACTTGAGGCGACCTACAATTTCATCCCGCCGGGAGCAAACATTACTCTACCGGCGTCATCCTTCTGGCCTTGGCTTCACTCATCCCTCACCACAATTCGATCGGCGCCCTTTCAACAAGTCTATCAATGGGCCCTCAACACATCCTCCTGCCGGTAGGTCTATGCGTCCAGAGACCATCTCCGTCGAAACGCAGTATGATCAACCTTCACGTAGGCCCTCGTCAGTCTTCAGAGTTATCTCCGTCGAAGTCCAGGTCCATAAACCTTCTCGGAAGCCACAAGCCTATCTTCTGTCTTCGTGTTAAGCAAATCCCGCGTAGCCTACATAGCCTAGCGAATAGGCTATATCCAAAAGTGTCCCAAATCAGGCAAACTAACTTTCCCATTACGACTACCGTAAGCCTGTTCAATTATTTTACCATATTCAATTGTCTTAACGTATTTGTATCCGCTGGTTTATTTGCTCATTTATGCATTTCATTTTTACTTGCCTAATCCGTTTACTGTACCAACACCATACTTTCATTACCTCCGTTATTATTTGGCTTAATTACTTATTATTGTGTGTTCACTGCCGCATATCTCCTTAGCCTACCTGAATTAGTGTTTTCTTGTCATTATTATATTCATTTAACACTTATACTGTATAAATCATTCCTCATTGCTAAGAATCAGCCATTGTAATATAGCACAATTACTGTATACAGAATTGCTAATCACTGTGAACAAATAATTCATTTATTTTTCTAATTAAACACAAAACAACAAAGTAATTTCTCTTTCCTCATTAAATATTATTTGTTTGGGCTGTGCCCCGAACTGGTGACCCCGATTTATTCATTTCACTTTAATTCATAAATTATAGTAAGCCTACTTTCTAGCAGGGGCGTACCTAAAGTATTTGGCACCCGGGGCGGATCCTTCCTTTGGCACCCCTCATAAATAATGTTAAAATTTAAACACACAGAAAAATATTATGTTTGCAAGTAGATTTTTAAACAGTACAGTACTGTCATAAGCAGTCATATACAAAAAACACAGGAAATCCAGTCTCAACGCTCAGCCTATTCTTCAAAGGTAAATAGAGAGGATTCACAGTCTCTGCTTTCGAGCCTTAATTTCTGCAAATTGATCAGTGACCTCATCAAAATTCACCTTCTTTTCATGTTCAATTGAAAGTAAAGCCAGATTTGTCAATCTTGTCTGACTCATGGTCGAGCGAAAGACATTTTTATCAATTTCAATTTTGAAAAACTTTGCAGCTATCCCCTACCTAAAAGGAAAAAATAATATATTATAATCAACACTGAAAATTCCTATGATGCGCGACTTTTGCGCCACCCTATACAGTATATATATATATATATATTATATATATATATATATATATATATATAATAATTAGGGTTGTTCTTATTTTGCGACTTTTTAATTGTTATGACTGCGCCCCCGGATATTGTGCGAATAGCCATAAAGACAAATCGTGTGAAGCTTGAGAGCAATCGGATAACTTTTAAAACCTCTCCCGGGCATTTTTGTATTCTCCCTCGTGTGAACTCAGTATACTTTTGGGTTGCTTCTTCGATTGCTCCGCCTCCTAATGCGTTCGGTTTCAGTAAATAATTTTACGCAGTAACTCAGTTGTTGCCATCCTAGCGTCGGGGTCGGTTGTGCAGATATTTTAGCTTCGTCTTGCCTTACAGGCCTAGAAGCCAAGCCTCCAAGGTATTGATTTCTCAAATAAATTGTGGAAAAGTAAACTTGTAGATGAAAATGTTAGCTTGCTGGCGAGGGAATCATGTTTTAATTTTATATCATTTCATTTTAATTCATTATTTAAATCTATATCATTAATTTATATTAATCGTTATATTTCATGTTATAAGGTGTCTATTTTTCTAATAAGTTTTAACATGTTTCCCTTCACAGACTTGAAATCATGTCGTCGACTGCAACTGTTAAGCGTATGACGCGGAAGACAACCAAGGTGTTTCTGGTAGACCACCCATCTGAGTCCCTGACCGACTCAAAGCTGCCGTCGAAAGGAGAGGTCCTGCGCCGCTTCTTCCATGTGCACATCATCGGCAAACAGACAATACTGAAGGCGGCTGATATCGTCATCCGCGAGTTTTGGGAAATCGGCCGGATTCCGACCTCCGTTCATCATCGTTGCGCCCAGAAGCTCATCAAGTTGCACGAGGAGTGGAAGAACCTGATGCGCAAGAAAACGCAGGCGACCACGCCGTTCCTCGTGAACAAGCGGAACGCCTGGACGCGCGATCTCAACAATCTATTCGACATCGCCCACGGGAACGCGCTGAAGATCTACAGATCTGCAGAAGCTAAGGCTAACAAAGACCCTAAGATCCACTCTAAGGTTAGCCCGAGAGAAAGGAAAGAGTAGAGGGTTAAGAGAAGAGAAGAGAATAAGGGGTTAAGTAAGGAGGAACACCTATCACTCGTGGGTTAACATTCATTCAGAAAAAGAGAAAAAAAGACTCACCATCATCATCCGCCGGCCACTGCCGACAAGTCAGAAAAAATAGTCGGAGAAAATAGGAGAGGGAGTGAAAGATGAAAAGAAGTAAAATAAGAACGCTTACAAACCATGCAAACACAGTCTTAACTCACTGTCATACCATGCAAACTACAAACATGCAAGAAAAGAGAGTTACAGACATGCAAAGTAAGGAGATAAGAAAAAAAAAAAAGTAGGTAAAGTTAAACAAAAAGTGGGTTAGTTTACGATACGAGCTGCATCTACGTTCGTGTTAGTCTAATTTTTTTTTTTTTTATTGCTGGCATCACACGCTGGCATGTCACAAGCTGGCATTAATCGTCAACAGACTCATCCTCGAGCACCACCACCAGAGCTCCTGTTGCTAATTGTTTTTTTATTTTTATTTTAAACAACGTTAATATTTTTAAAATGTCTGTCACGACGGTTCTTAAGCACATCAACGCTGGTAGAGTTCACGACGGGCGCGGGAAGATTATTCCATTTATCAATTACTTTAAACGTAAAGAAGTTTTTAGCGATATTAGTAATGAAACGTCTGCCACGCAACTTAAATCCGTTATTACGAGTATTACTATTATCGAAAGTGAACAATTTGTCAAAATTTACATTATCGATGTTATTAACGATTTTGAAAACTTCAATAAGCTCCCATCTTAATCTCCTAGTTTCGAGTGAATACAGGTCTAACTCTTTAATCCTATCTTCATAAGGCTTGTTGCGCAATGACGGAATTAGTTTCGTGGCACGACGTTGAACCCTTTGTAACCTATCAATATCTTCGCGTAAACACGGGCACCAAAACTGAACGGCATATTCAAAATGAGGCCTGACTAGGGACTTGTAAAGGGGCAATATAATATCCTTCGATTTAAATTCGAAATTGCGCGCTATGAAGTCTAACATCCTATTAGCTTTTGCGCAAGACTCCAGGCACTGGTTCCTAACCTTTAAATCCTTAGATACGTGTACGCCTAAATCTACTTCCTCGTCAATGCTCGCCAGCTCCCTATCATCCATCGTGTACGTGTAATTATTGTTGCGAGAACCTATATGCAAAACTTTACATTTGTCTACGTTAAATTGCATCTGCCACTTATCTGTCCACTCCATAATCCTATTTACATCGTCTTGGAGCCTATTACTATCGTCCTCGTTAACAACCTTACCGCCTATTTTAGTATCGTCCGCGAATTTTGACACGTTACGAGTCAATCCTACATCTATGTCGTTAATGTAAATTACGAATAGCAATGGGCCTAACACTGAACCCTGTGGGACACCGCTACCTACATCCAGAGCTGGGCAATAAATACATTGAATGTATTTAAATACTAAATACTAAATACATGGGAGAAATGTATTTAAATACTAAATACTAAATACATTTTACGAATGTATTTAGATACTAAATACAAAATACATCAATTGTATTTAAATACATTTGTAAATACATTTTAAATACATACAAATTTTAACATATGCATTCACTAATTCACTAAGCCATGACACGCACACGATAAAGAAATCAACCGCTTTCGACTAAGAGTGGCACACAACTGATTGAACTGACACGTTGAAACATGAACCATGCTGTACTACACTGTCGACGCGTCGTACTGTGCTAGTACAGAACGTGTATTAAACCAGTAAAAGTATTTACATTTTTATATTTTGAGTATTTAAATACATTGTATTTAAATACTCATTAAAGTATTTAAATACTATATTTAAATACATGAAAAACAATGTATTTATAAATACAGTTCTAAATACACAAATGTATTTAAATACGTATTTAAATACAAATGTATTTAAATACTGCCCAGCTCTGCCTACATCTACCCACCCCGATTCACTACCATTAACTACGACCCTCTGTCTCCTAGCACGTAGCCATTCTTTTAACCAATTAGCTACCTGACCGCGTATACCGTGCGCTTTGACCTTCGCAATTAGTCTCCTATGCGGAACTGTATCGAACGCCTTTTTAAAATCTAAATAAATAACGTCAGCTGCTCTATGCCTATCGTATTCGCGCACTATTTCGTTATAAAATTCTAACAAATTAGTTAAACAAGACCTATGGCGTCGAAACCCATGCTGACTACTATTAATCAAATCTCTACTTTCTAAGTGATCGATGATACGATCCGTAACTACGGATTCCAAAAGTTTACCGACAATTGACGTTAAGCTAATGGGCCTATAATTGCTAGCTACTGCGCGGTCGCCTTTTTTAAAAATAGGCGTGACGTTAGCTAATTTGAAGTCTTCAGGAATAATCCCCGTTTCGAGTGACTGATTAAAAATCTTCGTTAAGGGGCCTACGATAATGTCTTTCAAATGTCTGGAATAAAAAGCGTCAGGGCCTGAAGCCTTGCTAACTTTTAGCCTATCGATATAATGCGCAATCTCACCCTCGTAAACAGTTATTTCATCCAAAATAGTCTCGCTACTAAATGGAACGATATCGTCCACGTTGGGGACATTATTTACGTCTTCTACGGTAAAAACTGTCGCAAAAAAGTTCCATCGCCTGAGCGTCAGAAGCCAAAGCGCCATTAACATCCACTAGAGGGCCTATGTTATCTTTTATCGGCTTACGATTATTTACGTATTCAAAAAACTTTTTTGGATTATGTTTACTATCCGCAGCTATAAGTATCTCTAAATTACGCTTGGCATTCCTAACTGATCTTTTAACCTGACGTCTAAGCTCGATATATCTATTAAAGTTAGCTGCCTTGCCATTGCGCTTACTAAGTCTATACGCTCTGTTACGCTCGTTTATGAACTCGCCTATTTCCCTAGTCCACCACTTGGGCCTACCACGATTTCTAGCGCGCTTAGGTCTACGAGGAATAAACTCCCTTTCAATATTCCTAAAACTTTCCTTAAACGCCACCCAATGCAAATTTGTGTCAATACCCATAAATAAGTTATCCCAGTCCCTACGAAAATCAGGGACTTCTATTACGTTACTATCCTTAGTGTTTTCTATCAATAACTTAAACCTAAGAATTTGATGATCACTACATCCTAAACTCTCGCCTACTTCTAAACCTTCGACTATATTCTCGCCGTTCGTTATCACCAAATCTAAAATATTATCACCGCGCGTTGGTTCGGTAACCATCTGTCGTAAAAAGTTATCTTCCATAAACTCAATCAATCTCAAACCCTCCTCATTACCAGTAAAAGTCTCATAATTAACATTGGGGCAGTTAAAGTCTTCGACAATTATACTATTCCGATTGTCAATAAAGTTACCAAGAAGTGAGTAAAATCTAATATCTGTATCGAGGGGTTGAACGGGAGGTCTATAAACAACAACAAAATTAAAACTAATACTACGCGCCCTAACTTCAACACATATCGCATTAATTGCTGCCGGAAAATCTAACTTAACCTCGATAGCCCTAAGGGAATTACGAATGTACAGCAAAACGCCTCCACCGAACCTATGTAACCTATCATTAGTAAAGAGTTTAAAACCCGGTATATCAAGTTCCCCCAACAAGTCCCGAGTCACGGTATTTAACCAAGTTTCAGTGATAGCAACTATATCGTAGTTGCCGGAATAAATTATCGCCTTAAATTCATTTAATTTATTTCTAATACTACGCGCGTTACAATAAAAGACGTTTAAGTTATTTTTTACCACGGGCCGGCGTTTTAAACTATTTTTCACGTCGGCCCGCGTTCCCCGGACCCACAACGTTTAAAGAAGGCTTCGACCTATACACCTTTCGCACGTTTTCGTCTATTAACCTACCTAGCCTAGCATTACCTATTTCATTAAAATGCACCCCCATCTTTTATAAAAAGGCTAGGATCACTGAATTCGGACCACAGCTTTACGAAGGGTACATTTTCCTCAGCACAAATCTCTTCTAATTTATTATTAAAAAAAATATTGTTTTTGACGTAATCCTAAGACCCAACCCGTGCCTATGGGTAATATCTAGAACTAAAGACCTATCTGACCTCGCCTTCGGGAACCTAATTAACCCCCTATATCTCTCCAAAAGGTCAGGCACTCTCGTATCGGGCCTATACGAGTCGTTGCCTCCTACTATCGTCACCAACATCGAGTGACGGGAGGCAACGTCAATCCTATCCACTTCGTCTCTAACTCTGTCAACCCTGGCCCCTGGGAGACATACCCTCCTCCTCTTGGTTGGATGCCGTTCAACGAACTCTTTGTCCATGTGGCGCACTAAAGAGTCCCCAATTAAAATAGTTTTCCCCTCATTCACGTCCCTTTCCAAATGGGCGAAAGGGTTCGAAACCTCGATAGGGGGGGATTCCTATCACCTAACGTACGCGGCCTAGCTCCACCCTTAACTTCCCTAAATCCCTCCCCATCTTCTACTCTCGGACTAACCTTAACCCCTTCCTCAACTCTATCCAACCTTCCCGACAAACTACCTAAACTAGAAACTAGGTTACGCACCTCACCCTTCAAATTATTAACGTCTTCAACGTTAGTATTGGTTCGGCTTCCGTCAACCGTAGCCCTACCCTTGCACTTCATTACCTCACGTACACTGCGTTTTATGTCAACTATTTCCTCAATTAACTCTCAAAAGAAACAATCTGATCTCTCGGTAATCGCCATAGGACCGCCGTTATAATCTTTAAATTCCGAATACCACCGGTTTACCCTACATCTAACACACGACGCTTTCTGCGACGGCATCGCGCAGTTAAAAATTAGTTTAAACCGTCACAAATTTAAGTTAAATTAAGCCGGCACGCTATGAAAACTTCTAAATCGCTATAAACCACTAATATGCTCGTCGTTCAGGAGGACAAGGCGTTTCTCCTGGCCCAGCGCGAGTACGGTCGGCGTGGGGCGATGCTCGGCGTCGACCGCCTCCTCGCCGACCGTGAGGCACAACAGGCGCATCGCATCGCAGAGGATCGCGCGCGCCAGGAGGAGGAGGCAGAACGGAAGCGCGCTGAGGTGGAAGTGACCAAACTCAAACTGGACTCCAGCTCCAGCGAGGACAGCCCACGACGCCCACGCCCAGCCGTCGACATTCAGCGCCGCCAGTCTGCCGCCGCCGAAACGCCGCGTGCGACAGCAGGTCATCACACCGAAGGTGACCGCCGCGCTCGACCGCGCGCACATCACAGACAACAAGGCGGTCCACGTCGTGGCGGCGATTGCCGAGAGTCTTGGGCACAATGTTGCGGAACTCACCGTCAACCGGTCGTCGTTCTACCACTCGCACATCAAGCACCGCAAGGAAGCCGCCGCCGTCATCAAGCGGGCATTTGCGCCCGACATCCCGCTCATCGTACACTGGGACGGGAAGCTGGTGGCCAACGTGACGGGAGGCGCGGACAACGTCGAACGGCTGCCCGTCCTTGTCTCCGGCGAAGGAGTCGCCAAGCTCCTCGCTGTCCCAAAGCTCGCCACCGGCACTGGTCAAGCAATGGCGGACGCTGTCGTCGAGGCGCTGGAGGACTGGAGCATCGCAAACCGCGTCGCCGGCCTGAGCTTCGATACGACGGCGTCCAACACCGGCGCGCGAGCGGGCGCCTGCGTGCTCATCGAACAGAAGCTGGACAAGGATCTGCTCAACCTTGCCTGCCGCCACCACATGCTCGAACTCGTCGCCGCCAAGGCGTTCGGCGAGTGTTTCCGCGCCTCCTCCGGTCCCAACGTCCAGCTCTTCAAGCTATTCAAGGAACGGTGGGATTCCATCAACACCGAGCGCCACCTGGTCATCGACGACGAGGAGGCCACGGCGGCCCTCATGGACGCGCGCGACAACCTCATCGCCCGCTACTATTTCCACCTCTCCCAACAGCAGCCGCGCGATGACTACTGCGAGCTCTTGGCGCTGTCCATTATCGTCCTCGGCGGCGTGCACACGCGCGGCATCCGGTTCATGCGCCCAGGCGCCCTCCACCGCGCGCGCTGGATGGCGAAGGCCACTTATTGCCTCAAGATGTTCCTGTTCCTCGAACAGTTGGTCCTCACCGCGCGGGAGCGGACCGGTCTCAGGCGATTCATCAACTTCACCCTTGCCCTCTACCTCCCGGCCTGGTTCGCTTCACCGAACCCCGCCGCCGCCCCGGCAAACCTTACCCTCCTCCAGGACCTCGTCGGCTACGAGGTCAAGGTGCTCGCCAAGGTTCTGGCCGACGGCTTCGCGCGCCGGCACCTGTAGTATCTGAGCGAGCCACTCGTGTCGCTCGCCTTCGACGACAACACATCTACGGAGACAAAGAGGATGATGGTGAAGGCGCTCGAGGAGCAGGAGGGCTCGGACAGCCCCCGAAGCGTGTCGCCGTCGAGCCGAAGCCGGCTGTGGTGAACGGCAAGACCCTCGCGGATTTCGTCACCCAGTCATCGAGGCTCTTGTTCCACGTGCTAGGCATCGACGACGCCTTCCTGTCCTCCGACCCAGCGGAGTGGCCCAATGACCCAAGGTATGCCGCTGCCTCGCGGAGGGTGGCGAGTCTCCGCGTCACTAACGAATTCGCCGAGCGCGGCGTCGCTATGATGCAGGACTACAACCTGGCACTGACAAAGGACGAGGACCAGCGTCAGTTCCTCCTCCTGGTCGTCGAGGCGCACCGTCAGCGCTACCCTGACGCCCGCAAGTCCACCGTGACTTCTGCAAACTAGGCAACAATGAGTGGAAGATGGGCGCCCATGAGACCCCCTCCCCCCGATTGAGGGGCTAATACTCGAGTAGAGGGGGACCAAGTATGCAATTCAACTACAAAGTATTGACATGCCGAACATATCAATTCCATCCAACGGCATTCCGAAATGACAATTTTCAAAAACGTACAACACTATCCAATGATTCACCCGGAAGAGAATACAAAAGTACCCGGGGTAAGTAGTAAAATTTATGCGATCGCTCTCAAACTTTACATGATTAGTTTTTATAGCTATTCGCACAATATCCGAGGGTGTATTCATAAAAATCGCAAAATTTTAAATTTAAGCCCAAATAAGAACAATCTTAACATATATATAACCTTTGGTTAACCTTTGATTAGCTTCCGCCCGAACTGTTCATTCTGACGAAGGTCAAGCTTTTCACTCCACCTTAGACCTACAGTTTAACGTGGAATCCAAACCACGCCCCATCAGCAGCCCAGCGTCTTAACCACTAGGCCACCGAGGGTACCCATTTATCTACCAACCACTTTCTTCATTGTGTGGAAGGATGAACAGCTGGGTTTTGCTGCGCGCCGGCTGCCGTCGGGTCTCGAACCCGGGGCCGATGGATTCGTAGTCAGCGATGCTAACCACTACACCACCGAATTTCCCTACCTATATTGCGTTGGGTGGCGTTTAAAGAAAGTTTTAGGAATATTGAAAGGGAGTTTATTCCTCGTAGGCCCAAGCGCGCTAGAAATCGTGGTAGGCCGAAGTGGTGGAATAGGGAAATAGGCGAGTTCATAAACGAGCGTAATAGAGCGTATAGACTTAATAAGCGCAGTGGCACGGCAGCTAACTTTAATAGATATATCGAGCTTAGGCGTCAGGTTAAAAGATCAGTTAGGAATGCCAAGCGTAATTTAGAGATACTTATAGCTGCGGATAGTAAACATAATCCCAAAAAGTTTTTTGAATACGTAAATAATCGTAAGCCGGTAAAAGATAACATAGGCCCTCTAGTGGATGTTAATGGCGCTTCGGCTTCTGACCCTCAGGCGATGGCGGGTATTTTTAATAACTTTTTTGCGACAGTTTTTACCGTAGAAGACGTAAGTAATGTCCCCGACGTGGACGATATCGTTGCATTTAATAGCGAGACTATTTTAGATGAAATAACTGTTTACGAGGCTGAGATTGCGCATTATATCGATAGGCTAAAAGTTAGCAAGGCTCCAGGCCCTGACGCTTTTTATCCCAGACATTTGAAAGATTTGAAAGACGTTATCGTAGGCCCCTTAACGAAGATTTTTAATCAGTCACTCGAAACGGCGATTATTCCTGAAGACTTCAAATTAGCTAACGTCACGCCTATTTTTAAAAAAGGCGACCGCGCAGTAGCTAGTAATTATAGGCCCATTAGCTTAACGTCAATTGTCGGTAAACTTTTGGAATCCGTAGTTAGGGATCGTATTATCGATCACTTAGAAAGTAGAGATTTGATTAATAGTAGTCAGCATGGGTTTCGACGCCATAGGTCTTGTTTAACTAATTTGTTAGAATTTTATAACGAAATAGTGCGCGAATACGATAGGCATAGAGCAGCTGACGTTATTTATTTAGATTTTAAAAAGGCATTCGATACAGTTCCGCATAGGAGACTAATTGCGAAGGTCAAAGCGCACGGTATACGCGGTCAGGTAGCTAATTGGTTAGAAGAATGGCTACGTGCTAGGAGACAGAGGGTCGTAGTTAATGGTAGTGAATCGGGGTGGGTAGATGTAGGTAACGTGTCCCACAGGGTTCAGTGTTAGGCCCATTGCTATTCGCAATTTACATTAACGACATAGATGTAGGATTGACTAGTAACGTGTCAAAATTCGCGGACGATACTAAAATAGGCGGTAAGGTTGTTAACGAGGACGATAGAAATAGGATCCAAGACGATGTAGATAGGATTATGGAGTGGACAGATAAGTGGCAGATGAAATTTAACGTAGATAAATGTAAAGTTTTGCATATAGGTTCTCGCAACAATAATTACGCGTACACGATGGATGATAGGGAGTTAGCGAGCGTTGACGAGGAAGTAGATTTAGGCGTACGCGTAACTAAAGATTTAAAGGTTAGGAACCAGTGCCTGGAGTCTTGCGCAAAAGCTAATAGGATGTTAGACTTCATAGCGCGTAATTTCGAATTTAAATCGAAGGATATTGTATTGCCCCTTTACAAGTCCCTAGTCAGGCCTCATTTAGAATATGCCGTTCAGTTTTGGTGCCCGTACTTGCGTGACGATATTGATAGGTTAGAAAGGGTTCAGCGTCGTGCCACGAAACTTATTCCGTCATTGCGCAACAAGCCTTATGAAGATAGGATTAAAGTGTTAGACCTGTATTCACTCGAAACTAGGAGATTAAGGGGGGAGCTTATTGAAGTTTTCAAAATCGTTAATAACATCGATAACGTAAATTTTGACAAATTGTTCACTTTCGATAATAGTAATACTCGCAATAACGGATTTAAGTTGCGTGGCAGACGTTTCATTACTAACATCGCTAAAAACTTCTTTACGTTTAAAGTAATTGATAAATGGAATAATCTTCCCGCGTCAGTCGTTCATTCTACCAGCGTTAATATGTTTAAGAACCGTCTTGACAGACATTTTAAAAGTATTAACGTTGTTTAAAATTAAAAAACAAAGTTAACAACAGGAGCTCTGGTGGTGGTGCTCGAGGATGAGTTCTGTTGACGATGAATGCCAGCTTGTGACATGCCAGCGTGTGATGCCAGCAATAAAAAAAAAAAAAAAAATTAGACTAACACGAACGTAGATGTAGCTCGTAGCGTAAACTAACCCACTTTTTGTTTAACTGTACCTACTTTTTTTTTTTTTTTTGCATGTCTGTAACACTTTACTTGCATGTTTGTAGTTTGCATGGTATGACAGTGAGTTAAGACTGTGTTTGCATGGTTTGTAAGCGTTCTTATTTTACTTCTTTTCATCTTTCACCCCTCTCCTATTTTCTTCGACTATTTTTCTGACTTGTCGGCAGTGGCCGGCGGATGATGATGGTGAGACTTTTTTCCTCTTTTTCTGAATGAATGTTACGAATGATAGGTGTTGCTCCTTACTTAACCCCTTATTCTCTTCTCTTAACCCCTACTCTTTCCTTTCTCTCGGGCTCGCCTTAGAGTGGATCTTAGGGTCTTTGTAGCCTTAGCTTCTGTAGATCTGTAGACCACCATATATACATATATATACAGGGTGTTTCAGGAGGAAAGGTCAATACTTCGGGAGGTGATAGTATCGGTCATTGTGAGAAAAAAAGTTCATATGAACATGTGTCTAATTCTGAATGTTACGGAGATTGAGCTGTTTGAATCTAGAAATACAAAAGCATTGTTAATGGTAATTAAGAAAGAGAAACCAATTACTGTTTCTAACATTTAATGTTTAAACATTGGCATTTTGAATGGTATCAGATACAGAAATGACAAATTTGTTACAGTTTACAATACGTTTCCGAAAATCTCACCGTCAACCTCAATGCAATTTGCAACTCGTGTGCGAAGATCGCGTGTTGTTCGTCTGAGTTGATCTTGACGTTCCTTTATGCGGGCAGCAGCATCCAAAATGCGCGCGAGCAATTCGTCTCGTGTATCCACCTTTCTTTTGTAAACTTGATTTTCATCCACCCCTACAAACAATAATCTAACTGAGCGAGGTCTGGAGACCTTGGTGGCCATTGAATGGGACCACCGCGGCCGATCCATCGACCAGGGAAAGTTTGATTTAGGTATTGCATCACCAGACTGGTAGAATGTGGAGGAGCTCCGTCATGTTGAAAGTACATACCAGCGCGTGTAGCCAAAGGAACATCCTCCAATAGTCCTGGCAATTCATTTTGCAGAAATTCTAGGTAATTTTGTCCTGTAAGACGATTCTCTAAAGTAACAGGGCCAATCAGCTGATTGTCGATGATACCGCACCACACCTTGGCAGAGAAGCGATGTTGAAAATTTGTTTCCACAGTGGCATTTGGATTTTCGTTTGACCACCGATGAGAGTTACGAGTGTTGTTGATACCGTCACGGGTGAAAGTAGCTTCATCGGTGAACAGTATTAATCGAAGCAATCGGCGATTAGCATTTACCCGCAGATAAGGTAATTTCGAATCTTTCTAGTTACACACTCTCCCCTCGGGAAAAGTTTTTACTGTCACTTGGTTTGCAATTTAAGCTTCCGTTGTTCCAAATATATAAGCCTTCGTTTTTTCTTTACTTTGAAAATTTTTTTAATGGCTTGAAAAATGTTCCCCATGTGGGTGAATTCAATAATTTCAAATGTCAGTTCTCAAATTTAACTCAAGAATTTTTTCATAAACTTAGAAATCTTAAATTTCAATCTTTCATATTTAGGAAGAGTGATTTGCAGTGTATTAAGAATTTGGCAAAGAACCAGGAGATTGTCGTGACTAGACCGGACAAGGGTAACGGAGTGGTTATTTTGAATAAATCGGACTACATAAACAAAACTAATGAAATCCTAAGTGATCTTACTAAATTCAAACAAATTCTTGAACCCGTCAATAAAGTCATTGCAAGGTTAGAAGACCAGGTTAATAGATTTCTGTCACGACTAAAGTCATTAAAGATAATAAAAAACGATACTTACTCTCAGTTGTTCGCATCTGGTGCTAATCTTGCTCAATTATACTGTTTGCCTAAAATCCATAAAGTTGGAACACCTCTCCGTCCTATTTTAGCTTCGTATAACTTACCCACCTTTCAATTGGCAAAATTTGTTGTTAGTCTCCTGTCACCCTTTGCGAAAAATGCTTACACTATAAATAACTCGTTTGAATTCCAAAAAGACCTTCTTGGTGAGAACTTCGATTCAAAAAAGTTTTTTGTCAGTTTTGATGTAAAGTCGCTTTTCACAAATGTACCTGTATCTGAAACTATTGCCATTATTTTAGATAGGGTTTTTAGCTCGGTTGATATTTTTCATGGTTTTTCATTGTCTCATTTTAAGGAACTTTTAGAATTGGTCTTCAAACAATGCTATTTTACTTTCAACAATAAGGTTTACCAACAAATTGATGGTGTAGGATGGGATCACCTGTCGGACCGTTAGCAGCTGATTTTTTTATGACTCATTTAGAAAGTGTAATTTTTAGTCAATCTCCAACTCATCTCAAGCCAATTTTCTATCGACGCTTCGTTGATGATTCGATAGCTGTCTTTGATAATGCGGTACAAGCGCAACAATTCTTTAACTTCCTAAATTCTTTGCACCCCAATATAACGTATACAATGGAAACTGAGAAAAATGGCTCCCTTCCCTTTTTAGATCTTTTAATTTCGAAAAACGGTGATTCTATTACTACATCAGTTTACAGGAAACCCACTTTCACTGGTTTGGGCATGAATTTTTTTTTTTACTGATTTCAACTATAAGATGTCTTGTATTAAAACTCTCCTGTTCAGAGGATATAATTTGACCTCTAGTTTTACCTTACTTAATGATGAATTTAATAATCTAAGATCATACTTTACCAAGAATAGTTTTCCTGTTCAATATGTAGATAAACTAATTAGATCCTTCTTAAATAATGTTTATAGCCCTCAACTTCCTTGTATTACAGTGCCGAAGGATATAAAATATTTCTTGGTACCTGAAATGGGTCCTTTGAATAAGGAATTTAAGCTTAAATTTACAAAGTTGTTAAGGAAATTTTTTTATCATACTGATTTCCGCATCATATTTATTAATAAAACGTCTTTAGGTAGCTTTTTCTCAGCGAAGGATCGAACCCCTGACTCGTTGCGTAGCGGTGTTGTATATTTATTTACCTGCTCTAGGTGTCTCCTTGGGAATTACATTGGCAGCACTGTTCGCTCTCTCAGGGCTAGATTTTATTCGCATATGGGAATAAGTGGCCGAACAGGTAAAATTTTAAAAACTAAAGAAGTTTCTAGTATTCGGGAACACAGTATAAAATGTAAAACTGATGTCACTTTAGACAATTTTAAAATTCTTGGTTGTAATACTTGTCCCAACTCACTTAGAATTTTGGAATCGCTTTACATTAAAACTTTGACCCCTACGTTAAATGTTGACTCATCAGCCGTCCCTTTAAACTTTTTATAATCCCTCCTCCTTCCCCAATTCCTTATAATCCCTCCTTCCCAATCGCCCTCACCATCTTATCTTATCTATCTTATCTTATCTTATCTTATGTTTTCTCGTTTTGTGCTTAAATCAGTCTAGCCTCGGAAATTGCAGTGAAAGGTTAGTTAGTTTCATTATTCCAGTGTACTATTGTTAATTTTTCCAGTGTATTAATTTCACATTTACTATATGTATTTAAAAATAGCTTCTTAATTTTAAATGTAAATCTGTATAACTTAGAATTTAACCCTCTTTTTTCAGTCTTTTAAAGTTTGCCTTTATGAATAGGTTATAGAAATTTCTTTGTCTTGTTTTTCATTCAATTATTGATTTAATTTCACATTGTTATCATACAGCCTGAAGATGAGCGTATTTGCTCGAAACGTTGCGCATTAAAGAAGACTTTTCATGGCATTTACATTTCTCCTTGTCATTGGATTTCTCCTAAATATTAAATTGAAGCTCTGTAGAAGCAACCCGCATGATTATATACTCAAGGTATGGACAAGATGGCCTTAGGGCTTATCGCCATGTTTGGAAGACTTCACGAAAGTTTCTCAAGTCAAAACTGGACTGTTATTTTCTTGAAATGTGTCGGACCTGCAGGGTTTTCCCGAAATTTGTTTACTTCAAACTCTACCGTGACAATCTATATGACTCTGAATTTTATCAATCGTCCCTGGAATATTTATTAAATAATGAAATTAATTATAAAATCAAAATTTCGGACTCGCATAATAAGTCTCTTGGGCATTATATAACTACTCTTAAAAATACCTTTTCGTTGTTGGACTATTTATTAATAATTTCTCTTGTACAACGTGAACTAGAAAAATTTCACTCTACCATCTTGGAAACACATGAACGTAAGTTAAAGGCTTTGGGAATGAATTCACCAAATTTTTTCAATTCAGATAAGGTAATTTCGAATCTTTCTAGTTACACACTCTCCCCTCGGGAAAAGTTTTTACTGTCACTTGGTTTGCAATTTAAGCTTCCGTTGTTCCAAATATATAAGCCTTCGTTTTTTCTTTACTTTGAAAATTTTTTAATGGCTTGAAAAATGTTCCCCATGTGGGTGAATTCAATAATTTCAAATGTCAGTTCTCAAATTTAACTCAAGAATTTTTTCATAAACTTAGAAATCTTAAATTTCAATCTTTCATATTTAGGAAGAGTGATTTGCAGTGTATTAAGAATTTGGCAAAGAACCAGGAGATTGTCGTGACTAGACCGGACAAGGGTAACGGAGTGGTTATTTTGAATAAATCGGACTACATAAACAAAACTAATGAAATCCTAAGTGATCTTACTAAATTCAAACAAATTCTTGAACCGTCAATAAAGTCATTGCAAGGTTAGAAGACCAGGTTAATAGATTTCTGTCACGACTAAAGTCCTTAAAGATAATAAAAAACGATACTTACTCTCAGTTGTTAGCATCTGGTGCTAATCTTGCTCAATTATACTGTTTGCCTAAAATCCATAAAGTTGGAACACCTCTCCGTCCTATTTTAGCTTCGTATAACTTACCCACCTTTCAATTGGCAAAATTTGTTGTTAGTCTCCTGTCACCCTTTGCGAAAAATGCTTACACTATAAATAACTCGTTTGAATTCCAAAAAGACCTTCTTGGTGAGAACTTCGATTCAAAAAAGTTTTTTGTCAGTTTTGATGTAAAGTCGCTTTTCACAAATGTACCTGTATCTGAAACTATTGCCATTATTTTAGATAGGGTTTTTAGCTCGGTTGATATTTTTCATGGTTTTTCATTGTCTCATTTTAAGGAACTTTTAGAATTGGTCTTCAAACAATGCTATTTTACTTTCAACAATAAGGTTTACCAACAAATTGATGGTGTAGGGATGGGATCACCTGTCGGACCGTTAGCAGCTGATTTTTTTATGACTCATTTAGAAAGTGTAATTTTTAGTCAATCTCCAACTCATCTCAAGCCAATTTTCTATCGACGCTTCGTTGATGATTCGATAGCTGTCTTTGATAATGCGGTACAAGCGCAACAATTCTTTAACTTCCTAAATTCTTTGCACCCCAATATAACGTATACAATGGAAACTGAGAAAAATGGCTCCCTTCCCTTTTTAGATCTTTTAATTTCGAAAAACGGTGATTCTATTACTACATCAGTTTACAGGAAACCCACTTTCACTGGTTTGGGCATGAATTTTTTTAGTTTTACTGATTTCAACTATAAGATGTCTTGTATTAAAACTCTCCTGTTCAGAGGATATAATTTGACCTCTAGTTTTACCTTACTTAATGATGAATTTAATAATCTAAGATCATACTTTACTAATAATAGTTTTCCTGTTCAATATGTAGATAAACTAATTAGATCCTTCTTAAATAATGTTTATAGCCCTCAACTTCCTTGTATTACAGTTCCGAAGGATATAAAATATTTCTTGGTACCTGAAATGGGTCCTTTGAATAAGGAATTTAAGCTTAAATTTACAAAGTTGTTAAGGAAATTTTTTTATCATACTGATTTCCGCATCATATTTATTAATAAAACGTCTTTAGGTAGCTTTTTCTCAGCGAAGGATCGAACCCCTGACTCGTTGCGTAGCGGTGTTGTATATTTATTTATCTGCCCTAGGTGTCTCCTTGGGAATTACATTGGCAGCACTGTTCGCTCTCTCAGGGCTAGATTTTATTCGCATATGGGAATAAGTGGCCGAACAGGTAAAATTTTAAAAACTAAAGAAGTTTCTAGCATTCGGGAACACAGTATCAAATGTAAAACTGATGTCACTTTAGAAAATTTTAAAATTCTTGGTTGTAATACTTGTCCCAACTCACTTAGAATTCTGGAATCGCTTTATATTAAAACTTTGACCCCTACGTTAAATGTTGACTCATCAGCCGTCCCTTTAAACTTTTTATAATCCCTCCTCCTTCCCCAATTCCTTATAATCCCCCCTTCCCCAATCGCCCTCACCATCTTATCTTATCTTATCTTATCTTATGTTTTTCTCGTTTTGTACTTAAATCAGTCTAGCCTCGGAAATTGCAGTGAAAGGTTAGTTAGTTTTCATTATTCCAGTGTACTATTGTTAATTTTTCCAGTGTATTAATTTCACATTTACTATATGTATTTAAAAATAGCTTCTTAATTTTAAATGTAAATCTGTATAACTTAGAATTTAACCCTCTTTTTCAGTCTTTTAAAGTTTGCCTTTATGAATAGGTTATAGAAATTTTCTTTGTCTGTTTTTCATTCAATTATTGATTTTAATTTCACATTGTTATCATACAGCCTGAAGATGAGCGTATTTGCTCGAAACGTTGCGCATTAAAGAAGACTTTTCATGGCATTTACATTTCTCCTTGTCATTGGATTTCTCCTATAATATATATATATATATATATATATATATATATATATATATATATATATATATATATATATATATCAACAAAAGAAGCAAATTCGAAATTTTTAATTTTCACTCCAAAGCTATAAACTGGGAAGATGTTGCATCCAGCATAGAAGGAATAGATTGGAAATTCATCTTCGAGGCCAAGACAACGGAAGAGATGCTAATGACCTTAGAGGAGAAGACGCTGGAAATTGTGGAAAGACATGTCCGAAAAATACAACAAAGGGGACAGAGAAGCAGGTTCGAGAGAGAAAAGAGGTCAATGTTCCGAAAGAGAAAAAGAGTGACCGCAAAATTAAATAACTATAAAGATAACATCAGAAAAATATTAAATGATAAACTGCAGAGTATCGATTGCGTCATACAAGAACTAATTGAGAAGCATACAGAAAAAGAAGGCGACGCGATAGAGGCGATAAAGGTTAACCCAAAGTACTTTTATAATTTTGCGAAAAGGAAGTCGAAAAACCATGCGACTATTGAACCTTTGTAAAATGAAGACAGTGCTTCATCTGATGATCTAACAGAATTATCTGAAATATTAAGAGCTCAATACGAATCATCTTTCAGTATCCCAAAAACTGACAAACTGATATGTGATGGAAACGCGTTCTTTGAAGAAGAATTACAAAGGAAAAGTATAACGAACTTCGACTTTACGACAGATGATATTACACAAGCTATAGGGAAACTAAAAGCACACTCAGCGGCAGGACCGGATAAATGGAATGCCACCTGAACAAAAACTGCAAGAATGCAATCGCTGAGCCCCTACATTGGATATGGAGACGATCACTAGACACGGGAGAAATACCGGGCATCCTGAAGAGCGCGAACATAGTCCCAATATATAAAGGAAGAGATCGATCCGAGGCCAAAAACTATAGGCCAGTGTCGCTTACATCTCATTTCATTAAAATAATTGAAAGAATAGTTAGACAGAAAACCTATGGCTTTTTGGAAACTCATAAAAAAATAAATGATAACCAACATGGGTTTCGGTCAGGCAGATCATGCCTATCACAACTAATGAAACACTACAACAACATTATTGATGTATTGGAAAGTAACACAAACTATGATGTAATATACACAGACTCTGCCAAAGCGTTCCACATGTGTGACCATCGAATCATAATACATAAACTGAAGTACATGGGAATAACACGAAAAGTAGTGAAATGGATATATAATTTCCTTAGTGAGCGGAGGCAAGTTGTTACAGTATAAGGAGTATCTTCATCAAAATCAGAGGTCCTCAGCTCAGAACCACAAGGAACAGTATTAGTCCACTACTCTTCATAACCATGCTAACTGACATACTGTAGATGGGGACGTTACCAGAGACAGCACAGTAACATCCTTTGCCGATGACACAAAGATCAGTAGAAAAATAAGAAACCCACAAGATATAGGATCTCTACAAACAGAATGAACAGAATCTAGAAGTGGACGGAAGACAACAATATGAAGTTTAACACAGAAATTTCAGCTGTTAAGGTACGGAAAAAGAGAAGACCTAAAATTCATGGAATATTATAACCCAAATGGACAGGAAATTCAGAGAAATTCTAAAGCAAAAGATTTAGGAGTTGTAATGACTGATGATGCGAAATTTGAAACACAAAATAAGATAACAGTAAACAGAACAAAGAGAGTAACTGGGCAGATACTGAGAACCTTTAAACGAAGGGATAGGAATATAATGATTCCTCTACTGAAAACACTGATCATACCCAAATTGAAATACTGCTGGGTCCTAATGTGCCCATATAAAAAAGAAGATATTAGACAACTAGAAGGGATTCAGAGAAGCTTCACAGCCAAGATCAAGGGGTACAAAGAACTAAATTACTGGGAAAGGTTACGCGAATTAAACCTATATTCACTGGAAAGGAGGAGAGTGACACACACACCATTATTTACACTTGGAAAATAATGGAGAAACTAGTCCCTAATCTTACTCTGAACCCTGTAACTCCCCAAACAACAGTGGAAAGTAGAAAAGGAAGACTGTGTTGTGTTCCCAAATTAAAGGCTAGACTGAGAACATCCTTAACCCTGAAAGAAAATAGTTTTGCTGTGAGAGGACCAAAACTGTTTAATCGCTGCCAAAGACTTAAGGAACACGAGTGGTGTTGCAGTGGACATCTTCAAAAGAAGATAAGACACCTGGCTCAGAACAATCTCCGATGAGCCGGGCGTACCTGGCTATGTGAGGTGAAGAGTACAAGAAACCAACTCACTACTTCACCAGGCCAACTCGAGAGGAGGGGCGACAAGCTTGACCTTTGTGAAATGAGGAATCATCAGCCGGAACATTTGAAAAGTTGAAAGGAAAGGTGTGTATATATATATATATATATATATAGTAGGGGGGGGGGGGTCGAAACATATAAAAAATCGAGTTTCTCCAATTCCACAGTATGCACGTAGTTGGAAATGATGATCTCAACATCTTGTAAAAAAAATGAGTATACAGTATGTGACCTCCCTTACCCCTTCCAGAGCATCCCCCCCATTTTACTCTCTCCACAGATATAAACCCCAAATGTGACAACCATGCATTATATTAAGTCTTATTAAGTAGATTAGATTAATTTGGATAGGTTATTTAGATAGAGTTTTAGATAGATTGAATAGATTACATAAATTAATTTAAATAGATTAGATGAATTATATAAATTATTGTCACGTTTTTTTCTTTAGTTTCAGATTGTTATTTTCAAATTGTTTATGATTGAATGAGTTATGATTTAATTCCGAATGAGTTATATTAAATTCAGATTGAATGATTCAATTGCTAGAATTTAACAATTAGTTTCTTGTTATTAATGCTACTAAGCCTAAATAAGTGAAATTATGGCGACAAGAAGCAAAACGCATAATTCAACATTTGGTCACCCTGCAGAATTTCCACCTTCAGTGACTCCTTCAAAGGCTGACGTATTTAGGCATTATTTATTGGTAAGAAAACGAGAAGAAC
Source organism: Bathynomus jamesi (assembly GCA_023014485.1). Classification (NCBI taxonomy): domain Eukaryota; kingdom Metazoa; phylum Arthropoda; class Malacostraca; order Isopoda; family Cirolanidae; genus Bathynomus; species Bathynomus jamesi. The sequence continues at coordinate 265,329 of JAJOZX010002869.1, forward strand.
TGATTTCGAAAGGTTCTAGAACAGCAAAAGAATGTTACAGAATTGTCACTAAAGATGTGGAAGCCATTTGGGAGAAGTTTTCCTTTCCACATATATGATTTGAAGGAATAGCTATAAAAGTTGAACGATTGATAGAATCTGCAGCAAAGCTAAATAAAGTACCATTAAAACAAAGAAACAACAGTTTTCAGCAGAAGGTGGAGACATTCGATGAAATGTTTGATATTTGCACTTGTACTTGTACTTGTACTTGTTACGATAAAAAAAATCAGTCGAACGGATTGCAGATGTGATTTTAGAGTTCCAATGATTGAGTGGGATCTTTTGTGGGGCAGAAACAAAGAAAAAACCAACTAGGACCAATCGACAGAGTAACGACTTCCGCAAGAAAAAGGACTCACGATAGAGTTAAAGGATTAGAAAGAAGAGCCAAGAAACCTAGATATGAATGTCGCCTCAACCAGCAAACTGGACCCTTTACATACTATGGAAGATGAGAGCATGGAAATTGATGATGACAGCGACCGATATTGACTTTGTTCCAGATTTTGAGCTGAGAGAAAATCATCAGAACAGTGTTATTTATGATAACTTAACAATAACAGCAGATAGATACCGTGTAAGTTACAGAGCTACTGCAGCTATAGTAAATGCAGATTTGAAGGATATGGGAATATTAGACGAAACCAATACGTTGGATAGGAAAAAAGTGGAAAGAGAAAGAATACGTGTGGGTAAAAAGAACATAATCAAAGTGAAATCAGAGAATACACAGATTGAAGGCATCGGATTTGATGGTAGAAAAGATCAAACTAAGACGAAGAAGGGAATGGAGTACGAAGAACATTATGTAATAGTCAAAGAACCTGGTGATGTTTACATGGATCATATAGCTCCAGATAACGGAACTGCTTGTTGTATTGCAGATGAAATAATAACTTTTATAGTTGAATCTAATAGCAAAGAATCCCTCAAAGCTTTGCTATGCGATGGCACCCCAGTGAACACTGGCAGGATTGGCGGAGTGCTAAAATTGATTGAATTATATCTGGACAGGCCGGTACAATGGCTGATTTGCCTTTTGCATGTAAACGAACTGCCCTTCAGGCACTTATTTGAAGCAATTGATGGAAAAACTTCGAGACCAAACAACTTCAAAGGTTCTCTTGGAAATAAACTCCGAGAGGATTTGACCAAACTGGATATAGTTGATTATACCCCTGTAGAAGGGAACATTAAAGAAGTTTCGGCCGATATTGTTAAAAGTTTCAGCAGTGACCAAAAATATATGTATGAAATGTGCATTAGCATAAAATCTGGACGCATCTCACAAGCGTTAGCCACGAGATCCCCAGGTGCCCTCCATCATGCAAGATGGCTAACACGAGCAAACAGGATCCTGCGCTTATATGTCTCTACACGGAATCCAGACAAAAACATCCAAGACCTAGTAAAAATTATAATGCTGGTTTACGCTCCAGGCTGGTTTTGGATAAAGTCTCATCCAAAGGCAAATGAGGGAGCATCTAATTTTTGGTATATCATGCACTTGCTTAAAGGCTTAGATAAAAAGCATCGGATGATTATGGAGCGTGTCCTCAGAAATAACGCCTATTTTGCCCACCCAGAGAATATCTTGCTCTCAATGATAACAGACACAAGAAGAGAGGTCAGAGAGCTGGCTCTTCAGCACATCATTCGAGCAAGAACTAGGAGCACCAATGCGAGAAATTTTGAGCTGCCAAAAACACTGAACTTTGAAGCAGACGATTATCCTAACATGATCGACTGGGACAACGAAACAATCACCCCTCCACCTATTTTACAGAATTTGACAAATGATGATCTTAAAGTACGAAATGAACCATTTCAGCTTATTCCTTTTCCCTGTCACAGCCAGGGAGTAGAACAGGCTGTAAATGTGGTAACAGAAGCATCACAAGATAGAATTGGTTACGAAAACAGACATAAATTTATTTTGAATGTACTGGAGTCGAGAAAAAAGCTACCTGTGTTCCAATGGAAAGGCCAGTGGTGTCAGTAATTTACGATTTTAAATTTCTTAAGGTGAATATTTTGGTTTTAATATGCTTCAGTTGATTCTTTAAGTAATATACGGAGAAAGATTTCTTATTTTATATATATATATATATATATAACTTTAACTTTACTTATATCATTATTTACTTTAATATTTGTCATTTATCAGGTTTTTTTATTCAAAGAATTGGTTTCAATTTCATTTCAATTTAAAAAAAGGGGGGCATATGCAACGGGTAGGGGGGGGGGCGCATAGCGGTGTATTACAGTATGTTGTTTAGGGGCCCAAAGGAAACTCCGAGCAGTGTGTAGAATGAGAACATAAAATTTCGATCCCCCCTAATATATAGTATGTATATATTTTTTTTACACACAGACCGTGCATGGAACACGGAACTCTTCTGGGAAAATTAAATCTACTATAGTCCGAATAAGTAATGATAAATGAGAACTACCATAGCTTTTCATTTTCATGATGGAAGGCCCAGCGTGGGCAACAAGTTACTCGCAACGAGGCCCCGTTAGACCTTCCATCATGAAAATGAAAAACTATGGTATTTGTCATTTACCATTACTGCTTCGAACTATAGTGGATTTAATTTTCCAAGAAGAGTTCCGTGTTTCATGCACATTCTGTGTAACATGAAAGTTTCTCAAGGGACCATTCTGAGTTGTATCATACTGTATATATACAGGCCCGTAGCCAGGAGGGGACCCTCCCTTTGACTGGAAAGGTCCACTTTGGTAACCATAGTTATAACTTATGATGTGATGCATTTTTTTCTTTTGAAACATCACAAACTAGTCCAAACCAAATTACTCTCAACCCCCTCCGCAGTGACTAGGTCGTTGCACCAAAACGTCCGCCTTTCTACAATTTCGACCCTCCCTCCCCCTTGGGAAGTCCTGGCTACGGGACTAATATATATATATATATATATATTATATATATATATATATATATAATATATATATAACGTAAAGAACGACGCTTGTATAGGAGATATTCCGCGCAAGACGAGAGAGAAAGAACGAAACAAATTAAAAAATCATTTTTTCATTTGTTTCGTTCTCTCTTTCTCGTCTTGCGCGGAATATCTCCTATACAAGCGTCGTTCTTTACGTTATTTATACTGCGTGTTCTTTGCAGTTGAATATATATATATATATATATATATATATATATATATATATATATATATATATATATATATACAGTAAACCCTCGTCCAACGCGGGGGTTAGGTTCCTCGAGAACGGCGGGTTAGGTAAATCCGCGTTGGACAAATTTAATACGTTATGGGATAAATGGGGATACGTGAACGCGTCTGCGTTAAGTCTCCCATTAATACTTAGACGAATTAAACCTTTGGTTAGACGAAAATATTTGGTTAGCTTCCGCCCGAATTGTTCATTCTGACGAAGGTCAAGCTTTTCACTCCACCTTAGACCTACAGTTTAACGTGGAATCCGAACCACGCCCCATCAGCAGCAGCCCAGCGTCTTAACCACTAGGCCACCTAGGGTACCTATTTATCTACCAACCACTTTCTTTATTGTGTGGAAGGATGAACAGCTGGGTTTTGCTGCGCGGCGGCTGCCGTCGGGTCTCGAACCCGGGGCCGATGGATTCGTAGTCAGCGATGCTAACCACTACACCACCGAATTTCCCTACCTATATTGTAGATGAAATAAGAACATAATAAAATCATAACCATAATGATATTTACATATGATAAATAAAAATATATTAAATGAAAATAGCACGTATCTTTCCTTCACTCTTTCGGATGGTGCGTATGGTAGACTCATTCACGTGATACTCGCGGCCAAGTGATGTTATGCTCATACCACCACGCAACTTATCTAGAATCTTTATTTTGTCGGCTAATGTCATAACCTTACGACTTTTCTTCTCTTCACTATCACTCGCGGATGCTTTACGTTTTGGTGCCATACTGCTGGCTAAGGGTAATAGCAAAACAACGGCAAAATACGACAAAAACAATCCAAAACAACTTCACTGAACTTAACGCAGTAGCGGGACTGACACAAAAAGGATGATGCGAGGGGTGACGCGAGAGGGAGGGAGATGCGGGAGTGTAGGAGAAAACACTAGAGCGCGCATTGGCACGCGTACAGTACTACTGTATTAGAGCGTGTTTGGCGGACCGTGTATAATCAAATTTTCCGCTTTCGGCAAATAATTGTTCGCATTTATTTTTCCTTGTGTAAGCAAATTCGCACTGGACAAACACGTTATATACAGAGTGTCCCAGGAGGAAATGTCAAGAATGCACCATTTGACTCTTTGGGTATTTCTAAGTAGAAAGTAATATATCGACATGTGCCTGATTCCCAACCGTTACCGAGATACAGGCCTCTACATTTGGGTAACTAAAACATAATAAAAAGCCGATCTTAGATAATATTCAATGACATTTAATGATACATTGGCAACTGTGCAGATCCTCACATTATTTATTTACATTATTTTTTGTCTGGGGGTTCTTGAAGAGTAACGTTTATCAGCGGGGTAAGCCCGAAATTAGGGAGCAGTTGGTTGCACGTATACAGGATGCGTTCATAAACCTCAGAAATGAACTTCCGCGTTTTCCTTGGCAAGACGCGATGGATCGGAGGCTCGCCGCATGCATTGAAGGAGGAGGGGTCACTTTGAAACCATTCTGCAATAAGTGCAATAGTGTATTGTATGTTTGTACTTTTTGTAAACCACAAGTGTCATTAAATAGTATCTAAGATCGCCTTTTTATTATGTTTTAATTACCCAAATGTAGAGGCCTGTATCTCGGTAACGGTTGGGAATCAGACCCATATCGATATAATACTTTCTACTTAGAAATACCCAAAGAGTGAAATGGTGCATTCTTGACATTTCCTCCTGGGACACCCTGTATATACTGATGAATATGAAATAGCTAGTGTTTGTCCAACATGACTTTGTTTATCTTCAGTTTAAGCTTTTCCTCTCGTGAAAATGATAAAATACTTTTTTTTAAAAACCTAATGCAACAAGTGTTTACCGAAATCGGGTCTTATTTCCGTGTTGTCCTCGTTCTCCACAGCTGCAAATGAATCATGGTTCGACAAAACCACCAATTTTACCTTCTTTTGCGTTTCCATTAAGAAGTCTCGATTTTAACATAATTCAATTTAATTATTAAGAATTGGTCAAAACTAATCAGGCACATTACATTTTGTTTTTTCTCTCCTACGATAAGGGGCAATCCACATGGTACATACTGTATATAATGATGATGATGATGATGATGATGATGATGATGATGATTCAGAAGAAACACATTACATAAGATATAGGCCTACATCACATCCATATAGGTCTACACAATGTTGGCATTACTACTGATACTACTGATTGGTTACTACTGATTTTGGTTGGTGCAAAATTACTAAAACTGGAAATAAGATGTCGGGAGATTACGAGTATTTCCACTATAAATATTTTGACTTAAATAAAAATAATTCGACATTTGTTTCAGTTTTAAAATAAATCTGTTTTGAAGGAAGAAGTTCCCTTTTAATTCCTGGCTTATATTCATGTGAAGTGAACTGCTTTGCACCTTAAAATATAGTAATTAGAGTTCAAAAACTTAAGGAAATTGTAAGGTTTTGAAAAATACAAAATATGGAAAACAACACAGAGGCACATTTCAATCTGTAGATTAATTCACTTCAGATTTGTAAAATGTATGATATAAAGCTTAAGATAGAGAAACACTGGAAATATGTACCAAAGGAAATACAAGCCAGTAGTATGTCCGCAAAAAGATAGAGTAAATAAATAAAAGGAAAAGAATGGGTGACAGGAAAGAACCCTGAGGAACATCACTGTTAATAGCTTTACGAGAAAAACAGTGGCCATCTACAACCGCAGCTATAGATCGACTAGAAAGGAAATTAAAGAGGAAAGCTCAGATAGAAGGAGAGAAACCGAAGGAGGGCAGTTTGAAAATTAAAGATTTGTGCCACTCTCTCTCAAACGCTTTTGATATGTCTAGTGCAACAGCAAAGGTTTCACCGAAATCCCGAAAGGAGGATGACCAAGAGTCAGATATGCAAGAAGATTGCCATTACAGCGTCCCTTGCGGAACCCATACTGACAATCTGGAAGAAGATTGTTAACCCTTTAAGGCCGAAATTTTTTGTAGGGTTAAGTTACGAATGCGTGTATTTGAAATGCTACTAATTTTTACCGGTCGTCCACAAAGGGTTAAAAGAGAGGTGTTTAAGAATCTTCCTATTAACGATAGATTCAAAAATTTTAGAAAGGCAAGAAATCAAAACAGTTGGACGATAGTTGGAGGATGATAGCGGTCACCCTTCTTTGAGACAGGCTGAATGAAAGCGAACTTCCAGCAGGAATGAAAATTACCGAATGAAAGACGAAGACGAAAGTTTATCTAGACAGGTTGTCAACACAGAAGCACAGTTATTGAGAACAACAGAAGGAACCGTCCATGGTTGAGTTAGAGGCGAGAGTTTGAACGAAGAGTTCAACTTTGTCAGAAGAGACGACAAATGAATCGTTAGAATGGAAAAGAGAAGGGAAAGAAGAAGTAGTAAAGATGTTGGAAAAGTTCTTAGCTAGATGTCAGAAAGAGCGAGAAGAATTAGGACTGGATAGGTTTTGACATTTTTGTCGGATGAAGGAATTTTTGGCGAGTCGAAGTACAGATTTTGCACGATTCCGGACACAAATATAAACTGAGTGAGAGTCAGGAGTTGGATGGTGACGGTACCTTCTCAAAGACTCCTCTCTGTTGCGGATAGCATTAGAACAAGTAAAGTTAAACCAAGGATTTTTTGCATTAATAGTAGGAATAGAATATGGAATGAACGCCTCCATGACCGAGAGGATCACCTTCGTGATGCGCTCAGCACACTCGGAAGGGCCACGGCCTCAGAAGCAGTAATCATTCTATGGGAAATCAGAGAAGTACTGCCTAAATCACCGGCGCCAAAGTGTCAAACGCGCCTCTCCTCTTCGGACGATCCAAAGGCCGAATTCGAGCGATAGGACTGGAAACAGATGTTAGATTGTGGTCGGAGGAGCCCAACGGAGAAAAAAGTTTTACAGAGTAAGAAGAAGGATGATAAGAAAAATTAAATGAACTAGATATGTATTCAGTTAAAAAGCGTCGATTGTTTTGAGAACTAATTCGGGTATTTAAAACTATTAAATGTCTTCGATAATGTAAATTACAGGAAGTTATTTGAAAAGGAAATTACAATAAGAAATGGGTATACAGTACATTGAAAGACGAAAGTTTTAAGAATAATGCTGTGAACAAATTCTTTTCATATAAACATTTGACTTGTACTTCAATTTAACCTTACACTTTCATGTACTACGAGTCATTTCATTCTTAGACACTTCATTAAACATTTCACTGGACATTTCAGATTAATCTTTTCAATTGGTTAAAAGATTGCGCCAATTTATACATTTCAAGTGACTTACTAAAAGTTCTAATGGATTAGATATGTCAAAATTCACAAACTCTGGACAATAAAGCGTCTAACGAAACGTCTACGTACTTCTATTTAGAGTGTAGATAACATAGTTTTGGTTAGGTTAGGTACTTAGTTGTAATATTACTTACACTAAATACTGATAAAGGTTCTTGAATTAAATTTTCTGGCACAAATTCAGCGGCATAAGGATGACAAAATGCAAACTGGGACAATTTAGAAGTTTTAACTGACTTACGAAATGTTTAATTAAAGTGAAATGTCTAACGAAATGTTTAATTAAAGTGAAATGTCTAACGAAATGTTTAATTAAAGTGAAATATCTAACGAAATGTTTAAATAAAGTAAAATGTCTGACGAAATGTTTAATTAAAGTGAACTGTCTAACGAAATGTTTAATTAAATAATGCACTAGAGTGATCAAGGGTTTTAAGTATTTGAAGTTGAGTAGTTGTAAATAATTAAGGAACATACTAAATTCACTATTACAATTCATATGAAATATTTGCAAAGTTAAAATCACAATACCTGAATAACTCCACCAAAAAAAGACAACAACAATGATTCTTACCTTTGTGATCAAAACCAACAGTCAGTCAGACAGTTTACTATCACTTCAAATAGCTGACTGAAAATAAATGTGGCTTTGTTTCAGTGACACGGAAGTTTTATTCTCACATATTTCCCCACCTCTAAAAGAAAAGCTCCTCCCCTTTGCTATGATTGGGTGATTTTGCTCCACACAAACCTCATTGCCTAAACACACAAACATACACAAATTAATATGTACATACCTTTCAACCTTGCAAATGTTTTGCGCGATGATTCCTCTTTTCACGAAGGTCAAGCTTGTCGCCCCTCCTCTCGTGATGGCCTGGTGAAGTAGTGAGTTGGTTTCTTGTACTCTCCACCTCACATAGCCAAGTACGCCCGGCTCATCGGGGATTGTTCTGAGCCAGGAGTCTAATCTTTTTTGAAGATGTCCACTGCAACACCAATCGTGTTCCTTAGGTCTTTGGACAGCTGATTAAACAGTTTTGGTCCTCTCACAACAAAACTATTTTCTTTCAGGGTTAAGGATGTTCCCTGTCTAGCCTTTAATTTGGGAACACGACACAGTCTTCCTTTTCTACTTTCCACTGTTGTTTGGGGAGTTACAGGATTCAGAGTAAGATTAGGGACTAGTTTCTCCATTATTTTCCAAGTGTAAATAATGGTGTATATATCTCTCCTTCTTTCCAGTGAATATAAGTTTAATTCGCGTAACCTTTCCCAGTAGTTTAGTTCTTTGCACCCCTTGATCTTGGCTGTGAAGCTTCTCTGAATCCCTTCTAGTTGTCTAATGTCTTCTTATTAATATGGGCGTGTTAGGACCGAGCAGTATTCCAATTTGGGTATGTTCAATGTTTTCAGTAGAGAAATCATTATATTCCTATCCCTTCGTTTAAAGGTTCTCAGTATCTGACCAGTTACTCTCTTTGCTTTGTTTACTACTATCTTATTTTGTGTTTCAAATTTCGCATCATCACAACCCCTAAATCTTTTGCTTTAGAATTTCTCTGAATTTCCTGTCCATTTGGGTTATAATATTCCATGGATTTTAGGTCTTCTCTTTTTTCGTACCTTAATAGTGAAATTTCTGTGTTAAACTTCATATTGTTGTCTTCCGTCCACTTGTAGATTCTGTTCATGTCTGTTTGTAGAGATCCTATATCTTCTGGGTTTCTTATTTTTCTACTGATCTTTGTGTCATCGGCAAAGGATGTTACTGTGCTGTCTCTGGTAACGTCCTCATCTACAGTATGTTAAGTTAGCATGATTATGAAGAGTAGTGGAGCTAATACTGTTCCTTGTGGTCCTGAGCTGAGGACCTCTGATTCTGATGAAGATACTCCTTGTACTGTAACGACTTGCCGCCGCTCACTAAGGAAATTATATATCCATTTCCCTACTTTTCCTGTTATTCCCATATATTTCAGTTTATGTATTATGATTCTATGGTCACACTTGTCGAACGGTTTGCCAGAGTCTGTGTATATTACATCATAGTTTTCATTACTTTCCAATGCATCAATAATGTTGTTGTAGTGTTCCATTAGTTGTGATAGGCATGATCTGCCTGACCGAAACCCATGTTGGTTTTCATTTATTTTTTTCTGAGTTTCCAAAAAGCCATAGTTTTTCTGTCTAACTATTCTTCCAAATATTTTAGTGAAATGAGATGTAAGCGACACTGGTCTATAGATTTTGGCCTCGGATCGATCTCCTCCTTTATATATTGGGACTATGTTTGCGATCTTCAGGATGCCCGATATTTCTCCCGTGTCTAGTGATCGTCTCCATATCCAATATAGGGGCTCAGCGATTGCATTCTTGCAGTTTTTGATCAGTGTGGCATTCCATTTATCCGGTCCTGCCGCTAAGTGTGCTTTTAGTTTCCCTATAGCTTGTGTAATGTCATCTGTCATAAAGTCGAAATCCGTTATACTTTCCCCTTGTAATTCTTCTTCAAAGAACGCGTTTCTATCGCATATCAGTTTGTCAGTTTTTGGGATACTGAAAGATGATTCGTACTGAGCATGGTTTTTCGACTTCCTTTTTGCAAAATTATAGAAGTACTTTGAGTTAACCTTTATCGCCTCTGTAGTGTCGCCTTCTTTTTCTGTATGCTTCTCAATTAGTTCCTATATGGCGTAATCGATACTCTGCAATTTATCATTTAATATTTTTCTGATGTTGTTATCTTTACAGTTATTTAATTTTGCAGTCACTCTTTTTCTCTTTGGGAACAATGACCTCTTTTCTCTCTCGAACCTGCTTCTCTTTCCCCTTTCTTGCATTTTTGGGACATGCCTTTCCACAATTTCCAGCGTCTTCTCCTCCAAGGTCATTAGCATCTCTTCCGTTGTTTTGGCCTCGAAGATGGATTTCCAATCTATTACTTCCATGCTGGATGCAACATCTTCCCAGTTTATAGCTTTGGAGTGAAATTTAAAAATTTAGAATTTGCTTCTTTCCCTTGTTCGTGTGCTTTCCTTTCTTGTTGCTTTTATATTGGTTATTATTTCAATAATGTTGTGATCCGATATTATAGTTGGTGATATTTCTACATTATCAATTTGGTTGCTGTTATTTGTGAACACTAAATCTAGGCAGTTGTTTTTTCTTGTGTTAACATAAATTCGTTAGCCAGAGCTAGTGGCATTTTTACCTGCTCCTGTTATTCCCGTGTGCCCCTCTTGTCTTGGTGTACACATATATTTTTTCCTATCCTTTTATATTTCATGAATGGAAAATTAAAATCACCACAGAGAAAAATATTTGGGGTTGGAGAGTGTAGAACTTTTACCCAACTTCTTACCTCCGTAATGGAATCAGATAATTTTGAGGTTGGCGTGTTCGGGGGTCTGTATATTACAATTAGTACCATATTTAATTTTTCAACTTTTGCTGCTACACATTCTACGTAGCTGTTTGAGGTACTTATAGTAATGCCATATGCCTTTCACGTGTGTAAATAGCACATCCTCCTTTACGTCTCACTATTCTGTCGGCTCGGAGGATGTTATAGTTGTCAATTTGTATTTCTTTTTTATCAATACAAAACTCACAGTTTTCACAGTTCGCCTGGCAGTCCTTTATATGGGTTTCCGTGAGACATGCAAAGTCTGCTCTGGTTTCTTGCATGAGTCCTTTCAGGTATAAAACTTTGTCCGGGGAATGATGTGATTTACGGCCCTGAATGTTGGCTAGGATTATTTCTTTTTCTCTATCATTTTCACATACATTCGATTCGTTTTCTGAGGTGACGTGTGTGTATATATATGTATATAGTCTAAAAGTCACTAAAGGGGAAATATCACTAAATCTAAGCTGAATGGCAACAGCAAGGCATAAACGAACCAACGCGGCTGTTCGTATTGTTTTGGGCTAGCCTAGAGATGTTTTTTCCTATCTGACCTAATTGTTGGTGCTGAGTGTAATTAGGTGGTGTTTCTAAGGTGACAAATGGGGTAGGAAGTTGTCCGTACTTAAGTATAGTTAGGGGTAATGTCTATAGCTTCTAAATTGGTAATGTAAGAGAGAGTTAGGTAGGCTGTTTGTGGGACACAGGAATCTAATGGTAGGCTCCCAAAGGAATATCTAATTCAACGCACCGGTAAGTGCTTTTGATTGTTTGCTAGAACCTAAGTAACCTAACTGGGGTGTCTACCCCACGCTATCACATTTGGCGACGAGGATGGGATTCGATTAAGCTCATTTGATTAAATTTGGCTCATTGATTAAATTTGTTCATTTGATTAAATTTGTTCATTGGATTTAATTTGGCTTATGGGTTCAAGTGGTTGTTTGGAAAATTGGATGTAGCCTAGTGGGTCGTCCGATTTGTTTGTTTGTGTGGGTAAGCTACCGTACTATAGCGTAGGTCCCGCCGGCCTAACTCTAAAACTAATTCCTACTCAGCCCTAACTCTAAAACTAATTCCTACTCAGCCCTAACTCTAAAACTAATTCCTACTCAGCCCTAACTCTAATACAATTCACTATTCAGCCCTAACTGGGGAGTAACTAGATCAAATTTAAACAATCTAACCTACTTCACGTTATTTGGCCTAATTCGGTTTTGCTCTAGCATGTCGGTGATTGGCCATATAAGCCCCTACGAAGACTCTGGGGAGGACTTCGAAGCTTATGCCACTAGGGTGAGGTTGTTTTTCGAGGCAAATTCCATTCCTGATGCTAAGAAAGTACCTACCTTTTTAATATAATAGGCCCTAAAACGTTTGGTTTAGTTATGGACCTAGTTTCTCCTAAAGCACCGGAAACTTGCACCTATAATGAATTGGTACAGGCCCTAACCGATCACTACAAACCCCGAGTAGTTCTCATCTATGAACGTTTCAAATTTTATTCAAGGCATCAGACGGGAAATGAAAGCATTGCAGAGTTTGTTGCAGGAATAAAAAGCCATAGCCGTACGTGTAAATTTGGGGACAAATTAGACGAAATGCTAAGAGATAGGTTTGTAATGGGTCTCAAAGAGGAGTCTACCCAGAGAGCCCTATTAGCCATACAGGACCTAACTTTTAGTCAGGCTGTAGAAATAGCTACGGCTAGAGAAGCAGCTGCTAAAGATGTTAGAGCTTTTGGCAATCACAGTAGTAAAGCCCAACACGTAAATAGCTTTAAATCTTCTAGGCCTGGCAGACCTAATGAGCCTACTAGACAGGCAAATTAAAGGTATGAGGCGAATACGACTAAGCCTACTAATTCTACTAAGCCTTCCAAGCCATGTACGGGGTGGAAAACACCATTGGAAGAAGGACTGCCCTTTTAAAGAAGCAGTTTGCCGAAACTGTAGTAAAATAGGCCACATAGCTAAAGTGTGTTTTTCAAAGAAAACGAAGGGTGAAAATTCTAATTTTAACATTTCTAGTGTAAACCCTCAAAGGGGAAATACTGCGAGCATTGGAGTGGAGTACCTATTTTATGAGCAGCAAAGTGGGAATAATACAGGCCCATATATTGTAGAGGTAGGCCTAAATGGAATTACAGTTCCTCTAGAACTAGATACAGGTGCTGCCCGAACTGTCATGTCCAAAACAGTTTTTGACAAAACTTTCAAAAAACCTAAACTACATGCATCTAAAACTATATTAAAGAAATATGGGGACAACAAATACCTATTTGTGGAGAAGCATCCGTCACAGTTACACTCAACCAGAAAACTTTGTCTCATCCCTTAACCCTTTTAGTGGTGGATGAGCAAGGGCCTACTCTACTAGGCCGTGATTGGATTGATGCTTTGAAAATGCCGATTGACAAAATCTTGCCAAGGGTCAGGCAGATGTGCATACACTCTTATATCCGTCTGACATAGACTCATTGTTAAGGGAGTTTTCTTCTGTTTTGGGCCTGAAGTAGGCAACCTAAAAGGCCATCAGGTCTGCATAGAAGTAGATCCTAATGTAACTCCGAAATTTTGTAAGGCTCGTTCAATTGCGCATGCACTGCGGGAGAAGGTAGATTTAGAAATTGACAGGCTGCTAAAAGATAAAATTATCGAACCAGTCACACACGCTAAGTGGGCTGCCCCAGTAGTTCCTGTACTAAAACCGGACAAGTCCGTGCGGTTATGCGGGGATTACCGTTTAACAGCAAATAGAGCCGTCCTTCTAGATTGCTATCCTATACCCAAGCCTGATGAATTATTTAGCTCTCTTGCTGGGGGTAAATATTTCACAAAACTTGATATGTCCCAAGCCTATGCTCAACTAAGTTTAGATGAAAACTCTAAAGAACTATCATAAATACGCACCGAGGCCTATATAAGTACAATAGGCTATGCTATGGAATAGCATCGGCTCCGGGTATTTTTCAGAGGACAATGGACCAAGTTCTAGGTCACATTCCAGGGGTACTTTGCTTTCTAGATGATGTCCTCATTTCAGGTTCGTCTAAAAAAGAACACCTAACTAGATTAACCACGGTTCTAAAAAGACTCCGGGATGCCGGACTTAAGCTAAGAGAGAAAAGTGTTCATGGGTCACTAACGAGGTTTCATATTTAGGGTTCCGCATAGATGCCTCAGGCATTCATCCAACGGTGGATAAACTAGAAGCAATAAAAAATGCACCACCTCCACAAAACATCACACAGTTACAAGCTTATTTAGGTCTCCTAAACTTTTATAGGAAATTTTTGCCTAATGCATCGACTTTCCTTGAACCCCTAAATAAGCTATTACGATCTGGGGAACAGTGAGATGGGAGAAAACTCAAAAGGAAGCATTTGAGGCTTCCAAGGACGTACTACTAAAGTCCACTCTCCTAGTGCATTATGATCCTAAACTTCTCTCGTAGTTTCAGCAGACAGCAGTTCTTATGGAATTGGGGCAGTGTTATCTCACCACATTGATGGTGTAGATAGGCCTATCTGTTTTGCTTCTAGAACACTAACTGAGACTGAAAGACGATATGCACAAGTGGAACGTGAAGCATTAGCCTTAGTATTTGCAGTAAAAAAATTTCATTTCTATCTATGGGGTCATGAATTTAAACTAATTACTGACCATAAGCCTCTTTTAGGTTTATTTTCACCTAATAAAAATATTCCAGTTATGGCCTCAGGTAGGATTCAACGATGGGCACTGATTCTACAAGCCTATAAATTTGACTTAGTACATCGGTCAGGTAAACTTCTAGGTACGGCTGATGCGCTAAGTAGGTTGCCCTTAGAAAATCCTGAGTGTACCTATAGAGATGTAAGTATCTGCGGTACAAATAGAGCAGTGGACAAAATCAGACCCTATTCTGTCTAGGGTCATCCATTTCTGCTCAGTTGGTTGGCCTACTAAGGTTGAGAGTGAATTACAGCCTTTTTATCAACGTCAGTCTGGCCTCTCCATTCAAAATGGCTGTCTCTTATGGGGCCACAGAGTGATATTCCAAATGAAGGCAGGTCGAATTTAGTGAAGGAACTTCACGCTGAACACATGGGTGCAACAAAAATGAAAGAGCTGGCGAGAGCTTATTTCTGGTGGCCTGGTTTAGATGGAGAACTCGAATCATTGGTTCGTTCCTGTCAAAGCTGCCTAGAGAACAGAGATCTCCCAAGGAAAAGTCCACTTCATCCTTGGGAATGGCCTACTATACCGTGGCATAGGATCCATGTTGACTATGCAGGTCCTATAAATAATACTTATTTCCTAGTCATTGTGGACGCCTACTCTAAGTGGGTGGAAATTTTTCCAACCACTTCCACGACTTCGGGTGTTACTATTCGCTTACTCCGTTCGGTTTTCGCTCGATGGGGTTTACCCGTAGTCCTGGTTTCCGACAATGGTACTTGTTTTACCAGTGAGGAATTTCGTTCTTTCGTCCACCTAAATGGCATTAGACATGTCCGGTCTAGTGTTTTCCACCCGTTACTAACGGTCTCGCGGAAAACATGGTCCGTACTTTCAAGTCGGCCTTGCGTCATTCTCGTGGGGAGGAAATGCAAGATCTTATTGGACATTCATTAAAACTCAGGGTTAAAATTAATGGCGAAACATCAAGAAACCCTGAAATTATCATTTTCCTAGTGAAATATGTAAATTAGTTCATTAAATATTGAAAATGGCGCTTGGTAACCCGCAAAAATGGATTCTACGGAAAAAAATTACACTGGGAACAGTTTTCGAAAGTTTGATCATCGAATAAATCAATACTTTTCAGGTATTTCCCTGTCTATTTAGGCTCTGAGAAAGAACCCCACTTTTGTTTTATAACTAATGTAGCTTTGATGTATTTGTGCCGTGTAATTTTGTATGTGGTGTTTTATGTGATTTAAAATGTTGCATGTAAATTGTTTTAATCCTTTTGATCAACTAATGTATGTTTTTGAAATTACAGATTCTGATGAAGAAAATCACTTTTCTATATTCGAATATAATAGAATAATCTATACACAAGGACAATGTTAAAATGTTTTTTTACTTACTTAAAATGTTTTTCTTGATGATTTTAGTTGTAAGTGACATCTGAGGCTTCCCTTATTAGTGTCCAGCAGTAATCAGCCAGCATGTTTGGACTCCACTTGCCCTGGTATCATTTCTCCATCGCAGAAATGTCCTGATGAAACCGCTCTTCATGTTCATCGCTGACATCTCCTTGGTTTGGCGGGACAAAATCCAAGTGCGAATGTAAAAAATTAACTTTTAAACTCATATTACATCCCAATGATCTGTAAGCATGGAGAAGTTCATCAACCAATTCTGCATAGTTAGGCGATTTTTTGTTGCCTAAGAAATTCTGGGTCACTGCTTTAAAAGATTCCAAGCTGTTTTTTCAAGTTCATTCAGGACTTCAGCAAAGGCACCACCTTTCATTAACTCATTTATTTGTGGATCACCGAAAATTCCCTTTTATTTTGGCATTACCAATTAGATGAAATTTTTGTTACAAGTACCAGAATCCATCTCCTCTGTCCATTATCTTAACAAAATTTTTCATCAATCCTGGTTTGATGTGTAAAGGTAGCAAGTAAACTTTTTCAGGATCCACCAATTTATGGCAAGCAACATTTTTTGTCCAGAAGTGAAAGCTTGACGAGGTAGCCAGTTCTTAACAGTATAATGATAATTCTTTGCTCTGCTGTCCAATTCACCAAGAAATAGCAATATTTTGTATATCTGAGCTGTAAACCAAGAAGCAGCCCAATGCCTTGGAGTTTACCATAGATATGCCAGCTGTATCTTTCATAATTTATTCTATTCAGGAGAAATTCCA
This sequence comes from Bathynomus jamesi, assembly GCA_023014485.1. Taxonomy (NCBI): domain Eukaryota; kingdom Metazoa; phylum Arthropoda; class Malacostraca; order Isopoda; family Cirolanidae; genus Bathynomus; species Bathynomus jamesi. The sequence continues at coordinate 282,154 of JAJOZX010002869.1, forward strand.
CAAACTCTTTCATACGGACAGCATGTCCAATAGGAATTGAAGAATAGATATTTCCAGTATGCAAGAGGACAGCCTTCAAACTAAGTTTTCACGAATCGATGAAAAGTCGCCATTCTAAAGGTTTATGCTCGTGTCCTAGGGCCATCATCAAACTATCAATGTCATTCCATAGAGAAAGATCACGAGTCATAAAAGAGAATTTTGATATATATTTTTGGCGTTTGCGAAAAACGGATCTGCTCTAGGTCATTTAGGATAGAATTGTAGATACTGGATAGGATAGAATTGTAATATTATTTTGCAGGTTTATGATGACTTTATTAGAATGTTATACCTAAGTAAAATCATTTGTGTTTATATTCAATTCGATTAAACTGATGGGATGCGAGATACTTTATTATGTCAAGGTAATGATATTTTGATATTTTCTTTGATGTAATTAATCCTAATCTGTAGTATAAACAATTCATATAAATGTCCTATGTTTACTATATCTATATTATTATAATTTGTATTATTATTATAACTTTGTCATTGATTATATAAATATTTTGTGAACCATAACTATATTATTATTATTTATATTAACAGGAATGTTCTTCAATTAAGTTGATTAAAGCCTAAGAAAAGGAGAGCGTTTCATTTCAAGAATATACTCACAAATATCGAATAGCAAGCGTTATGCTGGCTCTTTATCCAATATGACATAATTTATCTTTAGTTTAAGCCTTTTTATCTTTTGAAAATGATAAAATAAATATTTTCTAAAAAATAATGCAACAAGTGTTTACCGAAATCGTTTTATTTCCGTGTTGTCCTCGTTCTCCACAGCTGCAAATGAGTCATGGTTCGACAAAACCACCAACTTTACCTTCTTTTGTGTTTCCATTAAAAAAGCCTCGATTTTAACATAATTCAATTTAATTATTAAGAATTGGTCAAAATTAATCAGACATATGAAGTTTTGTTTTTTCCCTGCTACGATAAGGGGCAATCCAAGCGTAGTATTTTCATTAAGGATATAACATGGTGTATATACTGTACATCAGTATATACTACTACTACTACGAATAATAATAATAATAATAATAAATAATAATAATAATTTAGAAAAAACACATTACATAAGATATACATCATATTCATATACTCGTAGGTTTACACAATGTTGGCAATACTACTGATACTACTGATTGGTTATTACTAATTTTGGTTGGTGCAAAATTACTAAAAGTGGAAATAAGATGTCGGGAGATTCCGAGTATTTCCACTATAAATATTTTGACTTTTAAATAAAAATAATTCGACATTTGTTTCAGCTTTAAAATAAATCTGTTTTGAAGGAAGTTCCTTTTTAATTTCTGGCTTATATTCATGTGAAGTGAATTACTTTTGCGCCTTAAAATATAGTAATTAGAGTTCAAAAACTTAAGGAAATTGTAAGGTTTTCAAAAAAACAAAATTATGTACCATAAGAAATACAAGTCAGTAGTATGTCCGCAAAAAGATAGAGTACAATGCAATCCGCAGATTAATTCACTTAACATTTTGTAAAACGTATGATATAAAGTCTGTGACACAGAAACACTGGAAAATATACCATAAGAAAGGGAAGAAAATGAAAAAGTACTCCCTTCATATGAACATGAAGTATTAACAGACATTAGAAAAATAGAATGTTGACAAGATATGATAGTGAGAAAAAAGGGAAGTAATAAATGCCTCATCGTGGAAGTTGGAGTTCTTGGGGATGGGAATGTTGCCAACTGTGAAAGGGAAAAGATATTAACATATTACAAGAGTTAAGCTTTATATAACTTCTGAATGTTTCCTTAGGTTCATACTTGCTTTTATTTCAGTGTTCAAACTTTTTTAATTTATACAGTGTATATATACTTAATATAATTGTTAACGAAGCTATTAAATATTAATTAATTAGTTTTGTATTCAGCATCACTGTTTTCTGGTTTTATTTCTTAGTTTTGTAACTACACTATTAATTATTTTTAATTCTTATGATTAAGATGTTGGTCCGTAAGAAAAGTGTTTCCACTTCGCGAACTTTAAATCGGAGAAGACCACCTCACAGCAGTATGTTTCGCTGAATAGAAAAATGAGTCGCGCACTAGTTTTCTCAAGTGAGGGTACTTCAACCTTGACAATTACTATACTTTAAGAATTCCATTATAAGGCCAGATTTATTCGCCACCCTCGTCCTTCTGGAGTTTCAGAAGTTCCATTTCAACAACCGATAGATCCGCTATAAGTGGCTACAATAGGACAGTCGTCGTTAATTATATTAACTGTTCCTCAAGTTTTTTATCCTGTAGTTTTGCTTCAGAAATTTTTTTGTTTAAATTGTCGAGGTGAGGAAAACGATTGAAATATCTCTGCAAAAAATTCATCTTCTTATGCAACTGAAGACTGTCTGAGCTTAACTTTCCCGAGAAGTGTCAAATTCAGAGAGTGCAAATGCTGCATAACATCAGTGAAATAAGTCAGGTCTACTAATCGCTGTGGCTCTTCCAGTTCTAGATAATACTTATTATTTTCTTCAATAAACGCCCTGATTGGTTGCAACAGTTTCACAAACCGATTTTAGACATTGATGGTTGATAGCTACCTCACCACACTGAAAAAAAAAAAAGAGACGTCATCTATCTTATTATGAAGAGCAAGGTCTTCTAAAAAAATTTAAACTGACGGAGAGTCTTTGTGTTCGAGCGGTTGAAATTGACAATTTGCAGGAATGTCTTTATTACACTATCATAATTGAAGTATTGCCTGACAGATGTTCACGATGAATGGATGTAATGAACAGGAAGAAAGTTTGGAAACTTAGGATCTTTTTCAGGAGATAAACAAGACCTACATTTTTCTTACCATTGAAGGAGCTCTGTACGTTGCATCACTGACAAGTTTGTGCAAAGGTGCATTATTTTCCAAAGCGTTCTCAAGTACATTCTTTATCAATACCATGAATTGTTTCCTATCGCTGCTTGCTGCTTGTCTTGAATGTTTGTGAACTCATCTAGTGCTAAACTGAACTCTTGCAAGTTCTTTAAATTGTCTTGCAGCCTTGTTGCAACATCCCCACTGATCTGTGAGATACGCCTCTCCATTGTAAAGATGAAATCTGGTTTAGTAGTCAGTGAAATTTCTTATCTGGATTCAAAACTAACACCTCTTCAAAATGATTTTCTTGATAATTTCTCCATCTGAATAAGCCCATTTGGCATGAGCAATATTTCAGTATTTCATAACTACCTTCAATCGTTACATCAGCTTGTTTACTGAACGCCATCATCATCTGCTGACAACAGATCATCAATAATGCAAACAAATACATACCCGAGGGCAACATTAGGAAATACAACCCAAATTACACTAGAGAAATAGCCCACCTCATAAGGCAACGTAACAACCTCAAACATAACACACAAACACCACACACAGAAGCCATTAAACAGCAGATACAACAGCTCAACACAGATATAAACAACAAACTTAAAGAAAAACAAACAGAAACATTTAGGGAATTCATAACAACACTAAACCACTCCACAGATACATCCAGGCTATACAAAATTACAAACAGCATTACCCACTCTAACAACGGCATTCACACCTCACACGCGGCTATCTGTCGCAGCCAAAATAATATCCCAACATATATACAAGCTAACATTCTAGTTAATCACTACGCAAAGATAAGTCACTTAAACAGAGACAACAACCACAAACACGCAGACAGACAAACAGCCAGACAAGCAAATCTACAGACTCGACACGACCATTACACTCTTCAATACAGACCAGACCACCAAGATCATCAAAAACATTAAGAATTCGAAGGCTACTGGATCAGACAACATATCTAACATACACCTTAAACCAGAGCTTTCCAAACTGTGTGTCGCCAATACCTCCCAGGAGTGTCGCCAAATTTAGTTAATTATTTTCAATTTTTTTGTATTTTGAAAATTTTGATTTTTGTATCAACAAAATCGGCTACAAGATAAACCACCTACTGAAAAATTATCTGATATTTGATATTTGATAACAAAAATTAATTAGTGTGTCGCCAACGTGAAAAGTTTGGAAAGCTCTGCCTTTAACACTTGGGCCCAGAGGCAATACTAGCTCTCACAAACATCAGCACATATTCATACCAACACTGTATTATTCCTGACATATGGAAACAAAGTAAAATTACTACACTACTCAAACCAAACAAAAATCCTACAGAACCAGCTTCCTATAGACCCATAACTTTACTATGCACACCTTCCAAAGTAACAGAAAAACTAATCTTACAAATCACCAACCCACACATATCGCTATCGCCTACTCAACATGGATTCAGACCTCACCACTCAACCACGACATTACTCACTAACCTCACGCAGCACATCATGGATGGCATCAACTCCAGACGACCAGCTCAACGTACACTATTAGCAACAATAGACAAATAGACATTAGTAAATCGTTTGATGCTAATCCCACGCTTCCCTCTCATAAACAAAATACTCAACCATACATATATAATCTATGTTTCGGGAAGATACTCGCATGTCACACTGAATGGAAAGTCATCCAAAAACAAGCTTTTTCCGAACGGGGTCCCTCAAAGCTCTGTTCTCTCACCAACACTGTTCAACTTATACATGCCTGACATTCCAACACCCATAGATAACAAGCTTACCTTATCATCATATGCAGATGACATCACTCTAACATCCACCCACAACAATATCGACACCGCTACAAATAACCTACAAACATACATAAACAATATACAAGACTGGCTCACACACAATACACTCAAAGTAGCGCCCACAAAATCAACCATCACCTTGCTTACAAGCAACACAAAAGAATACCAGATAACTCCACAGATTACACTGAACAACACCAGCATTCCACACACTCACAGGACCAAAATACTTGGGGTCACATACAACACATCATTATCTTTTGCAAGCCACATTCAGAACATTAAAAACAAATGTACGTCAAGACTTAACACGCTTAGGGTACTAACAGGCACAAACTTTGGATACCAGCAGGAAACAACACTCATATACAAACAATATATTCGCTCAGTTATGGACTATGCTAGCCCATGCTGGGCATTCATTATCTCAAACACACACAAACATCTTACAGACAATACAAAACAACGCACTTCGTATCATTACAGGATGCCCTCAAACAACACCATTAGAACACCTGCACACAGAAAAAAATACTGAAAGTTAAGGAACATTTAGACATGAGGGGAACACAACTCATGGCAGCAGCGACAACTAACATACAACACCCTTGCCACTACATGCACAATCATGCACCAACACCTCGCACCATTAAGGTAACACCAGACACACATTATAACCAAATACTCCATTCCATACCACGCCCCACAGACATCACACAGTACAGAAAACACACACACACACACACACACACCTAACCCACAAAGCACTGACACGACTCGGTCCGAATGCGGTCCTAGATGCGAAGCCGCCACCCATTAACAGGTCAGAGACCAGCCTGAGCAGATCGGATCGAATTAACTTACCACGATTCCGATGTGGACATCACCCCAACTTACAGAAATATAAACACAGACTAGACAACTCCACAGACGACACCTGCCACCTGTGCCAGGACACACCACAAACACTTGAACACATTATGACAGACTGTTCCGCTCTGGCACAACATAGAACACAACACAACATCACGAGTGCGCTGAACCTCTAGTCCACTCCTGAGAGGGCGATCGGTTACCTGCGTGCCGCCGGCTTGCTCGATCACCATCATCACCACCACCACCACCAACAACAACAGAGCCGTGATTTTGAAGAAGCTAACTTATTTTTCTCAAGAGTGTAAACCCAGGGGGATATTCAGGCAAAATGCCTTTGCAATTAGTTTCACAATGTTATTTTAGGTTGCTCACCTCATATGAGTGACATGTTGCAGACGAGGCACAAACGTCTCAGGCTTACTACTTTCTTGGGTGAAGTCAAAATCTTTCACCCATTCTGGTATAAATCTTCGGTTTTCATCATCATCAATTTCTTTTTTTTCCAGGGTTTATTACACTGTAATATGTATAATATAAACCAACTTTTCATTTATATTTCACGCATATTAAATTAGCTTGAGGCACCCCATAGGTAAATAATTCAAATTACAAAACAATGGGAATTTTGAAGTTAACAATGGTAGGGGACAGTCTGCTGTATAATCTACAATGGAGAGATTTTTCATATTTTGTAAAATTGTAAGTGTTTTTAATATTCAGCTCAAGTATCAGGTAACATAGGACCATACATAGGATCCAAGAATAGGACCCATACATACCCAAGTATCACGTAACATAGGACCATTCTAGATTTATTTCTTACCTCTCATCCTTCGTCTTACTCTGTGAAACTTTTTTTCTCCGTTGGGCTCCTCCGACCACAATCTTATATTTGTCTCCTGTCTTATCGTTCCAATTCGGAGGCGCCTTTGGCACTTCAGCGCCGCTGATTGGGAGGCCCTTATGCAGTACTTCTTTGATTTTCCATGGAATGATTACTGCTTCCGTGACCGGGGACCTTCCGAGTGCGCTGAGCGCATCACGGAAGTGATTCTCTCGGGCATGGAGGAGTACATTCCATATTCTATTCCTACTACTAATGCAAAAAATCCTTCGTTTAACTTTACTTGTTCTAATGCTATCTGAAACAGAGAGGAGGCTTTGAGAAGGTACCATCGCTATCCAACTCCAGACTCTCACTCAGCTTATATATGTGGCCAGAATCATGCAAAATCTGTTCTTCGACTCGCCAAAAATTCCTTTACCCGACAAAAATGTGAAAACCTACCCACTTATAATTCTTCTCACTCTTTCTGGTATCTAGCTAAGAACTTCAACAACTTTACTTCTTCTTTCCCTCCTCTTTTCTATTCCGACGGCTGAGTTCTGTCTTTTCTCATAACAAAGCTGAACTCTTTGCTCAAACTTTCGCTTACAATTTAACCCTGGACGATTCCGGTGCTGTTCCTCCATTTCCTCCCCCCTCTGACTTTATTATGTCAGAAATTAGAATCTTTTCTAAAGATGTTTTTTTGCCCTATCTGGACTCAACTCAAGGAAGGCGTATGGTCCTGATGGTGTTCCTCCTGTTGTTCTTAAAACTGTGCTTCTGTGCTGTTACCCTGCCAAGGCAAACTCTTTCGTCTTTCTCTCTCATCTGGTACTTTTCCTCCCTGCTGGAAGTTCGCTTTCATTCAGCCTGTCCCAAAGAAGGGTGACCGCTCTCAACCCTCCAACTATCGTTCAATTGCTTTTCTTTCTTGCCTTTTCAAAGTTTTTGAATCTATCCTTAATAAGAAGATTCTTAAACACCTTTCTTCTCACAATCTTCTTTCAGATGATGAGTATGGGTTCCGCAAGGAATGGTCTACTAACAATCTTCTTGCATCTCTCTCTGACTCTTCATTCGTCAGCCAGACTCTGTACTGAACAGACGCATTTCCTGAGCTCTCTGATATTGCATCTACTATTGCATATTGCTAAGAATTTTACTTTTGGAAATTTTTTAATTTTATATACTTGCGTTTATATTCACATTGTTAAGTTAAGTAATTAAATATTAGTGTTTTTTAGCGATTTAGAAGTTTTCATAGCGTGCCGGCTTAATTTAACTTAAACTTGTGACGGTTATAAACTAATTTTTAACTGCGCGATGCCGTCGCAGAAAGCATTGTGTGTTAGGTGTAGGGTAAACCGGTGGTATTCCGAATTTAAAGATTATAACGGCGGTCCTATGGCGATTACCGAAAGATCAGTTTGTTTCTTTTGCGAGTTAATGGAGGAAATAGTTGACATAAAACGCAGTGTACATGAGATAACGGAAAGACTTGCAACGCTTGATGAGGGCAGGGGTAGGGCTACGGTTGACGAAAGCCGAAACAATACTAACGTTGAAGACGTTAATAATTTGAAGGGTGAGGTGCGTAACCTAGTTTCTAGTTTAGGTAGCTTATCGGGAAGGTTGGATAGAGTTGAGGAAGGGGTTAAGGTTGGTCCGAGAGTAGTAGATGGGGAGGGATTTAGAGAAGTTAAGGGTGGAGCTAGGCCGCGTACGTTAGGTGATAGGAATCCCCCCCCCCTATCGAGGTTTCGAACCCTTTCGCCCATTTGGAAAGGGACGTGAATGAGGGGGAAACTATTTTAATTGGGGACTCTTTAGTGCGCCACATGGACAAAGAGTTCGTTGAACGGCATCCAACCAAGAGGAGGAGGGTATGTCTCCCAGGGGCCAGGGTTGACAGAGTTAGAGACGAAGTGGATAGGATTGACGTTGCCTCCCGTCACTCGATGTTGGTGACGAGGGTAGGAGGCAACGACTCGTATAGGCCCGATACGAGAGTGCTTGACCTTTTGGAGAGATATAGGGGGTTAATTAGGTCCCCGAAGGCGAGGTCAGTAATGTTTAGTTCTAGGTATTACCCCTAGGCACGGGTTGGGTTTTAGGCTTACGTCAAAAATAATATTTTTTAATAATAAATTAGAAGAGATTTGTGCTGAGGAAAATGTACCCTTCGTAAAGCTGTGGTCCGAATTCAGTGATCCTAGCCTTTTTATAAAAGATGAGGTGCATTTTAATGAAATAGGTAATGCTAGGCTAGGTAGGTTAATTGACGAAAACGTGCAAAAGCTGTAGAGGTCGAAGCCTTCTTTAAACGTTGTGGGTCCAGGAACGCGGGCCCGACGTGAAAAATAGTTTAAAACGCCGGCCCGTGGTAAAAAATAACTTAAACGTCTTTTATTGTAACGCGCGTAGTAATATAAATAAATTAAACGAATTTAAGGCGATAATTTATTCCGGCAACTACGATATAGTTGCTATCACTGAAACTTGGTTAAATACCGTGACTCGGGACTTGTTGGGGGAACTTGATATATCGGGTTTTAAACTCTTTACTAATGATAGGTTACATAGGTTTGGTGGCGGCGTTTTGCAGTACATTCGTAATTCCCTTAGGGCTATCGAGGTTAAGATAGATTTTCCGGCAGCAATTAATGCGATATGCGTTGAAGTTAGGGCGCGTAGTATTAGTTTTACTTTTGTTGTTGTTTATAAACTTCCCGTTCAACCCTTCGACACCGATACTAGATTTTACTCACTTCTTGGTGACTTTATTGACAATCGGAATAGTATAATTGTCGGAGACTTTAACTGCCCTAATGTTAATTACGAGACTTTTACTGGTAATGAGGAGGGTTTGAGATTGATTGAGTTCATGGAGGATATTTTTTACGACAGATAGTTACCGAACCAACGCGCGGTGTAAATATTTTAGATTTGGTGATGACGAACGGCGAAAATATAGTCGATAGTTTAGAAGTAGGCGAGAGTTTAGGATGTAGTGATCATCAAATTCTTAGGTTTAAGTTATCGATAGAAAACCAGTGGTGTAGTGCTAAATAAAGAAGTGAGGGAACGCATTTTGAAAGTGTTACTCAGATGCGGGGGCGACAATGGCGAGCGCGGCGAGCCCATACAGCTGGGGGTCCGGGGGCACTGTAAGCCCCCCGGGAAATCTTTTGAAATCTGACCAATTTCAGGGATATTTTGAGGTCATATGCACTGGATATAAGGATATATTCCAAGGTTGAAGATGCAGTATTTCCAGTGTCATTACATATACGACATCCAGTACGATCAATAAAAATAGCTAACAACTAGAATGATTAACTAAAAAGAAATTAACAACTAGTACGCCGTGGTGACTGTTTCACCAGATCTTTATAGGCTAGCATTGCCTCAGTCGAAGCTAAGAGAAATGAAACAGTTTATGATTCCTTCTCATATTTCTTCTCGGGGTGGGAATTAAAATTTCATGACGTTAGAGATTTGTAAGTTCGGATTTATTTGAAATAGTGAGGGAACGTCGTTCCGTCTACCATAAAAAGTAAGGGAACGCCGTTCCCACAGCACTACACCACTGTAGAAAACACTAAGGATAGTAACGTAATAGAAGTCCCTGATTTTCGTAGGGCTAATTTTGATAGTTTTGCAGATAGGATGATAGTGGTGGTCTGGGACAACTTTTTTATGGGTAATGACACAAATTTGCATTGGGAGGCGTTTAAAGAAAGTTTTATGAATATTGAAAGGGAGTTTATTCCTCGTAGGCCCAAGCGCGCTAGAAATCATGGTAGGCCCAAGTGGTGGACTATGGAAATAGGCGAGTTCATAAACGAGAGTAACAGAGCGTATAGACTTAATAAGCGCAATGGTACGGCAACTAACTTTAATAGATATATCGAGCTTAGACGTCAGGCTGAAAGATCAGTTAGGAATGCTAAGCGTAATTTAGAGATACTTATAGCTGCGGATACTAAACATAATCCAAAAAAGTTTTTTGAATACGTCAATAATCGCAAGCCGATAAAAGACAACATAGGCCCTCTAGCGGATGTTAACGGCGCTTTGGCTTCTGACGCTCAGGCGATGGCGGGTATTTTCAATAACTTTTTTGCGACAGTATTTACCGTAGAAGACGTAAATAATGTCCCAAACGTGGACGATATCGTTCCATTTAGTAGCGAGACTCTTTTGGATGAAATAACTGTTTACGAGGGTGAGATTGCACATTATATATCGATAGGCTAAAAGTTAGCAAGGCTCCAGGCCCTGACGCTTTTTATCCCAGACATTTGAAAGATCTGAAGGACGTTATCGTAGGCCCCTTAACGAAGATTTTTAATCAGTCACTCGAAACGGGGATTGTTCCTGAAGACTTCAAATTAGCCAACGTCACGCCTATTTTCAAAAAAGGCGACCGCACGGTAGCTAGCAATTATAGGCCCATTAGCTTAACGTCAATTGTTGGTAAGCTTTTGGAATCCGTACTTAGGAATCATATCATCGATCACTTAGAAAGTAGAGATTTGATTAATAGTAGTCAGCATGGGTTTCAACACCATATATCTTGTTTAACTAATTTGTTAGAATTTTATAACGAAATAGTGCGCGAATACGATAGGCATAGAGCGGCTGACGTTATTTATTTAGATTTTAAAAAGGCGTTCGATACAGTTCCGCGTAGAAGATTAATTGCGAAGGTTAAAGCGCACGGTATACGCGGTCATGTAGCTAAGTGGTTAGAGGAATGGCTTCATGCTAGGAGACAGAGGGTCGTTGTTAATGGTAGTGAATCGGGGTGGTTGGATGTAGATAGCGGTGTCCCACAGGGTTCAGTGTTAGGCCCATTGCTATTCGTAATTTACATTAACGACATAGATGTAGGATTGACTAGTAACGTGTCAAAATTCGCGGACGATACTAAAATAGGCGGTAAGGTTGTTAACGAGGACGATAGAAATAGGCTCCAAGACGATGTAAATAGGATTATGGAGTGGACGGATAAGTGGCAGATGCAATTTAACGTAGACAAGTGTAAAGTTTTGCATATAGGTTCTCGTAACAATAATTACACGTACACGATGGATGATAGAGAGTTAGTGAGCGTTGACGAGGAAGTAGATTTAGGTGTACGCGTATCTAAGGAATTAAAGGTTAGGAACCAGTGCCTGGAGTCTTGCGCAAAAGCTAATAGGATGTTAGGCTTCATAGCGCATAATTTCGAATTTAAATCAAAGGATATTATATTGTCCCTTTACAAGTCCCTAGTCAAGCCTCTTTTAGAATATGCCGTTCAGTTTTGGTGCCCGTATTTGCGTGAGGACAGAGCCGGATTTAGACGTGTGGAGGCCCTGGGCAGCCTCCATGTGGAGGCCCCCCTACCTTAGGGGAAGACATAATTGAAGTCATCCGTAAGATTCATAATATAATTAACATACATACACTTTCAAAACATCGTGCACTCTCGTGTCTGTCCATTCCACTCATTTCTGCAAAAAATTAAAGCCTCGGGTTACTCGGGTATTCCATTATAGTGAGAGTAGGCCTAAAAGAGTAATAAAAACAAAATAATAATCAGTACACAACAAATAGTAATTGGTAAAAGTTTATGTACTACAGTGGTATTGGATGCGCGTGTTTTTTTGTTGATCATCTATCGGGTTTTTCTAGTTTCGGGTTTTTTTCTATTTTGATAATGGCTTGTCAATATGTGGAGGCCCCCAAGATGTGGAGGCCCATGGGCAGCTGCCCACTTCTAAATCCGGCCCTGCGTGAGGATATTGATAGGTTAGAAAGGGTTCAACATCGTGCCACGAAACTAATTCCGTCATTGCGCAACAAGCCTTATGAAGATAGGATTAAAGAGTTAGACTTGCATTCAGTCGAAACGAGGAGATTAAGGGTGGAGCTTATTAAAGTTTTCAGAATCGTTAATAACATCGATAGCGTAAATTTTGACAAATTGTTCACTTTCGATAATAGCAATACTCGTAATAACGGATTTAAGTTGCGTGGCAGACGTTTCATTAATAATATCGCTAAAAACTTCTTTACGTTTAAAGTAATTGATAAATGGAATAATCTTCCCGCGCCCGTCGGGAACTTTACCAGTGTCAATATGTTTAAGAACCATCTAGATATGCACTTTAAAAATATTAACGTTGTTTAAAATAAAAAAAACAATTAGCACCAGAAGCTCTGGTGGTGGTGGTCGAGGATGAGGCTGTTGACGATAATGCCAGCTTGCGATGCCAGCAATAAAAAAAAAAAAAAAATGACTAACAGGAACGTAGATGTAGCTTGTAGCGTAAACTAACCCACTTTTTGTTTTACTTTACCTACTTTTTTTTTCTTATCCTCTCTTTACTTGCATGTTTGTAGTTTGCATGGTATGACAGTGAGTTAAGGCTGTGTTTGCATGATTAAGCGTTCTTATTTTACTTCTTTTCAGCTTTCACCCCTTTCCTATTCTCTTCGACTATTTTTCTGATTTGTCGGCAGTGGCCGGCGGATGATGATGGTGAGTCTTTTGTTTCATTTTCTGAATGAATGTTAACCCACGAGTGATAGGTGTTGCTACTTACTTAACCCCTTATTCTCTTCTCTTCTCTTAACCCCCTACTCTTTCCTTTCTCTCGGGCTAACTTTAGAGTGGATCTTAGGGTCTTTGTTAGCATTAGCTTCTGTTGATCTGTAGATCCTCCTTTTGGGATTTCGGTGAAACTTTTGCTGTTGCGCTAGACATATCAAAAGCGTTTGATAGAGTGTGGAACAAATCTTTAATTTGCAAACTGCCCTCCTTCGGTTTCTATCCTTCTATCTGTGCCTTCCTCTCTAATTTCCTTTCTGGCCGATCTATAGCTGCGGTTGTAGATGGCCACTGTTCTTCTCCTAAAGATATCAACAGCGTTGTTCCTCAGGGTTCTGTCCTATCACCCACTCTTTTCCTTTAATTTATTAATAATCTATTAAGTCGCACTTCCTGTCCTATCCACTCTTATGCCTATGATTCCACTCTTCACTTCTCCACGCGCTTCCCAAAGCATCCCTCTCAACAGTCACTCCATGATTCGCGTAGGATGGTTATGGAGCACTTGACCTCTGATCTTTCTACTATCTCTGATTGAGGCAGAGAAAACCTTGTGGCTTTCAATGCCTCAAAAACTGTTCCTCCATCTGTCTACTCGTCACAATCTTCCACGCGACTGTCCACTTACCTTCAACAACACACAACTCAATCCTTCCTCTTCTCTTAACATTCTTAGCGCTTCCTTTTCTCGTGATCTTTCATGGAAAGATCACATATACTCTATTTCTAAAACAGCTAAGAGGTTAGCTGTGCTGTACCGCCTCCGCAATTTCTTCACCCCCGACTCAGTTGCTGTCTCTGTACAGGGGTCTTGCTCGCCCCTGTATGGAGTATGCTTCTCATGTGTGGGGTGGCTCAACCCACACATCCATACTTAACCAGGTGGAATCAAAGGCTTTTCGTCTCATCAATTCTCTCTCTCTCTCTCTCTCGGTGGCGATGTTGAGGGAGTGTGGAGTGCATTCCGGGACGAGTTTATGGTGCTGCAGTCTGCTGCCATACCTTCAAAACCGGTCACCACTGCTTCAACGCAGCCAAAGTGGTTCAGTCATGACATCGCTTCGGCTATCCGAAATAGGAAAGCCGCGTATAGGAGGGCGAAGGCCAATTGTTCCCATGAGAACACTGAGGCGTATGTCCGCCTGTGTAGGTGGTTATTTTTTTTTATTGGGTTCAAAATCCCAGCTGAGCCGTGAACGCCCAAGCTCTGAAGGGCCAGTTCAACCTACAGGCCAAGTTTAGCTAGCTTAAAAACTTACGGACTTGGAGGTCCTATTAGGTCCTACCTCAGGGTTGCTGACTCGATGTGGGCCTACCTTAGGCCTCAGTTGCATGAATTTAAGATAAAAGACAAAAGGGGCACTATTTTTGGTCTTCTTTCTAAACCTTGCAACAACTCAACCTGCACTATTGCACGATGCAATAATCTTGTATCTAAACAACCAAACTGAATTGCAAGAGAGCTCTCTATAAGACCACACCCTGTAAGTACCGCATTCCATAAACGAGTAGAAAAGACGCGCAGCGCCCCAAAAAATTATGCCACAACCCTAAAATGCTAGCTCGAAATTAAATGAATTTTTCACTAACCTTACAATTATGAGATGGATATATATACACCTTAACTTAATATATACAAGCAATGCTGCATCAATCAGCTTAGTCATCATATCGCCTTGGGACAACAATGGTTCTTCCTCTTCTAGATTTTCTAACAGTAGGGAAGTGAAGGCGAAGGTTAGGCTAGCGAAACGTAACGAACAACTACGGGTGACAAGCCTCTGCAAGTTCTTCTTCAGTTATGTTAATAGTAGAAAGCCCATTAGAAGCATATGTCCGTTAAAGGACCCCAGCGGCGTTCTGCGGACCTCCGATGCGGACATCGCTAATGTGCTTAATGAGTACTTTGCGGGATTGTTTACCAGGGAGGACACCCGCGTCATCCTCGAGCCAGGCGTCAAACACGAAGGTGCTGGCCTGGATAGTGTTCGGTGCACCGCGACAGTCGTTGCCGATAGACAAACTGAGCGCGTTTAAGGCTCTTGGGCCAGACCAGTTCCTCCCCAGTGTGTTGCGGGAGGTGCGCGACCAGGTGGCTTCCCACCTGGCTACAGTCTTCAACAAATCGTTGGAGACGTGCCAGGTGCCTGGTGACTGGAGGGAAGCCAACGTGACCCCTCTCTTTAAGAAAGGGGATCACGAAAGTCCAGGGAACTATCGTCCCATTAGTCTCACTTCGGTTGTAGGTAAATTACTGTATTAGAGGGGATAATAATGGATAGGATCGTTGACCATTTGGATTCCTATAAGCTGCTTGGGGACTCCCAACATGGGTTTAGACGGCATAGGTCGTGTCTCACCAACTTGCTCGAGTTTTTTCACGTCATGTTGAGTGAGTATGATAAGAGTAGGGTGATTGATATACTTTATCTCGACTTTCAGAAAGCCTTTGATAAGTACCTCACCGCCGGCTAATGGCCAAAGTGCGCGCGCTGGGTATCGGTGGGGAAGTAGGTCGGTGGATTGAAAACTGGCTGAAGAATAGGCGGCAGAGGGTTGTATTTAAAGGGGTTAGTTCGGGTTGGGCCTCGGTCACTAGCGGGGTCCACAGAGTTCCGTTTTGGGGCCACTGTTGTTTATCATTTACATAAATGATATCGACGGTGGCATCGTCAGTAGGATCGCCAAATTCGCTGATGACACAAAGCTTGGGGCCAATGTTGGGACGCCCGAAGCGATCGAGGAACTGCGTGCGAACTAGGTAGGATAGGAGAGTAGTCCGAAAAATGGCAAATGCTGTTTAACTTGGGTAAATGCAAAGTGATGCACATTGGCTATGCCAATCCCAAGTCGGACTACTCGACGTTGGGGAGTCATATCGAGGTGACTGATTTAGAAAAGGACTTGGGTGTGCTAATTAGCAGCGACCTTAAGTTTACGAAACAGTGCGTAGAGGTGGAAAAGAAAGCCCAGAAACTATTGGGTTATATCAGGAGGCAATTTCAGTTTCGGAACAAGGAAATTGTGCTCTCTCTGTACAATTCCCTGGTTCGGCCGCACCTGGAGTATGCTGTGCAGTTCTGGTTGCCCACCCTCAGGAAATATATTGAGAGGCTGGAGCGAGTGCAGGCGAGGGCCACAAAGTTAATCCCTTCCGTTAGGCATATGGGCTACAATCGACGGTTTTCGCTTGAAACTCGGAGGCTGCGCGGTCAACTGATCGAGGTTTCCAAGCTCTTACGCGGGTTCAACGATGTCGATTTTAGATGTTTAGTTTAAATGATAACCCAACTCGCAACAATGGTTGGAACTTTGGAAGTTGGATTTGAAACCGTTTAGGACTAGTGTCTGTGGGAATTACTTTACATATAAGATTTGTGACACACGGAACAGGTTACCTTCAGAAGTTGTGAACAGTTCCTCTGTGAATCAGTTCAAGAAAAGGTTACACCAAATCTTGCACACTATTTGAGTGTGTACAAAATTTTCCCAGGCACCCGTTGCCATTGGTACCTCCTCGGTATGGGCCGCAAGGCCTTTTGAGGTTCTTCTTTTCCTTGTAACTCTCTCCCTCATATATATATATATATATATTATCCCCTCCCCGCGGGCGGTCTTTCTGGGGTGGATCGCCCGCGGGCTCCTGCCTCCATGTGGCGAGGGGGGTCAGCCGCGGCTGGAGGCCCTGCCGGGTCCCCCACCCGGTTGCGAAGTGGACTTTTAGCATACCCTGCTATCCTACAGCCCCCCTTTCCTGTCTTCCCCTCTTTACCCTCTTCCTTGCCCCCCTCTGTTTTTTCTGCTTTCTCTGTTCACTTCGCGCGCCCCGTGGGCTGCCGGGGCTGGTCGCTGGGGGTCTCGCTCCCATGGCCGGGGCCGGACTAAGTTGGCTGGTAGGGTGCCCAGGCCTGGGACCCTGGGGGGCCTTGGTCTTTGCTGCCGGCGGGGGAGAACTTTCGACGCTGCAAGGGCCCCTTTTGAAACGGGGGTACCTACATGGGACGAGGCACCCATCCCCCGCCGGCATGCGCTTGGTCCCCTTGGGCCCCGGGTAATCGGTCGGTTCCCCGCGGCCCCGGGCGCGAAACAACAATAAAAATTTTCTTTATGGAAACACTTACAAATCTAATGGACCTCGTTGACGACCCGGCTTGTGCATCTGACCTCCCTCTGACTACCTCTTTGGACCTTGGGTCTGGTAAGGGCAGTCGGCAGCCCTCGCCCACCCCGTCTGCTCTTCTTGCCGACACCTCCTCTCCCTCTCTTCCCCAGGCTCGTGGCGCCGCTGCCCGACCCCCGCCAGTGGCGGATGGACCTGCAGTGGACCCCCCGACCCCTGGATCCCCCCATATTCCACGTCCCGATAGGGACCCACCTGCTTTTTCGCCCTCAGGTGGGAAGCCCGCGGCCCCGGTCGCCTCCCACTCCGGTCGGGCCTCATCGCCCCCGGCCCCCTCGGCCCTGGGGGACGTGGGACCCGACGTCGCCGTCCGCCTTTCTCGTCTCCCCGTCCCTCGAAGTACCGGTGGTGTTTGGCCCGACGTCTTCGCTCGGCCTTAGGACGGTGGACAAGTTTCCTCGTCCTCCAAGCCCCTCCCCACTAACCATGAACGCCTCTTTCGAGCGATCCATGGGGTGACGGGGACGGCTCGTTTTGACCTTCGGCCTCAGAGGGATGGCTCCATTCTGATAAGGTCGCGTTCCTCTGTCGAAACCTCCTCTCTGCTCGCTATCCCCAATGTCCTGGGCTGCGGGATTACGGTGTCCCCCCACCCCCGCCTCAATCAGTGCCAGGGCACAATTTACGCTGCTCGTCTTCTACCCATCCCGGTGGAAGACCTCCGATTGACCTCGCCTCCCAGGGTGTTGTGAGGGTGTACCGCTTTCCCGACAGATCGCGATCCCCAACCGCCCCTTCTCCTCGCCTGCTCCTCACTTTCGACTCACTGGTGCCCCCCGTTTCGGTATTCTGGGGCTTTGGTGAGAGACGAGCGTGCGAATTCTCAGTACGACCATACGTGCCAGATCCTACGCGGTTTTCAGTGCAATAGGTTTGGCCACGTGAGCAGCTCCTGCCGTCAGCCGGCCCCGTTGTGTGTCCGCTGCGGCGGCCCTCCCCACCCCTTGCCCTGTACTGCTCCGCCTTCCTGCACCAACTGCCATGGACCACACCCTGCTTCATCCCGCTCTTGCCCGTCCTTCCTCTTTGAAAGGGAGGTTCGGGCCCTCTGTTCATCAGAGTTTCTCAGCGCTCGGGAGGCGCGGGACCGGTTGCGTGGCTGCGAGGCCCGGCGTGGTGCCTCGTACGCCGAGGCTCTCCGTTCCCGGACCCCGTCCTCACCGGCGGTTCCCAACGCGCCTCCACCCACCGTGTCCGCTACTCCCAGTCCATCCTCTGCCGCCCAGCGGACTCCTACCGCGGCTCCCCGTACTACCAGCGCGTCCCCACGTGCTCCTCCGCGAACGCCGATGCTTCGTCGGCAACCCCCCCTGCCCCTTCTACGCCCTCTCCACCGGCGCCTTCGGCCACCCCCATTCCGGATCGTGACCCGCCGTCACCCATGCGGGCCGCACGACGGAGGGGTAGGGGCCGCAAGCGCCGCGCCAGTGGTGACCCCGAAAGGTTCGAAGCCATAAGCCTCGCATCACCTTCCTCTCCCAAACACAAACGCCCCCTTCGCCCTACCGCCCCGGTGTCCTCACCGTCCCCACTGCGCAACCGTTATGCACGCTCCCCCCTGGGGTCCCCGACGGCCCTCGTGGTGGGGGCTGAGATACACCCCTCTCCGGCCCGGTCGATGGACCCACTGGAGGGGGAACTCGCCCGCCTGGTCGGCGTGGGTGGGACGTGCACGCCCCCGCGCTTGACCCGCCCCATCTCTCTCCTCGACCTGCCAATGCCTCTGGGTGAGGTATTATTTTCCACTCCCCCTCGTAGTCCTGCCTCCCCCGCACCTCCGGTGAAGGGAGGGGCATTCTGGATACCTCTCACATCCCCTTCTCTGCATCGCTCTCCCCCGGACGTCCGGGAGACTCCTCTTCTGGAGGACTTGCCGGCGTCTGGTTCCACATCGCCCCCTCGTCGGGGTGACCCTCGCCTTCGCCCTCGTTCGGCGTCCCTCGCTGAACTCCGGGGCTTTCCGATTCCCTCTTTAATCTCGGGCCGCCCGATCGGCCCACCCACCCCATAACCATCCTTTACGCTGACTTTCCTACCCCTCCCTATACCTCGCTCCTGCAGTGGAACATCCGCGGGCTCCTGGTAGGCCTCGAGAGTCTCTCCTCGGCCTCCAGGTGTCCGGCGTGTTTCTGCCTTCAGGAGACGATTCTGGGATCCCGTTCCCTCCCTCGAGTGTCCGGTTACTGCGGGCTCCCTTCCCCGCCTCTCGATGGGGCGGGGAGGGGGGGCGCCGCGGTCTTCGTGCACCGCTCCGTCCCTTTCCGCCCCTCCCGCTCCGTACAGTCCTGCAAGCTGTGGCCGTGCGCCTTTCTTGGGGCGCCAGCTCACGGTCTGCTCTCTTTACCTCTCCCCTAACGTACGCCCTCCACCCGATTCTCTCCGTGACCTAATTCTTCAGCTTCCCCGCCCTTTCTGATTCTCGGGGACTTCAACAGTCGGGACCCGGCCTGGGGGGACGTTTGCTCCACCTTTCTCTCCGGGACCCTTCTCTCCCTTATGGACGAGCTCGAGTTCACCTTTCTGAACGATGGCTCCCCAACCTGCCTTCACTCGGCCCATGACAGTTTCACCTGTATCGACCTTTCCCTGGTTTCCCTCGAAATCGTGACGGAGTTCACCTGGGAGGTCCTGCCGGATTCTTCCGGCAGTGACCATTTCCCAGTGTGTCTTACCCCGACCCGTCTCCTCCCCCCCACCTCTGTCCGCCCGGCAGACTGGGCCTCATACGCGAGGGGCACGGCGATCTCGCCATCAATTCCTGCCTTTCCCTCCGTCAGTGAGGCCCTCGCCTTCCTCGAGAGTAGATCCTCTCGGCTGCCGCCAGTTGCATCCCCCGTACCTCTGGCTCCCCCAGGCCGCGAAGCGTCCCATGGTGGACCCCAGAGTGCTCCCATGCCGTTCAGGAGCGGCGCCGTGCCGGCCGCCCTTCCCCCCCCCCGGCCCCGCTTCTACCGGACCCGCCAGCTGGAGCACAAGATAGAGTTTCAGCGCCTGAAGGCAGTGGCCCGTCGGGTCCTGAAACTGGCCCGGCGTACCTCCTGGCGGAGTTACGTGTCCGGGATCTCCTCCTCGACTGCCCCCTCGACTGTTTGGCGCAAGGTGCGTAGCTTTGAGGGGACCCGTGTCCCCCCTCGACCCCCGGTGCTTCGGGTCGGGGACGACGAGTTCGTCTCCGATCCGGAGGCCGTCGCGAACGCACTCGCGGCGCACTTCGCAGCCATCTCCAGTTCCGATTCCCCCCATTCCCGCCGCGACCCACCGGAATTTCCACCTCATAGGGATGACCCCTATAATCACCTCTTCCGCATGACGAGCTTCGGGAGGCCCTCCGCCCCCGACGCTCCTCCGCCCCGGCCCCGATAATATCCCCTATGACTTGTTACGGCACCTCCACCCCTCTGCTCTCAGCTTTTACTGGACCTCTATAACCGGATTTGGTTGGAGGGTTCATTCCGGACCGGTGGCGTGAGTCCATCGTCGTCCCCATCCCGAAGCCCGATAAAGACCCCTCACTCCCGTCGAACTATCGCCCCATTTCCCTGACATGCTGCGCCTGCAAGGTTATGGAGGCGATGGTCGCCTCGCGGCTGTCCTTACTCTGGAGGCGAGTGACCAATACCCTGCTACCCAGGCTGGTTTCCGGCGCTTCCGGTCTACCACCGACCCCCTCCTCCTCCTTAGCCATGACGTGCAGGAGGCTTTCTCCCGGCGTCAATTTGTACTCGCCGTCTTTTTCGACCTCCAGAAGGCCTACGATACTACCGGCGGAGCGCGGTCTTCGACTGCTTACGCTCCCTGGGTTTCGTAGGCTTTCTCCCTCCTTTATTTATAACTTCTTGTCCGCCCGTTCTTTCCGCGTCCGCATCGGTTCTACCCTCTCTGACCGCTTTCCGTTGGAGGAGGGTGTCCCTCAGGGTAGTGTCCTTAGCGTCTGTGTTTCTCACTAGTGATGAACACAGTCGCTACGGTCCTGCCTACTCCGTTCGTAGCTCCCTCTATGCCGATGACCTGGCTATCTATTGCTCTGGCCGCCTCCCGTCTTTGGCTGAACGTCGACTCCAGCTAGCCATCAACGCGGTGGTTCGCTGGGCGTCCTCGGTTGGCTATGCTTTCTCACCCTCTAAGTCTTCCAGTATGCTTTTCCGTCCTCGGCGCCTCCGTCTGTCGCATACCTTCGCCCTTACCCTTGCCGGCACTCCTCTTCCCCTCGTCCCATCCGTTCGATTCCTGGGTATGACCCTCGACGAATTTTTCGGTTGGGTTCCACACCTTAGGCGGTTGCGGCAATCATCTCGCCGCACCCTCTCCCTTTTGGTCACTGTCCCACATGACCTGGGGGCGGACAGGCGTACTCTGCTGCGCCTGTACACCTCCCTGGTGCAATCCCGTCGACTACGGCTGTGTGGTCTACAGCTCCGCCTCCTCTCCGGCACTCCGTATGCTGGATCCTCTTCTCCACCGTGGCCTTCGCCTGGCGTCGGGTGCCTTCCGCTCGTCCCCTGTCGCTAGTCTTCAGGTGGACTGCGGACACCCCCCCCTGCCCCTTCGCCGGGGCCTTCTCATGGCGAAGTGTTACCTTCGCATCTGCCGCCTCCCGAGTCCCTACTCTTCTCCGCGATCTCCCAGGCGCTACCCCGGCCTGACACGTGGCATTTCGCTGCCTCCTGGCCGAGATTTTCGTCCCTGGGGATCCCCCCACCCTCTATTCTGCCGTTCTCCTTCGATCTGTCGCCCCCCTGGCGACCACCCCTATCTGCCGTGCCAGGCGCTCCGTGGCCTGCGTAAGGAGTCTCCTCCTACCGTCCTCCGGTCTTCTTTTCTGGCCCATCTTCCCGTCCATCGGACGACGTTCCCGTCTACACCGACGGCTCGCGCTCCCCTGCAGGTGTCGCGGCCGCCGTCTTCTCTCCGTCGCTGTCACCTACCTCCCGGGGTATCCCCCTGCCGGTTCAGGCCTCCATCTTTTCCGCGGAGCTCTTTGCCCTTCTGGAAGCCCTCCGTCTGGTATCGGGTTTTCGCGGTCCTCCTGTACCATTTTTCGGACTCGCTGAGCGCCCTTCAGCGCTCGAGCGCTATGATTCCCCGGACCCCCTCGTACGCCTTATTCAACAGGAGTACCATGTCCTGCACACCGTTCACCGGATCCGGGTCACCTTCTGCTGGGTTCCTGCCCATGTCGGTGTTTCCGGTAATGAGGCGGCTGACCGCACAGCCCGGTCCGCCGCCTCGATGCCCCCCTCCCCCGCCCGCTCCCCTTCTCAGACTATGTGCAGGTCTTTCGTCCTTCTTACGACCGCATATGGCAACAGTCCTGGGACGATGCCACCGGAAATAAACTCTGGTCCATCCGCCCCCGCTGTCATATTGGGCGTCCTCTTTCCACCGCTCCAGACACAAAGAGGTCGTCCTTGCGCGGCTTCGCATCGGCCATACGCGCCTCACGCACGGCTATCTTATGTTCCGGCAGGAGGCTCCTTGTTGCGCCTCCTGCCAGTCGCCCCTCACCGTCTTCACATCCTTGTGGAATGCCCCACCCTGTCGTCAGTACGTCGTCGCGCCTTCCCGTTCCTTTCTGATTTCCCCCTCCCGAACGTTTACGTCTTATGCTCGCTGAGAGCCCTCTCTTCTCGCTTGACCGTCTTTTCCTTTCCTCTCCCAATCTCGCCTCCTCTCTGAGCTTTAGGCGACTTCTCACCCGTCGTCCGCGGTCCTTCCACTTCTAGTGCCTTTCCCCCGTCTCCGTTTCTCTTTCTCATATTCTGCTTCGCCATGATATCCGCTAGCGTATAGCGGGAAATGGCGGTAAACGCCCCAATACAAAAAAAAAAATTATATATATATAACAAGGGTAAAGGTGTGTGCTAGGCGCGCTGCTCGACCGGCACCTATACAGAATGGTGAGGTCGAGTCTGGGGAGAGATGATCTCGGTACATTCTAATTCTTTTAAAAGAACATTCGGATTTGTTTCAACATTTTTGCTCTTTATATCAGATTTCTTGAAGTATCATCAATTTTCGCAGTTTTGTCAATGACATCTCGTTGTTTTTCAGCTTTCTCCAGAGCTCTCTTCTTATACTCCGAGCCGCTTAGTCTTTTTCTCCCATCACTCATCTGAAAAAACAAATTAATTAATTAAAAATATAAATATATTTTAAAATATTTTAAAATCAACTTCGTTCAAACGTAATGAGATTTTTTTGAGTGATACTAACTTTTTTCCGTTTTTTTAGCTAAAAAAATAAGAGAAATTTTGGATTTTTTCCCTACCTAAAAAGTACTTTCTTGTTACGACTTTGCCTCCAGAATTTTACTGCCTCAAAATTTTGCCACCCCCTAAAATTTGCCGGCCTGGGCCATGGCCCATTTGGCCCATATGTAAATACACGCCTGGCAAGGCCATCATGCAGGATGCTCTACACAGGATTACTAGCTGGTCACAGAATAATGGGTTGCGCTTTTCTCCTGCCAAGTCTTCCTGCGTCATTTTCAGTAAGTAGCCAGTTCCTCCTCAACTCATTCAGCCTCTTGTTTTGCTGACTAGCCAAATTCCCTCTCATAGGCCTATCACCTTTGTTTATAACAGTATGCGGGATGCAGAGCCATTGACACCAAATCATTTTCTTTGTGGTAAACGATTAACATCAAGCCCCAGTGTGCCAGAAGACTTGCAGCCTATCCAGAGCACTCAAGGGGAGTTAACCAGACGGTTCAGGTACCTTGAAGAGCTACAAGATCAGTTATGGAAGAGGTGGCAGATGGAATACTTGCCAGAACTCAATTATTACCCATCAGGCAAGGTAAAGGGCTCCAATGCAAATTGTATCAAGGTGGGAGAAGTGGTAATGATTGGGGATGAAAGACCAAGGCAATGCTGGAAGCTTGGCATAATTGAAGAGTTGTTTGTTGGCAAAGACAATTTAGTTAGGTCTGCACTGGTAAAGACTTCAGGAGGAAAGTTAAAGAGACCTATACAAAAACTCTATGCTTTAGAAATCAGCAAAAACACAGATAGTCAAGATGAAACATTTGAGTTACAGCCTCATGGAGAAGGCTTGGCTAACCTTGCAGAAGGTAATGACAACAATGCCTCTTCGGTGGGGAGTGTTAGAAAATCTAGAAGAGGAAGAACCATTGTTGTCCCAAGGCGATATGATGACTAAGCTGATTGATGCAGCATTGCTTGTATATATTAAGTTAAGGTGCATATATATCCATCTCATAATTGTAAGGTTAGTGAAAAATTCACTTAATTTAGAGCTAGCATTTTTGGGCTCTTGTGGCATCATTGTTTGGGCACTCTGGTGGCATCATTTTGGGG
The DNA here is from genome assembly GCA_023014485.1 of Bathynomus jamesi. NCBI lineage: Eukaryota > Metazoa > Arthropoda > Malacostraca > Isopoda > Cirolanidae > Bathynomus > Bathynomus jamesi. Next base: position 306,679 of record JAJOZX010002869.1, read on the forward strand.
CGCTGCGCGTCCTTTCTACTCGTTTGTGGAATGTCGTACGTACAGGGTGTGGTCTTATAGAGAGCTCTCTTGCAATTCAGTTTGGTTGTTTAGATACAAGATTGTTGCATCGTGCAATAGTCCAGGTTGCGTTGTTGTTGCAAGGTTGAGAAAGAAGACCATAAATAGTGCCCCTTTTGTTTTTATCTTAAATTCATGCAACTGAGGCCTAAGGTAGGCCCACACCGAGTCAGCAACCCTGAGGTAGGACCTAATAGGATCTCAAGTCCGTAAGTTTTAATTTTAGCTTAACTTGGGCTGTAGGTAGAACTGGCCCTTTAGAACTTGGCCGTTCACGGCTCAGCTGGGATTTTGAATCCAACAAATAAATAAAATAACAGTAACGGATTATAATGGGGGCAAAGGGGGCATTTGCCCCCGGCCCCAAGATGCTGACCGGCCCCAAGATGCTGACCGACCCCAAGATGCTGACCGACCCCAAGAAACTATGTAAACGGTATAATCTACCATTGAAATAATTGGTCAACCGTGAGGAAGAAAAAAAAATTCTAGATTCCGCTTCTACAAAACCTAGTTTAGTATCCCATTTATGTGAACAAAGTATACATTTTCTGTAATCACATCTTTGTTTTTGTTTCATTTTCTGTTGATCAATCCCAGTCAGCTGATCACATCACTCATGTATGATGTATCAGGTAAATAATTGTGTTTTTCTAGTGTTTTTCTAGTGACACTGGCCTGAAAATATTCATTGCCCCCGGCCCTAACAGTGCTTAATCCGGCCCTGCAGCTGAGCAGAGCTCAGAAGCATCCAAATCTTCGAGGTGATTATGGAATCCAAACCGCTCACAGACAGTATCATAAGCAGCTATTCTGTCAGTTAAGAATAGAATACACTGATCAACAACAGGAATGAAGCTTTCTGTACAAAACCTATCCCTGGGCGTCATCTGGGCAACCTCGGCTTTACCATAATCCAGTGGGTTGAGAGACACATTTTTCACACAATGACAAACCTGAACATACTCTTCTGTTCCAGACAGTCTTTTTCCCGCATCTTCATAGTCATCAAACTTTTCTCTTTTTAACTTGACAAATGTTTTCAGAGACTTCAGTGCCATTACTGCAGAATTAAGGCATTCAATTGACCTAACCTGGCATTCAATTGACCTAACCTGTCATTCAATTGACCTAACCGGGCATTCAATTGACCGGGTGCAACTCGCAAGTAGATAGATCACAGCACTGCATTATCATACGCTTACACTACAACAATAATATTCAGACTAAACTAGGTCTAAGCAGGCAACAAATAAACATTAATAACAACAACAAAAAATACTGTTTATGCGAGTTCGTATGGAGAAAAAGGTATGAAAATTAAGATTTATTTATTAAAATATTATTAAATATTGCAAATTTTAATAAATAAAGGATATTATCCGCGTTTTATTTTGTAAAACCCATTACATAACTACATAATTTAGATAACGGTCATGCGCCATGCAAACTAGTGCGCAAATAAATGCAATTTTTTTCGTATGTTGGGCGTATTGCTCCAGAAAATAGTCATTTTTGTTATTAGAATATAAAAATTTATTAGTATGTAAATTTTCAGCTAAATCCCGTAGGGTCGTCCATTTGGAAAAGATCCCAATAAGGAGAGAAATTACTTTGTTGTTTTGTGTTTAATTAGAAAAATAAATTATTTATTTGTTCACAGTGATTAACAATTTTGTAACGGTAATTGAGCTATATTACAAATGACTGATTAATCACTAAGAAATAGTTACGCAGTATAAGCGTTAAGTAAATACAATAATACAAGAAACTGGGAACTGCAAATGGCATTGACTTTCACTTGCCCTTTATCCAAACTCCAAGAGTCATCGCACAATGTCTGCAACGGATATGAGGAGCCCAACTCTTGTCCTGATCCCCAATTTCGTATCCGAAATTAATTTTGTAAGCTTTTTCATTTGGGGAGTAATGCTTCTTCTCAGAGCTTTCAACACTAATTGCCTGCAAACATAACAGAAAGGGTCGAGTTCATTCACACGTTTCTGGGGACATTTCGAAAAATCAGATTTAGTGTTTAAATTTTGTCACAGAAACAACAAGAAATATTCGTACGGTTAAATATAAAACACAAAACAAATGCGTGAAATACACTTCACAACACAAAACTTTGTAAAGACGAGCGTGTCATACACTGATTGAAACTGCCTGAGTCACGCTCTGACAAGTCTTGACAAGTTTTGACTGGACAGGCGTGTTTATGTGTGACGCAGTCAGAGATCAAACTTTGAAGCGACATCCAATATTATATGATTTGTTGGATCCTGTATCACCCATTTTTACTGATGATACTTCAATTGAGGATTTCTCGATCAGCGATTGCAGTTGAGATATCTGGATGTAACAATAGTTTAATGTGTAGTTGTTTAGTAATTTATACAACATAATAAATATATATATATAGTATATATATATATATATATATATATATTATATATATATATATATGTAAAGAACGACGTTTGTGTAGAAGAGCGTCCGCACAAGAAGAGGAGAAAGAACGAACAAATGAGGCACCTCCCAAGAATCGAACCGGGGATCATCCAATTGCCGGTCGGACATGCTATCCACTGGAAATCTACGCATGAACATCATTTACACATTTGAACATCGATTTTCTCCAGAAGATTATCTAATACTACGTCAAGATTAGGTTTGAACACGTTGACGGAGGAGCTGGAAACGATTTCAGGAGGAACCCTATTCCATTCATTAACACTCCTCACTTACGTGAAGAAGTTACTGCACATATTCGTACTGTACCGTTTCGGTTCCAGTTTACAACTGTTCCTTCGAGTAGGGTTCGTGTTAGTGTAAAAAAAGCTTAGAATAATCAAAGTTATCGAACCTATTCAGAAGTTTAAAGTTTTGGATGAGATCGCCTCTGAGATTAGTCAGATTACGCTTTTCTGACGAATATAAATTAAGATAAATGAGTATACGATCATATGATTTGTGACGGATGGGATTAGTTTCGTCGCTCTGGCTTCAACATTTGCGAGCCTTTCTGCGTCTTTTCTTAAAGATGGGGCCAGGACTGTACAACGTAGTATTCGAGGTGGGGCTCAACCAACGCGTTGTAGAGAGGAAGAATAACATCTTTTCTTCTTTCCTGGAAAGTTCACGTACGCGCTCTTTCTAAAACGGCTTCTAAGAGGTTAGGTTTGCTGTACCGCCTCCGCAGTTTCTTCACCTCTACTCATTTGCTGTCTCCTCGGTACAGGGTTTTCTCCGCCCCTGAATGGAGTACGTTTCTCATGTGTAGGTTGCTCAATCCACGCAGCTCTACTTGGCGGGTAGAGTCGAAGGCTTTTCGTCTCATCGATTTCCCGCCTCTTACTGACTGTCTTCAATCCCTCTCTCTCTCTCTCTCTCTCTCTCTCTCTCTCTTCGCCGCAATATTGCCTCACTCTCTCTTTACTCAGTTTACTGTCGCTATTATAACGGACACTGCTCTTCTGAACATCTAACTGCATGCCTCCTCCATTAAGGAGAGCACGCAGCACCAGACTTTCCACACTTTCTCATTCCTTTTCTGTCCAACTCTCTAACGAAAGTGCTAATAGGTATTTTCAATATTTCATCTACTCAACCGGTCAACCCTGGAACAATCTTCCTCAGTCTATCTTTCCCCCTGTCTATGACCTCCAATCTTTCAAATGCAGTGTCTAGACATCTCGAAAACCTTGGACCTTGATTTTGGCTTACTTCTTCTTCTATGGAACGGGCGCTTTTGCGGGCATTCGTCCTTGGCCCCTCCTTCTTGTAAAAAGAAAATTCCTTCGTAATTATTTTCATCATAAATATTATTCAGTTTCGTGAAGTAATTTCGTATATTTTGGCTAAAATTCTCACGCATTTTTTAAGAGTTAAGTCCCGTAATCTTGATTTATAATCAGAGTGCCACGAGTGTCACGCTTTCATTTTAAATTCATATTTGTGACATGAGAAAGTGTTCGGAACCTTTTTTTTTAAGCATCGCAAATAAGAGGCACTTAATGTGCTCCCATTTTGTCGTAATTTAGACCAATTCCGCACCGACATAATTGTCGGTGTTTTAGGGTGTGATGGAGACGCTCCTTTAGGGTGCCAGATGTTGGCACCGAGTTTTCTTATTACTTAAAATTGGTGAAAGTATATTGTATGGAAGAAAGAACATGCCAACCATTTTAGTCATTTTCAGGTTAAAATGGTTGGCGTAAGGAAATTGTGAAGACCAGAAGAGCAAATGTAATTGATATATATATATATATATATATATATTAGTGGTGGACCGGATATCCACATCCGCATCCGCACTTCTGACTGCGGATGTTATGCGGATATTACCTCTAATAAATTATGCAATTTACAATTAAATTAGCTTATAAAGTAGCTTATAAGACCCAGTGATGCACATTTCATGTAAAGTATTAATTAATTATTAATGAACAAACAAATATATAAACCTCAAAATATAAATAGCTGGTAACACAGAAAATTTAATGAAACTTGTTTCATTGAATTTTTTGTGGCTGAAATTCTTGAAAAAGTTATTATTTTTATCATAATGAAAACATTAATATTAATTTTAATTCTTATGCATTGCCTGCCATAATAGTAATATCCGCAGATGTTGAAAAACTGACATCCGGTCCACCACTAATATATATACAGCGTGTCCCAAAGAAATGTATACCCACTTTGTTCGATAATACCAGCTATGAGGATAATAAATATATTACTGTTTATATGTTTTTTAATAAAGAATTTTCTCCTGAATCTAAATATGTAATTATTTTTATTAAAAATTGAAGAACAAAAAAGCTACAGATGTTTAAATTAGAATTATTATTTTCGAGACTTCATGTGCGATATTTTCTAATATTTTTTTTTATGGCCTGGCCTGCCTTTTAACCGACTGTTTTGAGATACTTATGTTTAGTGCCTAGCTTAGCCTAGCCATTTCGTTGAGTTCTAATTAGGCAAGACTACAGTTTTGCTCTAACCTTATAACTCTGTGACGTTTGTTCTTTTCTACTGTTAGTGAGAATTGCCCTTAAAAATGGCCAACTTAAGACTAACATTCGACCAACATAAGTTTGTATTAAAGTGGTACTTGAAATCAGAAAACATAAACGAAGTCCAAAGACAGTGGAGACGGGAATTTGAAACGGAACCACCAACGCGGATTACAATTGCACGTATACGAGATAAGTTTGAAACCGACGGCATTGTGCAAAACTTACAAAAACAACGTTCTGGAAGACGTCGAACATCTTAGATAAAGTGTCATTTAACCATGGAATTTGTAAATTTTTTGAATTAACTAATAATTACAACATTTATGCTTCAATATCAACGCTAAACATAAGTATCTCAAAACAGTCGGTTAAAATATTAGAAAATATCGCACATGAAGTCTCGAAAATAATAATTATAATTTAAACATCTGTAACTTTTTTGTTTTTCAATTTTTAATAAAAATAGTTACATATTTAGATTTAGGAGAAAATTCTTTATTAAAAAACATATAAAAAGTAATATATTTATTATCCTCATAGCTGGTATTATCGAACAAAGTGGGTATACATTCCTTTGGGACACGCTGTAATATATATAAATGGAGGGTGTTCTGTCCACAGACCGCACACTCTCCGCCCTGATCCCTCGCTCTCTCCCTTTTCCATTTGATTTGGCTTGGTATGGGGTAAACATAAATTTATATTCCCAATCCCATAGTAGGGGAGAAGAATATAAATACTGCAATACTGAAATTTCGTGCTCAAACAAGATCTAGGGACGCTTCTATAGCTCAGTACCAAAATTTTACCGAATGGTTGTGCAGACAATCCGAACAAATGAATTGAAGTAGCTCATTTCTCATCTCGACTAGTGTAACAGTCGAGCACGGAATTAAGGGCTAGCTAGGGCATCTTCTTCGTCTCGACTAAAGTTAAGAGAGGGAGACAAAGTGTTAATTAAATATTAATTTACAGAAAATCTATTGGGTGTGCGGCGCACACCTAGCACACCCTGAATATACGCCCCTGATATATATATATATATATATATATATACACACACAGAGATGGGCACGATCTTGATCTGATCTTGATCTTGAAGATCACTTTTATTATGGTGATCTTGATCTAAGATCACTTTATTTCTTGTGATCTTGATCTTGAAGATCACTTTAGACTTCAAGATCACTTTTAATTTCAGATTCTTAAATATGCCGCTATGCGAATGTCATTTGTTTTTTGTCCAAGCGACATCTGGTGGCAACTTTGTTCAACACCGACTGTTTATGTTTTCTGTTAGTTGGGTGACTTGCGTCATGCGTGGGCTCATGGAAGGTGTAGTTGCTGTGGAATTTAGGCTCGTAAAAAGTGTAATTTACTGTGCAATTATGTTAAAAGTGTTCTATTAATATATTATTATATATAGGCATAAAATATAGCCTATAGGTCCGTATTCATAATAAATTAATTCTAAACATATTTTATTTACAGATTGAATTTTTTAATAATGAGTGCAATTTTACAACTTCAACAGGCTCCCAAGGGAACCAAATATTCTAGGTTGTCACCAGAACAGTATATTCAATATATTTAGATAACAATGTTGGTAATAAGGATCAATCTGTGCTATTGAACGGAAAATATTTTCAAATTGTCGAAAAAACTGGAAACAGTATCAAAGTTATTTGTAGGCAGTGTACAAAGAAAACTACAATTCTGTCTGCTGGCCTCGACTCAACAAGCAATCTTCTGAGGCACCTCAGGGTTAGTACTACTTAGTAACTAAGTAGTAAGTAGCAACATTAACATAATGGTTCAAGTCATATTTTAAGTGACTGGTGCCATACAAGACTAATGCTACATTTACATAGACGTCCATTTGAATATATTGTGCACTTCAGATATTAATAGATTATGGACTAGTAACTACATTAAAAACTGCCGATATCCAACTATAATAAAACGCCAGGTGTATCTGTCTTTCTCTCTGTCTGATCCATGTCTGTAATTTCTCCTATTTAGTTACTGAAGGACGAAATTCGGCTTTCAATTTAACATAGGATAAAAATGCACTGATCATGGTGAAAATAATTTTAGTTAAAGATAACAAAATTTTAGAATCTTGTTAAGTATTAATTTCAACTAGAAGTTTGATACTCTGATAAATATTATACAGGGTGTTCAAGAAGTCTCTCCGCATGATAATAATTTATTTTCTTGTGCAGAAACTACATTCGGATCTTTTGGGTGAATATGAATCGGAGAAGAAATCTCGCAAGCGTCCAGCTAAAGAAGAAGATGCCAGCGGCAGCAATGCTGGCCCTGCCAAAATTGCCAAGCAGTCAACACTAAGCATGTTCCACATTTCCAAGCAAAAACCAGGACCACCAATATGCAAGGATATCCTTGAAAAGAAGATTCTCTCGCTTGTGGCTAATGGGCTCCTACCATTGAGCCTAGTTGAACTACATGAATTTAAGGATCTTCTTTCATGTTAGTATAACTCAAATATTTTGCTATTTTTTCCATAGCTAATATCTGATTAAAATAATTAATCATATTATTTGTATGAACATTAGACTATCGCTAGCCTAGCTAAATATTTTGATATTTTTTCCATAGCTAATCTATTGTATTTGTTTTAATTTTTAAATATTTTTTTCAGACGTCAACCCGGCTGTTCAGGTGCCATCTAGACGCACCCTGGCTAGATCTCTTGCAACAACAACCAGTACAATGAAGGAAGACATACAAGCAAAACTGGCAGCAGTTGACCATGTGTGTGTTACATGCGACATATGGTCAACTAATCACCGCAGTTTCATGGGAGTCACTGCGCATTGGGTATGCTATTGATTTAGTGTATTATTTTTATATAATTGATAAATTGACCATTGGTGATAGACTGATAGTCTGATAGACTTATAGTATAATCTTTTCAATTATTCGACATGTGTTCCTCATTCATTAATTTGGTGAGTCTTCATTTTGCTGTGATTCACAGTAATTTCACACTAATTCACTGATTCTGTCATCTGTCATTGTGTCTGATTCACAGCAAAATGTGGAAGAGTCCATATTCACAGGCTGTGAATATGGACTCTTCCACATTTTGCTCTTATGGGATGGGTCACTGATGTGGTGGTATGGTAGGCGACTCATCGCTGAATTGCCTCCTTTATATCACATAGTTCTTCTCTTCAATGTTTGGTGGCGCAGTTTAGCTGGTGCGTGTCTAACCAATATTATTAAATTAAGCTTAAAAAAATGTTCATACAAACATTGATTTTATATTCTTACATTACAGATCAATGATGACTTGTCGCGAGGATCAGCTGCACTGGCATGCCGAAGATTTCGTGGAACACATAGCTTTGATAAAATTGCTGGAATATTGGACAGGATCAACTCGGAGCATGGTTTATCTTATAGAAAAGTTGTATCTACAGTCACCGACAATGCATCGAACATGGTGAAATGCTTTAAAGAGTTCGGTGTTCGTGTTCAGAATCGTACTGACGACATTGATGAAGATTCAGATGAAAAAGATTCAGATGAAGAGGTTATCATCAGCAACTTTCCTAAACATTCAGGAGAGCATGGAGAGGAGTCAGTGAAACTATCATCCCATATTCGATGTGCCTCCCACACATTGAACTTGGTAGCAACAACTGATGCAGATAAAGGACTGAATTCACCTGGACTAAAGAAGATAAAGCATTCTGCAATGGGAAAATGTTCGGCGCTGTGGAATGCTGCTGGTAAACCCAAGTCAGCAGAAAAAATACAGGAAATAACTGGCGTCCAATTTAGGTACCCATGCGTCACCCGATGGAACTCAATGTACGACTCATTAAGCCAAATATATAAACATAAGAACGACGTGAATGTAGCTCTTGAAGAACTGAATCTACCCATCCTCAAAGACAATGAATTGGAATTTATTTCAGAATATTTGTCTGTTCTAAAACCAATTGCAGCAGCCCTCAACAAATTACAGGCAGAGAAAGAATGCTACTACGGTTGTCTTCTTCCAACAGTCCTAGTGACTCAAGATGCCCTCGCAAGATTGGAGCCTATCCAACCAAACGACCTGCGCTTGAGACACTGCATGCCATTACTGGCAGCAGTCGTCTCTGGCTTCAATGCCAGATTTGGTCATTTTTTGTCGTTGAGCCCCGACGTAAATGATGCCGTTTTGGCCTCAGTATCTCATCCGTATTTCAAACTTAGATGGATATCATTGTTGGAAGGGCCTAATTTCGGCGATCATGAAGCAATCAAGTCTCAAGTAAAAGACAAGCTGCAAATGGCTGTAAGAAATTGTAATTCTGACAGCAGTGGTAATAGTTCGGTGAACTCAGACTCATCATCTGAAGACGATTTCTTCAGAACTATGGACGGCTCATTCTCTGCTCCTAACAACAAGGAAGACTTGGAAGTCCTCAATTATTTGCAGGACACCAGTAAGGCACTCGACTCTTTAGATAGGTATCCTGCTATAAAGAAGATCTTCAAGAGGTATAACACCACGCTACCTTCCTCTGCACCAGTGGAACGGTTGTTTTCGTTTGCTGGCATGGTTCATAGCCCCAAACGAAGTCGTCTCTCGGATGGTAACTTTGAACAATTGGTTTTGCTGAAAGCAAATGTTTACAGCGGTTGAACATTAAATTAACACTCTTAACTTGCGGTTTTTACCCTTATATTGTCAGTAATTGCGTACTGCAGTAAAACTGTAAAATTAAATTCTATGTAAAAAATGTTTACTTATATATGCTGACCATTCATTGATATGGGTTATGGACCTGGTGAAATGAGAATTGAGAAAAATAGAACTAAAAACTATATGTAGGTCATTTAATAGTTTTTTTTGCTGATAAGTTATGATAATACTAAGTTTTAAGTTTACCACCTGAAAAACTGAAAGGGGAATCGTCAATCCCCGTGGTTTAGATCAGGTGACATGGGTAGGATGCGATGCTTGTATTGCCTCAGCCCTCAGGGGAGTATTAGGAGTGATACTTTTCAGGAGTGATTAACAAAATAATTTGTTTTTGTTTACTCTACAAGAGTACAACTTTTTCAATTCATATAAAAGTGATCTTAAAAAGTGATCTTGAAAAGTGATCTTCAAGATCACGATCTTGATCTTGATCTTCAAGATCACATTTTTCTGGTGATCTGATCTTGATCTTCAAGATCACCAAAGTTGGTGATCTTGCCCATCTCTGTATATATATAACTGATAATGTAACGATCGTAAATCTATACTATAATAAGAGAGCTGTCCGTCTGTCCGTCTGTCTGTCCGTCTGTCCGTCACACTTTTAGAAATTGTGACAAAAAATTGTGAGAAAAAAATTCAGAAATTGTAAAAAAATTCAGAAATTGTATTACGGGCGACAATGTGAAGCTCAAGATTTTCATGACTGTGTTCTTTTCTGTAGTTTAGCAATGGGGGAAGGGTGGGGGTGGGGGTAATGGGTGATGGGTGGGGGTGATGGGGGAGGGGGTTAGCCCCCAAGTTGTATGAATGGGGGTGAGGAGGTTTTGGGAGATACCAGATTCAGAAATGTTGACACAATGTGAAGCTCAAAATTTTCACGGCTGGGTTCTTTTTCTGTAGTTTAGCCTGTCTAACCGTCAGTGAAGCGGCGGGAACTGTACTAGTTATATATTATATATATATATATATATATATATATATACATATATATATATATATATATATATATATATATATATAACTGATAATGTAACGGTCGTAAATTATATATATATATAGTCACTACTCCAAACATCTTTCACACAACTTTCATGAGCAAGCTTTCTGTTTTGGGAAGTGCTTCCGTAACTGTAAAATACATAAAAATTGCGAAACGTTTAGTTTTTGATCCGATCGGCGTCAGTGTTGTAGACCTATAATTAGGACAGCCTAACCTGGTGTACGCCTAGCTACGAAATTAATCGAAGGCTTACAGTATATATATATATATAATATATACACAAACTCAGAATGGTCCCCTGAGAAACTTATATGTTAAACACAGACCGTGCATGGAACAAGGAACTCTTCTGGGAAAATTAAATCCACTATAGTCCGAATAAGTAATGGTAAATGACAGATACCATAGTTTTTCTTTTTCATGATGCAAGCCCGACGTGGGCAACGGGTCTCTCGCAAAGAGGTCCCATAAATATAGCTTCCCTCACCAGCTATCTGCAAAGCAGACAGGATCCAGCTTTGGGACATGGATCTAGGGTTTAAAGCAAGCCTAGTCCTGCTACATTTAGAACCTCAATATAAGCAAAAGACTCGTTGCATTCACGTCGGATTGATGTATTCAATCCGACGTGAATGCAACGAGTCTTTTGCATTCAGGGGACCATTCTGAGTTTGTGTGTATATATATATATATTTTTTTTTTATCCGTTAATTTTTTAAAGGAAATTACTGTATACTAATCCTGTAAGCCTTCGATTAATTTCTATTAATCGAAGGCTTACAGTATATATATATATATATATATATATATTTTTTTTTTATCCGTTAATTTTTTAAAGGAAATTATACTAATCCTGTAAGCCTTCGATTAATTTCGTAGCTAGGCGTACACCAGGTTAGGCTGTCCTAATTATAGGTCTACAACACTGACGCCGAACACTGAAGAAGACAACAGGAAATTTTGTTCCAAAATACCACAAATGCTGGTGGACGGAGGATTGCAGTGTGGCAGTGGCTACCCGCCGTCGGGCTCGGCGTTTTTATTCTCATCACCCAACTCAATATAATAAGATCCTCTTAAATAAGGCAACGGCTATAGCTCGTCGTACTATTCGTCAGGCAAAGCGAATTTCATGGAGTCGGTTTTGTTCAAACCTCAGTTTTACTACACCTTCCACTGAGGTTTGGACTCAAATTCGGAAAATCATTAAGGGTACAGATTCACACTTCACTTACCCTATTGTTGTAAATGGTTCCATAGTAAGTGATGTACGTGACAAAGCAGAAGTTTTGGGGGCCTTCTTCCATTCGTTTTTTGGGACTGTAGCAGTTATTGAAGATGAGGAGTTTTGCAGGGACATGCAGTCTTCCTTATTTCTTGATTACAATGAAGATTATAATCTGGACTTCACATTGCAGGAATTACAATCCTCCTTAAGGCAATGTGAACATACAAGAGGTGGTGCAATGGGACTGGATAATGTACATAAATATTTTCTTAGTCATCTTCCATTGGAGTACTTGCCATTTCTATTATCAGCATTCAATGATAGCCTGAGCACAGGGGTCTATCCTTCATCATGGAAACAGGCAATCATGATTCCTATCCTCAAACCACAGAAAAACCCTTCAAGTCCATCTTCATATCGTCCTATCTGCTTATTATCCTGCTTGGGTAAAGTACTAGAGAGGATGGTCCATCAGCGATTGCTATGGATTTTTGAAACGTGTCACGTTTTTCGAGATTCGCAGTGTGGTTTCCGTAAGAAGAGAAGCACAGTGGATCAACTTCTGAGGTTGGAAACATTCATACGCCAAGCTCTCCGACGGAAAAAATATGTTCTTGTAATATTTTTTGACCTTAGTCGAGCTTTTGATACCATCTCCCATACTGGCCTACTTTATAAGTTAGGCGATTTGGGGATTCATGGTCGTTTACTAAGATGGTTGCACAACTTCTTGTCTAACCGCACATTTCAGGTGCTAATTAATGATGTCTACTCAACACCTTTCCCCTTTAAAAAGGGTGTACCCCAGGGTTCAGTTCTTAGTCCATTATTATTCACAGCATATCTCTCCGATATGCCAGGTATTGATCCAGTTCAATCATCAGAGTTTGCTGATGATACAGCTTTCTATGTGGCAGCTAACACCCCTTTAGAAGCCCAACAGATGTTGCAAAAAGCAACAGATAAGTTCTCATCTTGGTGCAGAACCTGGGGTCTTTCCCTGAATCAAGAAAAATCAAAAATTATGTTCTTTACACATCAAAAGGTTTCAGTGAATCCTATTGTCCAAATTAGTAACACCCCGGTAGCTATGGTCACATCCTACCAGTTTTTGGGAGTGGTCCTTGACAGCCCCAGACTGACTTGGTCTTGTCATATTAACTACCTGGTAACATCTTGTATGAAACGTCTAAACTCGTTAAAATCTGTTGCCTCTCATCGATGGGGTGCAGATCGATCTACGCTTCTCACTTTTTATCGATCATTTATCTTGGGTAAAATAAAGTATGCTGATGTTGTTTATGATTCAGCCTCTTTTACCTTGAAGAAGAAACTGGAAATATTGCATAATTCTGGAATGCGCCTTATTTTGGGTGCCCGCCCATCAACTCCTATTATTGCCCTACAGGGTGAGACTGGTCTCCATGCCCTTCAATATGATAGAGATCTCTCTACACTGAGGAAGTACTTCAATATTCTGGCTTCCCCATTTTCCCACCCCTTACGTCAGTCATTTGAGGCGGATTATCCTTTGATCCTTGCAGTGGACTGGACTGTGACAAATAAGCCGCCATTCTTCTTTAGAGCAACTGGACTTCTTAATAAGTATCAATTACATTTTAAATTTTTTACAGTTCCAGTGTTCCCTTCTTTCCCACCTTGGAGATTGCATTTGGTACCAACCTGTCTCTCTCTCCCATTTTTATATGAACCTCCTGTCCCCAAAGAAGTGATTGTGCAGTGTTTCACAGCATACTTGGGAGAGAAGTATCCAGATTACTTGTATATTTATACTGATGGATCTAAGATAGATGTGCCTGGACCATCTTGTTCATCAGCTGTTTTCATTTCAAATCATAAAAGGTGTTTTTCCTGGAAACTATCCCCCAATCATAGTATACAGGCAGCAGAGTTATTTGCCATCCAACAGGCATTGTGTTTTTTAGTATCCAGAAGTAATGCTTGTAATGTCCTAATAATTACAGACTCCCAGACCTCTCTTCACCTGATCAACTCACCCACACTCACTACATATCTGGCTTTAACAACTTCTATCCATTCTTTACTGAAGACCCTCTCTGTTTCAGGTATTCTGGTTTCCTTCCAGTGGGTTCCGAGCCATGTTGGAATTACAGGTAATGAGATGGTTGATACGCTGGCCAGGGCTGCTCATTCCCTCCCTGCTATAACTTCACTATATTTCCATCCAGGCGAGGGTTTTGCAGTAGCTAAAATGGCAGTGCAAAATGATTACAAAACCCAATGGGAGAGATTACGGCACTCAACTCTCTATGGAATGTTTAAGCCTTCCTGGGGCACAAGAAATTGGCCTGTACCTTCTTCCCACTATAAAGCTTCTATAATATTTAGATTCCGTTCAGGCCATATAGGCCTTCAGGCTTACTTACACCGGATTGGACTAGCTTTCTCCCCATTATGTGTTAGTTGTAATTTACCAGAGACACTGTCCCATTTCTTTCTTTTTTGTCCATGTTATACTAGGCAAAGGAAAAAATTAAGATTCTCTCTTTTGCAATATGGAGTCAGGAACTTTACTTTATCAGTCCTATTAGGTGGGGATAGTTTTTCGCCCCCATTGATACACTTCACTATGGACCAAGTATTCAAGTTTGTAGTGGCATCTGGGCGGTTGAGAGAGTTTTAAATCTTGCATTGTATACCGATTTTCATTCCCACAGGTTTATTAATCTGTTACCTCCTAGTTACTCCATCTGGCTGTTACTGTTGACTTAGTACTTGGTTCCATTTTTATCAGTTCATGTTTAGTAGTACTAACAGGCCTCATATTCATCCCTTTCTGAGTGTTCTGGAATTGGCCCCAGAACTGAAAAAGGTAATGGTGTGCTTTCTCTATTGCTCTCTCATCCCAATAATAATAGACCCAGCACTTGATGTAGGAACAGTGGAAGTTCTCCTGGAACAAGGTGTTTTGGTCTTGGAGGATGTAAATAGCCTTATTGGCTGAGCTCCTCCATGTAAAACTTCAAACAATCAATCAATCAATCACTGACGCCGATTGGATCAAAAACTAAACGTTTCGCATGGTGTCAATAATCCAGCAGGGTTGAAGCACCTTAAACAGAAAAAAAAAAAACAGCAAACAAACGTTTCGCAATTTTTATGTATTTTATAGTTACGAAAGCACTTCCCAAAACAGAAAGCAGCATGAAAGATGTTTGGAGTAGTGACTATATAGGCCAGTGAAACTCAATACATTTTAAGGCGATATCCTATTTTAGCTTCCCAAATTATTTTACAATTACAAAATAACCAAATAGGGTCTCAAATACAAGCAATTGGCGAATGTGTTTAGTCACACTGTCATGTATGTACGATAGTGCAGTATCCTGTGTGATATGAAAATGAGAAGGTTTATTGGCAGACTATAGTCTGACAAATATTACTAATACAATGAAAGTTCACATACTAAGGATCGAAAAAGAAAATATACAATTGATTAGAAATAATACAGTAATGTCGAAATTAAGTGGTGGATTGGTGTGACTAAAAGTCTGCAGATCGACACACCAAAAAAACACCTTAATAATAAAAACTAATATTGATCTTTGACTAATTCTTTTTTTTTTTTGTTTAAGGTGCTGCAACCCTACTGGATTATTGGCACCAAGTATTGAGTAACTAATAAACTGACAACTGCTAGACTAAGACTATTACTGGCTATCTAGAATATTGTCTGGAACTGTTGTTCTATACTTGTCAATAATTATTTTGTTGTGTAACTTAATTCTGGTTATTGTACTGTATCTGTATATAGTGTGTGAACCATAGCCTTATCTATAATCTACCAGTCACTACATTGGTGATGGTAATATATACATTGGTAATTTTTTACTATCAGTCCGGTCTCTGGAAACTGAAAATAAAGTTTACCATAAGACTCTTTACATTTTTTTAAACAACTTTTATTAAGTACAATATGAAGGCAAATGCCGATTAAAGCTATAAAATTAATGTTAATAAATTTTTTTTTGACCGATAAAATCGCGGATCATGTTTTTGGGAGTGATAAAATGGCTGATCCCACAAAGGTTAGGAAGGTACCGCTAACAAAATTGGGTAGTTTGACCTGAACTCATAAGATTTTAGTGTCACGATGGCGTTGGTTTGCGATGGTTGTAATTATTCAGTGTGTTTAACTTCATGCAAATTTTTTGATGATGAAGAGGCTGCATTTAATTTTTATGTAGAACACGGTGTATTGCTAAAAGAATTTATTTGCCCTAAGAAAAACAAGGAAGATATTGTTTGTGGTAATAAGTGTGTGTTCGATAAAAACAGAAAAGCATTTCGTTGCCATAGGTCGTGTGCGTGATAAGAAACGGAGAAGGGGAACACGCAAGGTTAGGTTAGTAGTGTTTAGTTTTACGGTATATATAATATATACAGTGAATGGATCCTTTCCGTTTGACTGCCGCCATTGAAACATAAGAGGTGAGTGCCCCCAGCCTTCTTTACTTAGCCTTATAAGGCTAACTAACGAAAATATCATGACCTAACCTAACCAATCGTTAGGTCAACTGTACGACCTTGACGATTGGTTAGGTTAGGTCGTGATATTTTTGTTAGTTAGCCTTATAAAGCTAACTAAAGAAGGCTGGAGTTTAATTATGTTTCAATGGCAGCAAACGGAAAAGATCCTAGTGAATATATACAGTGTTCGTTTTACTACATATATATATAAATGTATATATATACCTTTTAGGTCACTCATGTTGGCTGTTTCTACAATTTCCATAATTTATATATCAATGGATTCATTTTTACATCGTGAATGCGCCCTAGGTAGTCTCTACTGAAGGAATTACCCGCATTTTAGGGTATTTTTTCACACATACCCCAAAACAAACTTCGTGTCCTAACTTAGTTTTGGGCTAGTTCCCTCACTTGAGACTATCCAAATCGCATTCCTGGTGTAATAACGAATCCATTGATCTATAAATTATGGGAATTGAAGAGACCGGAGCGATAGTAAAAAATTACCTTTTCTTTTTTTTGTTTCTTGGTTGCATTTTTGTTTTTTTGGTTAATATTCGTTTTAATGCTTTGTTCATTTTTTGATAGAAGACATTCTATGACAATTTAGCATATAAATTTGTATTCAGGACACCTTGAAACCTCAGGGAAACTGATAAAAATCAAGGAAATGTAATAATTATTTTGGTTAATATTCGTTTTAATGCTTTGTTCGTTTTTGATAGGAGGAGATATTCTATGACAATTTAACATATAAATTTGTATTCAGGACACCTTGAAACCTCAGGGAAACTTATAAAAATCAAGGAAATGTAATAATTATTTTTTATGGAAAAAAAAAAATTTAGACGTAAAAAGTAGCCATTATAGGCCATTGACCGAGTATTTAGCTCTTAACGCTGTTAAAATTTTAATGAACGTCGCCCTCTCCAGTTTTATGGGGAGACATCTCATGGCAAAATTAGGAAACATAGGTCAAAACAACCAATTAAATCTGGTTTTTGTTTCACGTGACCTTATCCGACCAATCAAAGACATACATTTTGAATCTCTCATAATGCATACTCATTTTCTCAGTCTGGTTTTCATTATGGTTTGCGGAGGTTGTGATTTGGATTACTATCAATTAATACAAGATATTTATAAGAAAGAAGCTGGTGCTGAAGCTTTCTTTACGAGTCATTGTGTTTTACCTAGTCGTGTTATTTGTCCACAGTGTGGTCGTGAGTGTAATTATCTTGTAAGTATCTTGCATGGTACTTGTTTAACCGTGAATATCCCTCTCAACAACGTCTCCACAAATTCATGTTGGTCGCCGCGGATTTGTATAAACACCCCAATGGTGCTATTTAAGGTAAGAAATTGCGAAAAAACGCGGGTTAGGTTAGGTTAGGTCAGGTCTGAACCAAAACATATTTTTCTGGTGTTTTTTGGTGTGATTTGCTCAAATCTGAACTTCGTTTCTTTTGGAAATGAGCAATTTTTGAGAAATTTTCAATTTTAAAATTTCTCAAAAATGGCTTATTTTCCAAAGAAACGAAGTTCAGATTTGAACAAATCACACCAAAAAACACCAGAAAAATATGTTTTGGTTCAGAAAGGAGAAAAAGCACTAAAACGAATAATTACCATTATTTTTTACAGAAAAAAAAAAATTTAGATGTAAAAAGCAGCCAGGTAATTATTCGTTTTTTGACCCAGTCTCTCTTTATAATGAGAGCAAACTTTTCTGGTCAATTTTGAGGTGTTCTGCATGAATCTGCCATCCATTTCCTGTGAATATGCGTAGTTTTTGAGATATCATCATCTTGAAAACTATGCATTTGTACAGGAAACGGATGGCAGCTTCGTACAAAACACCTCAAAATTAACCAGAAAAGTTTGCACTCGTCATTTTCGTTTAAACTAACGAATTTAAACGAAAATATCATGACTTCACCTAACCAATCATCAAAGGTATACAGTTGACCTAACCGATGTCACGTACTGAACTGTCCGCAAAACATTAGGACCAATCAATTTGTGATGCGTGATCTTTATGGGGGCTCCGCCCCCGTACCCTCGAGACCTAAATTATACAAATGATAATGTAATAACATGTGCCAACCTTGCATAGGTAGTCTGCTAAATTTTGCATGCCCTTAAACTGAAATGACACACGTTTATTTTTAGGATTTTTTTTACAGTACCTAAAGACCTTCTGGTCTTTTCTTAAAATACAAGCACTATTGCATTTAGGCCAGGTCACGGATGTCTTAATTATTCCGTGATTGAAAAAAAGGTCTAAACTCTTGTCTTCATCGAGGGCAATATGGCGGATCACGTCTTCAAAATCAAATATGCATAACTGACACGTCATACTTCTAGTCACAAAAAAAATGAACTGAACAGACGAATATTTGCTAAAAATGATTTACTTGTAAAACAGGACAAATTGAATTATGTAGAAGTAGCCAGAATCACCAAAAATAAGAAATATTCACCAAATAGTCGATATATATATATATATATATATATATATTGAAAAAATACCAAAAATAGGAAATATATTTTAATAAAAAAAAACATTTTATACAAATTTGCACAAGATAATATATATATTTTCTTATTCAGTTTTGATTGGTTATTCAATAAATATCGCTGTTATAGCTGGGTGTGACCGTCAAAAAACAAATAATAACCAGCAGCCATTATAGGCCATTGACTGAGTGTTTACCCCTTCCCGCTGTTAAAATTTTGCCGGTCCTCATCCTCTCCAGTTTTATGGGGAGACATCTTGTGGCAAAATTTGGAAATATAGGTCAAATCAGCCAATTAAATCTGGTTTTTGTTTCATGTTACCTTATCCGACCAATCAGAGATGTGCATTTTGAATCTCCAATAATGCATACTCATTCCAAAATCCTTATTCAGTTTGGTTTTTGCTATGGTTTGTCTAGGGTGTGATTTGGATTACTTATAAAAAAGAAGACAGTGCTGAAGTTTTCTTCACCAGTCACGGTGTTTTACCTACTCGTGTTATTTGTCCGCAGTGTGGTCATGAGTGTAATTATGGAGAAGTTGCTGACTAATACAGTGGACCCCCGATTTGAGTACGCATCGATTTGAGTATTTTTGATTTGAGTACGCTCGTCCATAGGCTCCTATTGACTTGACTTGAGTAGAAAACTCGATTTGAGTACGCCAGCCGGCTTGTTTGAGGACAAGGTCATGAGCTACTTTAAGTCATTCATAGCAAACAGGCAGAAGCAACAGAAAATTGATGCTTATTTCAAGCCCTCAAGTCCCCAACCCTCTACCTCTTCCATGTCATTGGCTGTGGGCCTAAGAACGCCTAGCCCTGATGAGTTACCAGACATCATGGAAGGAGACTCTCCCTCCAAGCAATAATTCCTCCCCTCCATTCCTCATCTGGAACTTCCAGCACATCAAGCAAGACTCCTACAGGATTATTCTATTTTGTCTATATTGTACGGTATGTATTTTGTATTCTATTCTGTCTATTTTTAATACAATTACTAAATTTCGTAGGCCAATTTCTATAGAAAAAGTAGGGGTGGGGTGAAATTTTTGGGTTTTGGAACAAATTAATTAATTCCCATAGGTTATTAAGTTCGAATTGAGTACGCCATGCTGGAACGGATTACGTACTCAAATCGGGGGTCCACTGTATTATTGCAGAAGATTGACTAGGGATGAGCGCGGCAGAAAACAAAAGTGTTCCTTCTCTGTTTCCTGTTGAAAAGGCACGTGGGTTGAAAAATCCCACCTCAAACTGTGGCAAAACTTATTGTGCGTTGGGTTATTCTTGACAAAGCATTTGACACAGCTAGATGCACAGCTCTATTTAGCGTCGGCTTCTGAGAGTGTGGTTAATTGGAGGAGTTTTTGCTTCGATGTCTGTGAGCATTGGCTAGGCCAACAAGTTCAAATTGGTGGGCCTGGCAAATCGTCTATTTATTCCTGTTGGTCGCCGCTGATTTGTACAAACATCCCAATGCTGCTATTTAAGGTAAGAAATTGCGAAAAAACACAGGTTAGGTTAGGTTAGGTCAGGTCTGAACCAAAACACATTTTTCTGGCATTTTTTGGTGCGATTTCTTCAAATCTGAACTTCGTTTCTTTGGGAAATTAGCCATTTTTGAGAAATTTTCAATTTTAAAATTTCTCAAACGGCTCCTTTCCCAAAGAAACGAAGTTCAGATTTGAACAAATCACACCAAAAAACACCAGAAAAATATGTTTTGGTTCAGAAAGGAGAAAAAGCACTAAAATGAATAATTATCAGGTTTTTTTTTAGTTGAGGGAAGGGGCTAGTGAAGTGCAAATTGCTAACCTACAGTTCGAGGGTTCTTGTATTAAGCCTAGTTTGTGTTTAGGCTATTTTGATTATGTCTGTTATTGGTCAAATAGGCCCTTATTCGGAGGGTGAGGAAGATTTTGACACATACACAGATTGAGTGTTGTTTTTTTTGCTGTGAACTCTATACCTGATGATAAAAGGGTACCATCTTTTTTAACTGTAATTATTCGTTTTTACACCCAGTCTGTTTTTATGATGAGAACAAACTTTTCTTGTCAATTTTGAGGTGTTTTGCACGAATCTGCCATCCATTTCCTGTGCAAATGCGTAGTTTTTGAGATATCGTCATCTTGAAAACTACGCATTTGCACAGGAAATGGATGGCAGTTTTGTACAAAACCCCTCAAAATTAACCAGAAAAGTTTGCACTCGTCATTTTTGTTTAAACTAACAAAAATATCATGACTTAACCTAACCAATCATCAAGGGTGTACAGTTGACCTAACTGGTGTCATGTACTGAACTGTCCGCAAAACATTAGGACCGATCAATTTGTGATGCATGATCTTTACAGGGGCTCTGCCCCCGTACCCCTGAGACCTAAATTATACAAATGATAATGTAATAACATGTGCCTACCTTGTCTGGGTAGTCTGCTAAATTTCGCGTGCCCTTAAAGATTGAAACACTGAAATGACACTCGCGTTTATTTTTAGGATTTTTTTTACGGCACCTAAAGACCTTCTGGTCTTTTCTTAAAATACAAGCACTATTGCATTTAGGGCAGGTAACGGATGTCTTAATTATTCTGTGATTGAAAAAAAGATCTAAACTCTTGTCTTCATCGAGGGCAATATGGCGGATTATGTCTTCAAAGTCCAATATGCAAAATTGACACGTCATACTTCTGGTCACACACACACTGAACTGAAGAGACCAACAATTGCTAAAAATGATTTAATTGTAAAACAGGACAAATTGAATTACGCAGAAGTAGCCAGAATCACCAAAAATAGGAAATATTTACCAAGTAGTCGATATATATATATATATATTGAAAAAACATGAAAAATAGGAAATATCTTTTAATAAAAAAACATATTTTATACAAATCTGTACAAGATATATATTTTCTTAGTCAGTTTTGAATGGCAATTCAATATATTGTACTGTTTTAACCAGGGTTTCGGAGCTGGTAAAAAAACTTCTGGCTCTGACTCGGCTCCGGAGCAGAAATTTTTTACAGTCTGGCTCCGGCTCTGGCTCCGGCTCTTTTATAGTAAATTCTGTTAATTATAAAATAAATATCTAGATTTATATAACTAATTGTCCAATTTAAAATATTGCACAAAAATATTTTATTATTAAATCACTTTAATACTCAAAATTTAAATTTCTTATGATTTTAAATTAGGCAAATATAATGATAGAATGAAGTTATTTAAATAACTAAAGGAAAATGATTAAAACTAAATGATATTAAATATTTATTAACAATGGGAGCTTATATAAATTAGAGAAACTTGCCTCCTAATTAGTTCAAAGTTCAAACTTAAGAATTCTCGTATGGAAAATAGTAACAATCAAACTTTCTGAGATAATATATACATCTTTTTTTAAGTGTTGAAACTTGAAAGCTTCATGAAAGCCAACTTGGCTTGAAAAAGAGCTGAATATTTCAAAAAATTCAGTTTTTAAATTTTTAATAGGTTATATTATTTACTTGAAAAGAGATTTTCTTTTAGTCAAAAAGTTTTGTAATTTAATTAACAAAAGCAATTCAACTAAAAGTCAAAAGTTCAAACTACTAATACATATTATAAAAGAAAATTTACAAAATCATTTACCCTACGCTTATAAAATCAATACTACTCCTTGGATTAACAAATGAAAACTAATGCAAAATTTTTTTAATTCTAGCTAAGGTATAATCAAACTAATTTTAAACATAAAATCAAGATATTCTTCTTGTAAATCTGTTTCCTTAAAATAATTGAAAATGAAAATTACTAAGTTTATTTATAATTTCTTTTTTTAAAACAAGATGGCCTCAATTATATTTTTCTTAAGTGTAACCTTAAATCAGACTTTATCTTTAAAGTTCAAACTACATATTAAAAAATTAAAAAGTTTGCAAATTCAATGATACATTTACAGTATCATAAATCATAATACTCTTGTATTAAAAAATGAAAGCAAAATAATAACTTTTGCAGAAATTTTTACTAATGTAGCTAAGGTAGGAAACTAATTTTTAAACATAAAATCAAGATATTCTCCTTGTAAATCTGTTTCCATAAAAAAAATTATGAATTAAAATTATTTATCTAAGTTTACTTATAAACATTTGTTCTTAAAAATAACATAGCCTCAACAATATCTTCTTTCATACGTGCCCTTTTAATTGCTCTTTGAGAGCAAATTTTTCTTCTTTTGATTTTTCTATCACTAAATGACGGATATTGTCTTTATCTAAACTAATCTTGAATTTCTGAGCCATTTCTTCTAGTAGACTGCGCATAGCTGGCTTTTCAAACATAGATAGAGGCATAGAATCTTTAACAACTAACTCAATTATGCTATTTTTAAAATTATCTGTAGTCATTGAGATAGTGACTTTTTGAGACATCAAAAATTTAGTAATGTTTTGCTGGTTTGCTTTAGTTTTTGAACTGGCAGAAGTACTGGGTCTTGAAAGCTCAAGCATTTGCTTCTTTTCTTCCATCATTTTTGATATTTCAGGATGTAATCGACTCAAGTGTCTTTTCAAATTATATGCTCTTGAGGAGACATCAGGCTTTTTGCTTTGAGGCTTGGTAATTTTAGTTCTACACGTTGAAATATTTCCCAAAGCATCAGAAACTTCACAAATACAAACATAGTGTTTCTTATCTGAACTTTCAGTAAAATACTTGAATATATCAGACTTCTTTATTGAATCTCTATCCATTATGAAGGGTCATAGACTGATAATTATAATTAAAGAATCAAGTACAAATTACAAAGAATCTGAAAAAAAAGAAATTTAGCAATACAAGATAATTGACCTAAAAATAAAAATAGTTCAATCCAAGTCAGAAGGACCAACCTTACTAGGTATGTATCTAGGTAGTTACCTACTTAGATAAATAGTTAGTACCTACTTACCTAAGGTCTCCACCACCATAAAAATTTTTTTACCTATATAATTAAGTGTTGTTAAGACAAATCTTCCCAAATATTTAATGGTTAAAAAATGGAAATTTGCAGATTATTCCTGCAACTCCCACACCTCCATAAAATCCAAGAATCCTATGGTACCATTTTTCGTAATATATTACAAGAATTATAATTTGCAACTAAACCTATATTTAACAAATAACAATTTAGGTAGCAATATATCGCCCGGAGCCAGACCATGGAGCCGTATTTTCAAGGTTTCTGGCCTGGCTCCGGCTCCAGGTAAGTAAAATTCACTGGCTCCACCGACTCCGGCTCCGAAACCCTGGTTTTAACTGCACGTGAGCTGGTTCAAAGATGAATATTAACCTTTTTAACTCTAATAGGCCCTAAAACTTAGTCTAGTTAAAGATCTGGTAGCTCCTAAGAGTACAGCAGAGTGTAACTGTACAGATTTAGTTACAGTTCTAAAAGGTCACTATAAGCCACAAGTGGTAGTGATTTTTGAGAGATTTTGGTTCTATTCTTGAAATCAGGCTGTAGGTAAATCAATTGCCGACTTTGTAGCTAGCCTAAGGAAACTGGCTAGTACTTGTGAGTTTAGCCCTAACCTAACAGAAATGCTACAGGATAGATTTGTCATGGGTTTGAGAGAGGAGGCCACTCAGCGAGAACTATTGACAATTAAAAACCTAACTTTTGATACTGCAGTAGTACTAGCCACAACTAGGGAAGCTGCTGCTAAGGATGCAAAGGCATTTGGTGATGTGAATTTGATCAGGCCTAAATCTAATATTAACCTAAATAGTAGATCTACAGGAACTAAGGCTAAGGATAATCCAAAGGTCAGCCAAAGAAACTTTCTAAAAGCAAATAGTTCAAAAAATTGGCCTAAGCAAAGTGCTAAACCTAAAAAACCTTATACTGGCTGTGGCAAACAGCACTGGAAGGTAGACTGCCCTTTCAAGGAGGCAGTATGTTATAAATGTAACAAGGTTGGACATATAGCAAAGGTTTGTTTTTCTGAAATGCATGAACCTCCTTTATCAGCCAACAGTCTAAAGCAGTCGCAGATAGGCTCTGAATATATTTTCAGTCAGGATGGCTAGTGATGTTAAAAAACCGTTTTTTTTTTATGTCTGTGTCCATATTTTTGTTTTTTTGTTTTTTTGTTTTTTTTAATAATTAATATAGATATTGCCAATTTAATTATAAGGTATACTTTTGCAATGATATATATTATAAAAATAAATAAATAAATAATAAAATAGGCCATATGGTACCAGTATAGAATGTCCTTTTCAGCCTATTTACAGAAAAAACTGGCCTCTTTCTTGCACTGAAAGTCTTGTATCTTGAGACCCGTTAAACTTGCGAGAACACTGGCTGGGAGCTGACTGCCCATTGTCCAACCTTTCCAGGACTCTCCCATCCATGCCTCGGATTTTGAATCTCCCACTTAACTATCCTTTAGACCCGCGATGACATATTTCCCCCACCGAGACCATCCATATATATACATACACATACACCCATATACATATATACCAATATATACATAAATACTTATATACACATATTTATTCTATTATATCTGGATGGCACTACAAATGCTGGTCCTTATATTATAGATGCTACTATAAATGAAGTCAAACTTCCAATGGAACTGGATACAGGTGCAGCTAGAACTATAATTTCTAAGGATTATTTTGTAGAAAAATTCCAAAACTCCATACCACTATACTATCATTCTAAGACTACTCTGAGAAATATGGAAATGTTGAGATGCCAATAGTAGGAGAGGCTACAGTTCAAGTTACAATAAATGATACAAAGTATCACAAATAGTTAACACTTTGTGATTGATGAAGTAGGTCCTACTCTCCTAGGTAGAGATTGGATTCATGCTCAAAACTTGCCTATTCATAACATTATAGTTGATCATCAATCAATAAATTGTTCTGTAATACCTAATAATATCTCAATTATTTTAAAGGAATTTCCAAAATTATTTGGGCCTACTCTTGGCATGCTCAAAGATCATAGTGTCTATTGAATTGGATAATGAAGTCAGCCCTAAATTTTGTAAAGCTAGGCCATTGCCTTATGTTCTAAGAGAAAAGGTAGAATTGGAGCTAGACAGGATCACTAAGGAAAAGGTTATTGAACCTATATCGCACTCATTATGGGCAGCACCTATTGTCCCTGTGTTAAAACCTAATAAGAGTGTTCGTATTTGTGGGGACTACAAAGTAACTGCTAATGAGGCTATTCTAATAGATAAATATCCTATTCCTAATCCTGCTGGTATTTTTAGTAAGTTAGCTGGTAATAAATACTTCTCTAAGCTGGATATGTCACAAGCCTATGCACAGCTGGAGCTTGATGAAAAATCTAAGGATATCACAAGTATAAATACTCACAAGGGTCTATTTCATTATAATAGATTGTTATGGTATTTCATCAGCTCCTGGCATTTTCCAAAGAACTATGTTGCATATTAGATGTTGCCAGCCAACAATCGGCATACAGGAGGCCTGCAAATAACTTCGCATACAATCTCAACAGTCAACTTTCCTTCCCATTCTTGGCTCAACTGGGTGGTAACTCCTTATTCCTGTATTCTGTATTTAGTGAAATTGTTTGAGAACTACTGTTAAATGGCTTTCATCAATAAAGACTTTCATAGTATATGTGCTGATATTAATCATTTCAATTCATTAACAAAAAATTCTGTATCCAGTTTAGAGAATCTAGAATAGGAATCTGGTGTAGGCAATTGCATGGTCTCATCGATAGATGAGTTTAATGCCTTTGTATTACAAAAGGATATTTAAAATCTTTCAGTGCTAAATCTAAACATTTGAAGCTTACCTAGGAACTATAAAGTTCTACTTATTGGCCTTTTTGAAAACTTCTACGGTCAAATTTAGTGTTATAATTCTCACGGAAACCTGGTTAAATACTAGTATTAAAAACCTATATAATATAGATAATTATGTTGCTTATACTGTAAGAGATGGTCAGATTGGTGGGGGTATCTCTATGTATGTGCATCAAACTTATGACTAACAAAGTATTTTCTCTATGTAATAGTGACAATGAAAACCTGATTGTGAATATAAAAGACAAAAGTAATGTATATTCTGTCCATGCAATATATAGACCACCTAATACTAATATCAATAGCTTTTTAATTCACTTAGATAACATGTTATGTAACTTTCATAAATCAAATGCCATAGTCACGGGAGACTTCAACATCAATTTGCAATCTGAAGCAATCTCTCATAAATTTTTAAACTTAATGAATTCTTTCTATCTTAGTCATACTATTACCAAACCCACTCGAGTCTGCAGCTATGGCAATCAAATAACAGAATCTACAATTGATAATATATTTGTAAATAGCAATGCCCTCGTAAATTCTGGAATTATAACCACTAACATCAGTGATCATTTTCCTACTTACGCTATATTCAATAACATTGTCAGGCTGTGGACAAAACAACTATTGATTACAGAATATTCTCAGAGGTTAACAAAAGAAAATTTATTGGGGTTGTAGAAAATACTCAACTTGACTGTGACGAACCTTTAAATGACCCAGATCATATGTTTCAGTTCTTCTATGACACCTTATTCCATATTTTTAATATTTGCTTTCCTTTAAGGAGAAAAACAGTTTCACCCAAAAGTGTCGCAAATCCATGGATCACTCCAAGAATTATCACTTCAATAAAGAACGGAGATAAATTATTAAAATTGCAATTGCAGAGCAAAATTCCTAAAATACAATATACTCAATACAGAAATAAATTAACTAAATTAATCAAAATTGCAAAATATAACTATTATAACAATCAATTTTCCAAACATAAAGGAGACATGAAAAACACTTGGATGACCATGAACAACCTTCTCGGAAAACAAATTAAGAAAAATTCAATAGAGAAATTAAAAGTTGATGATGATGAAATTACTGATGATACTGCTATTGCAGGCTCTTTAAATGCACACTTTACTTCAATAGTGGATAAGCTTCGTGTACAATTAATAAATAATGATCACTCGCCTCTAGAATATATGCCACCCAGCCCACTAAATTCATTTTCTTTTGTTTTTGCTACCTCTACTGAGGTCCAGAATATTATTGGTAAATTAAAAAATACAAAAAATAACATTCATAACATTCCTGTACCTATATTGAAACTTGTTAAAGATAAGATATCTGTAACTTTGGCTAAAATTATCAATCAAAGTATTTCCAAAGGAATATTCCCATCAGTGCTAAAAACTGGTTGTATAACACCCCTTTTTAAAGGGGGTGATCCTACACTAGCAACAAATTACAGGCTGGTGTGTTCATTATCTGTGTTCAGCAAAGTTTTTGAAAAAATTGTAAAAAGTAGAATGCAGCGATATTTAGAATCCTACAATTTATTATCTCCAAATCAATAAGGTTTCCGTAATAATAAAACAAGGGAAATAGCTATTTTAAATCTTATGGAAAATGTAAATATAGCTAAGGAGAACAAAGAAATAATGATATCAGTATTTATGGATTTGAGGAAGGCATTTGATGTAATAGACCATAATATTCTACTTAATAAATTATATTGTTATGGCTTTAGAGGAGCAATCAGTGATTGGTTTAAAAGTTATTTGTCCAATAGATACGGTATCATTTTGTGTCAGTAAATAAGGTTTGCTCAACTAAAGTGCTTGTCAAACATGGTGTGCCACAGGGCTCAGTTCTGGGTCCACTGTTATTTTTGTTATATATAAATGACCTTCCACATTCATCTGATATACTGAACTTCACAATGTTTGCAGATGATACAACACACTCTTTTTCTTGCAAAGATGTTAATACAGCTAAGAATATATTTCATTCAAAATTCATCAGTGTAATGAAATGGTTTACCACCAGTGGTGAGCTGCCAAAATTTTAACCACCGGGTTCTGTATAAAAAATTCTGAATTCGGCAATAAAAAATTGACAACCCTTCCCACCCCACCCTTTTGCAATTTTAATTGAATTAATTATCTCGCTATTTGCCTTTTTCAAGTGTGCATTTTATGATTCAGCTAGGTATTAATAACTGCATGACAATTAATTAGTATAGTTAATTAGAGACATAGACGTTTCTAATGAAATCAGAAAAGAAGAATTATTTAATAAAAACCGATGAATCATATTATCTACATAGTTAAAATTAATTGCTCAGTCAACTTTAGCAATAATGAATTATTAGGCAAAACATAAATATCAGTACATCTATGCTTTTAAATTTATTTTTTTTTAAATTTAAACATTTTTACGTACCTTATTATTACTTATTACAGTAATAATTTCCAAATGGCTTCTTGGTTTTCTCCTTAAACTGTCGTTTTGGATACACAAACTCTGGTATCTAAAGTGGATCGATGACTTCTCATCCATGATTTGACATATGTTAACGGGTTCCAGAAGCTTAATGGTTTCCCCAACAAATTGATGATCATAAAGCATGATATGTGTTTAGTTGTTAAACTTGCTCTTCCATCACTACAAATAATATTCATCACTGAAAAACCTCTCTCTGCTTCTGAGAGCTCTCTTCAGCATCCAGCAAAAAAGTTAACAACTGGTTCTTATTTTCAAAAAGATTTTAACAACTGGTTCGTGCGAACCGGGTCCAGCTCACCACTGTTTACCACCAAAAAACTCTTCCTAAATACCAGTAAAACAAATTTCATGATTTTTACTAATAAAAGAAATGTATATCTTGATGAACTTAATGTTAATGAAATTGCCATAAAGGAGTGTACTGTAACAAAATTTCTTGGTGTAATGCTAGATAAGAATTTGCAATGTGAGTGATCATGTAAATTATGCCGCGAAAAAGATTTCAAGGAGTGTTGCTATAATGTTTAAACTTAGAAATGTAGTCCCTAAACAAGTTTTATTGACTTTATTATACTCTTGTTCTTCCTTATTTAACATAGGTACTGCACCCTTGTTTGGGGAAACTCCGCTAACAACGCATTAAATGGTATCTTTGTCATCCAAAAATGAGCAATAAGGTTATTATTTGATGCTGATTTCCTTGATATCACTAGTGCATTATTTAAAGAGCTAAACCTACTAAAACTCAATGATATAACCAAACTGGCACATTTTATTTTTATTTACAAGTGTAAGAACAAAATCATTAATTTGCAATGGGTAAATAGATATTTTGTAACTCATCAAGAAATCCACTCATATCAGACCAGAAATAGATCAAAGCTCGTTATACCTCAATTTAGATTGTCTTCATCTCAAAAACTACCCATTTTCATTGGATTGAAACTATGGAATGACTTGCATGCTGATATAAAAAATATTGTGAATGTAAATTTGTTTAAAACCAAGTTGAAATCCCGATTAATAATGGTATCCTAACAAAAATCTAGGATTAATGTCCACTAATATTGTTTAATATTGTAATACATGTTTTAACTATTAATAATACTTATTTACTTACTTATTTATTTATTATTATAAATTTATCACAACTAGCTGCTTATTTTTAATAAGAGCCCAGTAAAGCAGGGTTGGCACTAGTGGGCCCAGCCCGAAAAAACCCACCTAGGTTTTTTTTAAAAAAACCACTTGAAAAAACCCACTATTTTACCCACTTCTGGGTTTTTTCATGAAACTTAAGAAGTGCATATGCAATTATTTTTAAAAATTGTCATATAGGCGCCTATAATGATTTTACATGCAAAGCAAGCAAACATGAGTCAACAAATAGACCTACAGGTATAACTCTTTGGGTGAGGTAGCAGGTTATAGAGTGTAGACATCAGCCAATCAGGGTGTTATACATCCTGATTCTTCAGTCAACTGCATCTTCAAGGAATTTTCTACTTCTTCATGGATTGTATTTAAAAGTGGACCAGACAAATTTCGACGGGAAGGTGGAATGTAGCCTGGTCTTAGAGTCTCTATCATTTCAATAAAATACTTAGACTCTGCACATAGAAATGGAATATTATTTGCATAAAAGAATTTGGCTATTTTGTTATCAATGACATTTTTCTGCAAAGTTGTTGTTGTCATGCCAAAATCGCTTGCTTACTTTTGAATTTTTCTTTTTTTCATCTGTAATTGTGTCAGTGGTGGTGAGGATGAGTCTGGATCATCTGAGAGGTCTATGTCATGGCAGTATGAAGATGATGTACTGGCAGTATTGTCAGTCTTGTTTCTTGATTCCATGTGTTTCAAACATTTCATTAAATGCATTTTTATTCGCTCTATTTTATTACTTATTTCATTATTGCAATGTTTGCATCTAACTTTACTAGTCCCATCAATAATATTGACTTCACTCCATTCATGCCCTGATTTTCTTCCTGATCCAAAGGTCTTTGGCATTATTTAATGCAGTTATAACTTCAAACAGACTAATTCTGTAGGCTAGCAGTAAAGATAAATATGCTGTTGCCAGTTTGTTTTATTTAACTGTGAAATAAAAGAAAAAATATTCAGTAATATGAATTAAATAGATATAACTAGCTGAATTAAGTTCCCTTTGGGAGCTGTAATTCATCTACTTCCAGCAGAAGACACAGGGGCCTGTCTTCCATAGGAAGTATAGCCTAACAAATAGGATAATTTACCACACCAAATTTAGTTCAAATTGGTCCATGTTTTCCAAATTTTGTTGTGAAGCTCAATCTGAGAAAATAATAACTTTTTATGCTTAATTGCCTGGAAGGCAACCTTTTTGCTAAAAACAAGACAAATGTTATATTAATAGTGTATGGTACAGTACAGTATTATTATAAAAATAAGAATAGGTAGGTCTAATATGAACTATCATATGGACATATGAAAAAACCCAATTTTACCCGGTTTTTTCGGGTTTTAGGTGAAAAAAACCGAAAAAACCCACCTGGGGTGGGCTTTTTCAAAAAAAGTGGGTTTCTTGCCAACCCTGCAGTAAAGCCTAAAGCTTAAGGGCCAAATTAAATAAAATAAGTAGTCGAGCTTCACAATTATTCATGTCATTGTAAATTGAAAAAATTTATTTATTTTAATATTATTAATAAAGGTTAATAATAAAAATAAATAAATAAATAATAATTTCAGATGTGGCATGTTAGCTGGATGACATCCTTATAGCTGGAAAAACAGAAGCAGAATATATGTCTAGTCTTAGGACAGTTTTGCAGAAGTTAGCAGCTGCTGGTTTAACTCTAAATAAGGAAAAATGTATCTGGATAACTAATGAAATTCAGTATTTGGGATTTAAGATTGGTTCATTAGGTCTGCATCCTACTAAGGATAAAGTTGATGCTATTTGCAAGGCTCCTGCACCTACTAATGTCACTCAGCTTCAAGCATATCTAGGCTTGCTTAATTTCTATAGGAAATTTCTACCAAATGCTGCTACTACATTGGAACCACTAAATAAATTACTCAGGAAAGACACTAAATGGAGTTGGGGTAAAGAAGAACAGTCTAGTTTTCAACAGTCAAAGGAGCTCTTACTCAATTCTCATGTTTTAGTGCATTTTGATCCTAAACTACCTATAGTTGTAACTGCTGATAGCAGCTCATATGGCATTGGAGCAGTACTTCCTCATAATATTAATGGGGAAGAAAGACTTATTTCTTTTGTTTCCCACACTCTAAATACAGCAAAGAGGAATTATTCACAGATAGAATGTGAAGCAATTAGTCCTAATCTTCGCAGTAAAAACTTAATTCTAGTTATTGTACTGTATCTGTATATAGTGTGTCACTATATATCTACTGGTCACTACAACCCAGAGTTGCTGTCTGTATATATTACTGCAAAAAATATGAAAGAATGTGTCTTTAGCTTCACTTGTACAGAACTGGAAATTCCTTAGTCACATTTGCTTTAGCACAAAGGTTTTGAGATTTTCTTATATCTGAGTCATCACTCAAGGAGCTGGTGATCGTTTGACCCAAGTACTTAAATTCGTTTAGGCCCTACTTCCTCAATTACTTCACTTCTCATTTCAAACCTAATATCAGCTGGTTGATTACAGTTTTTAGGATGAAATTGCATAACCTTAGTTTTTGTAACATTAAAAAGAATGTTTCTGCAAATACACTTCGCAGACTTTTAGTAGCTGATCCAGACCTTTAACAGGGGGATTGATTAACACCATATCATCGGCATAAACTAAGTTATTTATCCTTGTTATCTATACAACATCCCACTGTTGCCTCATTAAGTGAAACAATTAATCCATCAATATACACATTAAACAGCATAGGAGAGAGCAAGGAGGCCTTGTCTCACCTTGCAAGAGGAGTCAAAACATTTGGATAGTATGGTACATTGCCTCACCTAATGGTAAAAGATTGGTGTATATATATATATACTTCTCTCAGGGCCATAGCCAGAAGTTTTCTTCGGAGGGGGTTATATGAACCTATATATACCTAGGATGTCCAAGGTATATATATATACCGGTATATATTTATTCAACAAAGATATGTAAATTGTTTACATTACCTGAATTGGCATGAGTTTTTTTCTGTTTTCTGAGGTTTTTTGGATTTTGGCACTGTCTAAGGTTGTACAGATATCCTTTTTTTTATTTTCAAACACTGACAAAAAATTTTGTGCTTTAACACAGCTGTCTTTGTGATAATTGCTAGTTTTGTGCTTGTGGAAATCCTCTTTTACATCTTTCCAATGCATATATGGAGCATTAACTAGTGCATTCAGTCTTATGTGATTTCTTTTACCAACTTCTACATTTTTTGCGAAGACAATACAGTACTAGGGCGGGTCATACTATGTATTTTTTTTAAATCAATGGAGAGGGGTGTTCAAATGACATATTTTGGTGTATAGAACACAATTCTGAAGAAAATATTTAATTCTGATAACCCTAACCTACATCATTTTGCAGTTGATTATTATTAAATTGTTCATTATTTTACTATTGTAGTTACCCCAGAATGTCTTCTCACGTTTTCTATCATGGCTGCTCACGTTATCTCTCATAGAGCATTGTTCTAACTAATTCATATAAACACACATAATGTAATTCATATAATAATAATAATATTTAAATACTCAAATAAAAAGGTGTGCCATTCCACTTAATTGTAATTATCATACAGTTTGGTATATGAAATATTTTGACGGTTTTCTGGCGCGCATAAGGCCATTTTCTGAGCCACCTTTCTCAGAGGCTAGAATGTAACGTTTCGGAACATTCTAAAACATTTTGTGAAATATTTGAAGTGACTCATGATTTATGAAGCTATTTTACCACCTCGGCTTGCAGTGAGGGGATAGATTTAGTGATTATCTACTGATATTTTTTTTGTTACTGTTCACATGTGAGTATTATTCTGTTATATTTTAGAAAAAGCTATTTCTACGCATATTATAGTGATACATTGAGCAAAATTTAATTAACAACTGATTTGAGCTAAAATTAGGTGGTTCATTTTTAGTACAACTGAGCAGTATGAGGCCTATTTCAATGTTCTAAAGAATATTTTTAGGATGTGTTTCTTTAGTTTTTTTAGAGTACATGAACAAATTATTTGCATTACAGACAACAGATAAATTAGCATTTTATAACATTTTGAAACCAAAAAAGCATAATGTGTTTAGCATTTGCAGATAAATTTGTTCTTGCCCATTTCAGCTCTTTTTTTTTAACCAAGAATTTTGCGCTGAAAAGAGTTAATACCTGTCTGTAATGGATACTTAACTATTGTATTATTGTTTTTATTTCAGTGTGAACTCATTAAGAAAATGGCTCAAGTCAGAACAAGGACGAAATCAAGTTCTCATCTGAGTAATCTTGTTCGCACTGGCCGGGAGCTGTTGGTGTCTGAACTGCCAACTGTGAGGGATATCCTGAGGTATGGCATCTACTTGAGGAAGCAAAGTGAAGATGACAGGAGGAACTACCCAGTGGACAAGCTGGTGAGTGACATTTACCCTGGTCTGATTTGTCAGTGGAGCAAAGCTAATGCTCTTTTCAAGCCACCTGTTATCAATGAAAAAGTGACCATGTCCAAGCTCAAGGAGGTCTGGAATCAGGCAGTGAAGTTTTCTCTTGGGAAGGGCAAACTTGATGCCAAAGAGAGGTTCATTGTCAAGTTAGACAAGTTCTTTGATATTTTGACTTGCAAGTGTCAGATTACCAGTTGTGAGGGGGGAGGCTGTGAGGGCTGTGTTATCCAAGCCCACATTAACTGTTCCTGCAGCAGAGAGAAAAAGATTCCTGTGAAAGATCTTGCCTACATCAAGGGACAGAAAGAGAAGGTTGGAAGTAAGGGACCCCACCAAATAGGGGGTCCTGATCTACCAAAGCACAAGAGACAGGTGAGGACATTGAAAAGGCAGTGGATGGAAAGGAAGGCAGAGAAAAGGAGGAGGAGCAAGGAGGAAAGTGCTGCAGTAGCAGAGAAGGCAGCCAGGAAGGATGTTAAGAGATTTTTGGCAGATGGTGATGAGGATCTGGAATTGGAGAGAAGTGGTGATGAAGATGAGTTTGTTCCTGAAGTTGAGCTCTTCCCTCAAACTGACCCTGAGCCAGCAGCTTCGGCAAAGGTACAGAAAAACTATGATGAGATTCAAAACATTGCCCTCGCTAGTGTAAGGTATGGCATAGGGCTGAGGCCAACTGCAACGATAGCAACAGCAGCTCTGATTGATGCAGGAATCATCACAGAAGACAATACAAGTAAAGTGATTGATAAGAGCAAGGTCAAGAGAGCACAGGAGAAGTTGATGAGAGAGCTGGGGGAACAGTTCGAGAAGTGCAGGGAGGAGGGGGGATTTCTTGCATCCTCTTTGATGGGCGGATTGACCTGACCAATGTGATGATGGAAGCTGAGGGCAGTGACCAATCTTTTCCCGCAAAGATCAAGGAAGAACACTATAGTAGTGTTAGTGAGCCTGGCAGCTACTATCTGTTCCACTTTACCCCAGAGAAAGCAACTAAAGAGGAGTCACATGCGGAGAAGATTGCTATGGTCCTGTTTGCCTGGCTGAAAGAGAGGGGTTATGATAAGACCTTGTTGGCCATTGGAGGAGACTCAACAAATGTCAACACTGGTGTGAAAGCTGGAGCTGCACCTGGGGAGAAAGCTGGTCTGGTTGGTGTGCAACCTGCACACTGTTGAACTTCCCCTACGCCATCTCATTGTTGACCTTGATGGCCCTACTCTGTCAGACAAAAAATTATCCGGGCCAATAGGAAAGCTCCTTGATTCTGCTACAGACTTTGATATCAATCCAAACTTCACCCGAATCTCTGTTGGCCCTCCACTGATCAAGCTTCCTGACAAGGTCATTCAAGATCTCTCAACTGATCAATACTATGGCTATAAAATTGTCTGTGCAGTCAGGGATGGAGTACTTCCTGCAGGGCTGGCTCTGTTAGAGATAGGACCAGTAAACCACAGCCGCTGGCTCACCACAGCAACAGACTTCTCAGGCTCTGGGTGTCAAAGCACGGACTTAAAGGAAAGAACCTGAAGATTCTGCAATTCATTGTGGAATTCATCATTGGAGTGTATTACCCATGTTGGTTCAACGTGAAGGTCAAGCACTCCTGGATTGAAGGGCCTAGGCACATCCTCTTTCAGCTGGACTGCCTTAAGTCCCAGAGAAAGGAGGTGCTGGATATTGTGATGCCAACTGTGAGAAGATCTGCTTGGTATGCCCACAGTGAAGTCATCCTCCAAACACTACTCTGCTCTGAGGATCAGAAGGAGAGGATTGAAGGGGTGGAGAGAATCCTGGCCATCAGGGGAGAGGGGGACCCGGACACTCAGCTGGGGGACTCCTCTGTTAGGAGCAGAAGGACACCTGACATCAATTGTGATGCTTCCAGCATCGGTGACTTGATCAGCTGGTCAGAAGGTGTGTCAGAGCCACCTCTCACCTGCTCTCTAAGCACCTCAGAGGTGAAAAACTTCATCAACACCCCCATGGAGGTGCGCAACTGGCCTTGCCACACACAAAGCATTGAGAGGGTTGTTAAAATAGTGACTGAGGCTTCTGCTAAGTACTTCTCACAGGAAAAGAGGGATGGAGGGATCAGGGCTCAGGAGACCAGCAGGAAGCTGATGTCCAAGTCTGAGTCAAAGCAGGATTTGTGCAACCTGGCAAAGTTCAAGATGTCAGGAGAATGATCTTTGTAATTATATCCAGTGATATACATGCAGTTCACCTATTAATAAATATATGTAAAGTTGATTTGGCCTTGTCAATATAAATGATTTACCTTATATCTTTTAATATAATAAAGGGGTTCAAAAGGGTAAAATTGGCAATTTAGAAATACAAAATGATGTAGGTTAGAGTTATCCTATCCAAAAAATAAGCTCATATTTGAATTCCCCATGTAAAAACACATAATTTAGACACCCCTGATGGTAGGATTTCCTTCAGATTCATGTTGTCACCTGAGTATGACCCGCCCTAATACAGTACTTGCAGAATGCACCTTCACTTGCTCGAGAATATGCAAGCCACTTAAGTTCAGTCAGCCACTTCCTTTGAAATTTTAAGTTTCTTTTATCCGGCAGAAAACTATATACCGTAATTCTCCAGGTACCCAAAGATTTTTAAGAATATTATATTTTTTTGAGGAATGTGCCAATATCCAAAGACATTTGTGACTTGCATACTGAGGAAACAACATTTTCAGTTTTTTCACTTCTATTTGAAGTTTCACCACTGTCAGAAGGACAGATTAAATCACTGTTTTTCTTTTTTGTTTTAGGCTCAAAATAATTTAAAACACTTGCTTGCCTCTTGTTGGCCATATTGTAAATAGGTCACAGACTCACAGTACCCACAACACATGAAAAACAAAGGAAGTAAACAGCATAACTGACTGTATATTAGGAATTGACATCATGAGTGACGACTGCACATGGCCAATGGGCACATTAATAGAAAATGACGTTGTTGCGGGGGAGTGAAGAAATTAAATAGAATACCATAACTTGACTACTTCTTGATGATGGGAAAAAGGAAGGTC
Organism: Bathynomus jamesi; assembly: GCA_023014485.1. Taxonomy (NCBI): domain Eukaryota; kingdom Metazoa; phylum Arthropoda; class Malacostraca; order Isopoda; family Cirolanidae; genus Bathynomus; species Bathynomus jamesi. The sequence goes on from JAJOZX010002869.1 coordinate 344,728, forward strand.
CCGGGTGGTGAAGTTTTTCTCACCTCCACTGACTGTCACTGAGGGGCAAACGAGACTCCCACACTGCTGAACCAAGAAATGGACTTGACCCGCTAACTATCTCCAAAGATTAATACTGTGTCTGAGTCGGGTCCACTTGAGAACCTGGAAAGCCCTGGCTTCAGGAAAGGTGTGTGCAATGTACACCCAGCAATACTTGAGGACCTCAACCGAATATGGGCGTACAACACAAGCAAGCAAGATTTTAGCAGACTGATTGTGAAGTAAACCAAATGTGGCTGGATGAGAAAAGCAGATATTACCCTCTGAATTGTTTAATAAAGAGAATCTGGAGGTATTGTTGATTCAAGGACCCAGGGCTTGTCACAAGGAAATCCTTGAAAGTAACAACCCCAGTCTATAAGGACAAAGGCTGAAAAAAAAACTAGTTGGTAGAATTCTAAGGGTTTATTAGCAATTAACTTGAATTATTTACAAGAGCTAGGATGGGTTATGAGCTTGAGTCTAAACATGGCTTAAGATCAAGAACTGGAAATCCAAAAACCCTGAAAGGGTATGCTATACAATGGTGCTAACAATTACAATGACAAAAATGGAATTTCCAGAAGATAAAAATTTAACCTATGCTAGAATGGTACAATTAGACAACACAATAGACCTCACTGGACCTAACATCCTTAAGCTAGACTTGAGGTCAATCCACTCGCACCTATCGATTATAGTTAAGACATGGAGAAGCAAAACCTGAAGCTATTGGTCCTAGAAATACCTTAGCCTGCACACCGTTATGCACAGGCAATGTCCATTATCGCAAGGCACTCTGTTTTTCTTGAATTTTCTTTTTCTTAACAAATTGAGTTGGCAGGCTAGAACTTCCACAAGTGCAAGCCAACTGTGACTTTGAAAAATGATCCTTTTTCTAAACATTGAAGGTGAAATTTACTGATACTAGAATCAAAAGACAAGATCAAAATGGATCTAAACAAAACTACTGAGCTAGTCAGGCATTAAGCAAAACTAACTGTCAACATGGGGGTTACATAGTGGCTAGTGATGTTAAAAAACCGTTTTTTTTATGTCCATGTTTTTTTTTGTTTTTTTTTGCTGTTTTTTTTGTTTTTTATTTTGTTTTTTTTGTTTTTTTTAATAATTAATATAGATATTGCCAATTTAATTATAAGGTATACTTTTGCAATGATATATATTATAAAAATAAATAAATAAATAATAAAATAGGCCATATGGTACCAGTATAGAATGGCCTTTTCAGCCTATTTACAGAAAAAAACTGGCCTCTTTCTTGCACTGAAAGTCTTGTATCCTGAGATCCGTTAAACTTGCGAGAACACTGGCTGGGAGCTGACTGCCCATTGTCCAACCTTTCCAGGACTCTCCCATCCATGCCTCGGATTTTGAATCTCCCACTTAACTATCCTTTAGACCCGCGATGACATATTTTCCCCCTGAGACCATCCATATATATACATACACATACACCCATATACAAATATACCAATATATACATAAATACTTATATACACATATTTATATCTATTATATACCCCATACATACGCATACATCCAGAATTCCAGATACATACGCACGCATACTCGCATATATACCTACACAAACTCATACACCTCTATTTCGCCCTTTCATTACCTCTGAGATCATTTAGCACATACAGTAATATCCATACAGCCAAAAGAAACTGATTAAGCACAGACAGAGCAGCAAAGCTAGTATTTATATCCCAAAATGTAAAATTCCAAGAAAGTGAAGTAAAACATGGTGCTACATTGGCTTCGTCAACATCCAAATCTGCAATAAGTACCAGTACCTGTGATATTGAAACTATATGCTCTAATCAATCTAGTGATAATGATTCTTCAATGGAAATAGAATCAGATAATGAAAGTTAAACAGCATTAGGTTAACAAAGGTTAAAGAAAGAGATGAATATTTTTATTTTTTTATTTTTCTATTTGGAATAAATATATATATATATATATATATATATATATATATATATATATATATATATATACACTGGTATTCTTGCCAATCACAATTATATATATTGTTTTATACCAGTATTATGTATTTTTTATTATGTATATTATACCAGTACCTGTGATATTGAAAAACTAGCATATATGCTCTACCCAATCTAGTGATGATTCTTCCATGGAAATGAAGGTTAAACAACATTAGGCTAACAAAAAGGTTAAAAAAAAGTGAAATATTTTCCTTTTCTATCTGGAATATATATACTGGTACTCTTGCCAATCACAATTATGTATATTGTTTGAAATGAGGAAGAATGTTTTATGTTCTAGTTAAAAAATATATATATATATAAAAAATGAGGGTTTGTTTTTCCTTTCTATTATATACTTTTTGCGTGATTCAATTTTTCTAAAAGATGACTATATATACTAGGTATAACCGTATAAGCATGGTAGTATAGTAAATTATAGGTAATACTAATATACTTATTAGATTAAAGGAAGAAAAATATGGAATGTTTAAAACAATAAAAAACAAAAAAAAACAGACTACCTTGGTTTTAAACAAAAAAAAATGACAAAAAAAACGACACAATAAAAAACGACTCTCATCACTAATAGTGGCCAATCCTGAAACAAGATGTTAGTCAAGACAACCCCTACACTCCCCACTCCGAGTGGTGGGTACCACCACTCAAAAAGTGAGTGCAGTGAAGCCCTCTCCCACATCCAGTCTTTCAAGGAATCACCACCTCCCCATCCTGACACCAAGCTCCAAGTTTTCCTTTCTCCATGGCTACTAAACACTAGACAATTATATATACATACATGAATCAATAAGAAGAAGGTACTATTACCTTCAAAACCCTACCTATTTACAATCTAAATTTATACAATTAGTACTGGATACATTCAGTCTTAGCATTCCTTTATGTGGTCCTTTCCTTAAGAGGCTATTCACAATCCTCCTTGCTTGAAACTGAAGCCACCTGCACGACTATTGTCCTTGATTAATATCCTCACTAGCCCATCACTATCAATGTACCCTGGCCCTGGTCAATTGTCGGTAAACTTTTGGAATCCGTAGTTACGGATCGTATCATCGATCACTTAGAAAGGAGAGATTTGATTAATAGTAGTCAGCATGGGTTTTGACGCCATAGGTCTTGTTTAACTAATTTGTTAGAATTTTATAACGAAATAGTGCACGAATGCGATAGGCATAGAGCAGCTGACATTATTTAGTTAGATTTTAAAAAGGCATTTGATACAGTTCCGCATAGGAGACTAATTGCGAAGGTCAAAGCGCATGGTATACGCGTTCAGGTAGCTAACTGGTTAGAAGAATGGCTTCGTGCTAGGAGACAGAGGGTCGTAGTTAATGGTAGTGAATCAGGGTGGTTAGATGTAGGTAGTGGTGTCCCACAGGGTTCAGTGTTAGGCCCATTGCTATTCGTAATTTACATTAACGACATAGATGTAGGATTGACTAGTAACGTGTCAAAATTCGCGGACGATACTAAAATAGGCAGTAAGGTTGCTAATGAGGATGATAGTAATAGGCTCCGAGATGATGTAAATAGGATTATGGAGTGGACAGATAAGTGGCAGATGCAATTTAATGTAGATAAATATAAAGTTTTGCATATAGGTTCTCGCAACAATAATTACACGTACATGATGGATAATAGGGAGTTAGCAAGCATTGACGAGGAAGTATATTTAGGCGTACACGTATCTAAGGATTTAAAGGTTAGGAACCAGTGCCTGGAGTCTTGCGCAAAAGCTAATAGGATGTTAGGCTTCATAGGGCGTAATTTCGAATTTAAATCGAAGATATTATATTGCCCCTTTACAAGTCCCTAGTCAGGCCTCATTTAGAATATGCCATTCAGTTTTGGTGCCCGTATTTGCGTGAGGATATTGATAGGTTAGAAAGGGTTCAGCGTCGTGCCACAAAACTGATTCCATCATCGCGCAATAAGCCTTATGAAGATAGGATTAGAGAGTTAGACCTATATTCACTCGAAACTAGGAGATTAAGGGGGGAACTTATTGAAGTTTTCAAAATTGTTAATAACATCGATAATGTAAATTTTGACATTGTTCATTTTCGATAATAGTAATACTCGCAATAACGGATTTAAGTTGCGTGGCAGACGTTTCATTACTAATATCGCTAAAAACTTCTTTACGTTTAATTGATAAATGGAATAATCTTCCCGCGTCAGTCATTCATTCTACCAGCGTTAATATGTTTAAGAACCATCTTGACAGACATTTTAAAAGTATTAACGTTGTTTAAAATAAAAAAACAAAGTTAGCAACAGGAGCTCTGGTGGTGGTGCTCGAGGATGAGTCTGTTGTTGATGAATGCCAGCTTGTGACATGCCAGCAATAAAAAAAAAAAAAAATTAGACTAACACGAATGTAGATGTAGCTCGTAGCGTAAACTAACCCACTTTTTGTTCAACTTTACCTTTTTTTTTTTTTTTTCCCGTATCTTCTCACTTTGCATGTCTGTAACTCTCTTTTCTTGCATGTTTGTAGTTTGCATGGTACGACAGTGAGTTAAGAATGTGTTTGCATGGTACGACAGTGAGTTAAGAATGTGTTTGCATGGTTTGTAAGCGTTCTTATTTTACTTCTTTTCATCTTTCACCTTTGAAAAAACTATATAGGGCTATGGGTTGATTGCCTGTGCCCTCATCCGTTGGAAATTTCCAACAGACTTCAGTGGAGGGTTACCAACAACAGCCCTATGCTTTTTCGTTGGAGAGTTATAAATATGTAGGTTGTTAAAGGACCGTTTTATATTTAAGTAATTACGGTAATTCTAGCGTCGGGAGTTGGGAATCCTTATGTTAATGAAAACTGAAATTGCCTCACCTTATTTTTGCTGGGTCTTTGTTTTGCTTCGATGTAGGGTGTTACGATCATTTTCGGTGTAGGGTCGCCACGATGGAGTTACGCGGCGAATTTACTTAAGGTAATTAATATAGGCAGTCACTATATAAACCCCTGAAGGAATAGGCCTATCCTTTTATAGTCATTAGGTTATATATTATAAGGAATTCACTCAGGACTCTAGGGGGGACAAAGACATCCTCCGCGTTTAAAACTTCGCTGTAACATAAACAGCCCTGAGAGCCGTTCCTTGGTTCGCTTGTATTTTTTGCCATTCTCGCAAAATTTTGTTTAGTCTACTTTTCTTTGGTAGACTAAACAATAAATTGGGTTTTCTTGTTGCTATGTGAGGCTGATTCATACATACAGGTTCTTTGTACGTATGGCAATTCAATTATTTCATTCCCAATAGGCTATGTCGCCAATCCCGAGGCAATTTTGTATAGATATTTAATTCAATTAATTAATAATTTATATTTAATTATGAAATAAATGTACCACATATGATACCATGTTGTGAGCGCGTATAGTTTTTCCATATACTGGGGGGGGGGGGGGGGGGGGGGGGCGGAGAAAAATTTGTATGTTATAGATCAAATTTTTTGATAAACTGTGTTTTAAACCATGTGAAATGGATTGAAAAGAATAAAGTAGAAATTTAGGGAGAGAGAGGTTACTCAAGACCTATTTAAATATTAAAGTTCAAGAGGCCAACTTCTCAAGTTTAGTTAAAGTTATGTCAATCAGTTTGACTCCCTTTAGGTATAGGAAATTTATGGGATTAAAGTAAAGTTATTAAGCATTTTAACTTTGCTCAGTTTGTGTAAGTTTTATAAGTCACCAGTCTTAATTTTTTCTTGTAAAAGTTTTCTGGCTTTCAAAGCAGTCTTTCTTTGAGGCCTGTCTGGTTTAGTCTGAGTTACATCAGGCACATTGAGAGATTCCTCCCCAATAGTATCCTGATCCATCCTTTGGGGTAATGGTTCTAATTTAGCCCCACACTCCAAAGGATATAGTAATGTGATATCTCTGGTGGTCTCACCAGTTGCTGTTTTCAGTTTTACAACCCTGGTAACTTCGTCTTCACCAGTTTTGAGTTCCACGACTTTTCCCATTGACCAATGTTGTCTTGGTGTCTTGTCATGTATCAACACAATGTCCCCAATTTTGACTGAATCATTCCAACTTTGTTTTGTTAATTGTTTATGTCTTTCTCTAAGACTTGTTAAGTATTCTTCTCTCCATTTTGTTATAAATTGAGTTTTGATTTGTGTCAAATGTTGGTATTTTGTGTTGAGTTCTTTGTGTCCTATTTCCCAATCTGGATCCTCTGTACTGTTATGTTCAGATTCTGGTAACATGTTTAGTATTTGTTTACTGTTTCTCCCTTAATTAGGTGGTTTGGTGTGAGAGGTTCTGGCTCATTAATACCATCTCCCACATAAGTTAATGGTCTGTTGTTGACAACATTTTCAATTTCTGACAGAATAGTCATGAGTTCAAAAAGTTGTAGATGTTTTGTCCCAATAGTCTTTTTAAGGCAGTTCTTTACAGTTTGTATGTTTCTTTCCCAAATTGAACCATACCATGGTGTATTAACAGGAATGTACTTCCAGGTTATGTTGTGTTTGGTTAAATGAGTTTGTACTGTTTCACTGTCACAAATCTGATGAATAATTCTTTCACCAGATTTGAAGTATGTGGCATTGTCTGACCATATAGTTTTGGGTACAGAATTGTGTGCACAAAATCGTCTGAAAGCAGCAATAAAAGCTTCTGCTGTCAGATCTTCTACTATGTCTAGACATATGGCACGTGTGGCAGCACAGGTGAAGAGTACAATGTACACTTTGTATTCCTTTGAATCCATTTTGTCTCCAAAACTCACATTTACCGCTCCAGTGTAGTCAATACCCGTGGTTTCAAATGGCCGAGTAAATGTTACTCGTTCCACAGGTAGGTCTGGAGGGCTTGGGGTCTTAAAGGGTCGTGAATGGATACGTTTACAAGGAATGCATGTGTTTAAAATTTTCTTTGTTTCAGTTCTACCCTTTGGTAGCCAGTAAGTTTTTCTCAGCTCTGTCAGGGTTTGTGGGACTCCCATGTGGTGTATTTTGTTGTGGGTATCCCTGATGATGAGTTTTGTGAAGTGATTTCTCCTTGGAAGAAGAATTGGGTGCTTAGAGTTGTAAGTCAAAGTTGACTTGTTAAGCCTTCCTTTACACCTTATCAGACCCTCTGTATCCAGGTACAGATTTAGATCCATGACAAGTGAAGGAATACCTTTGTTTAATGTGCTACTGGACCTAAGATACTTCAACTCCTTGTCAAATTCTGAAGCTTGTATCTGTTTGAGCCAGTATTTTGTTGCAGTTTCTGTTAAGTTAGAAAAGGCTTTCTGAGGACAGTGTTTGAGAAGGTAGCTATTGACAAACTTGCAGCAATAGACTGTAATTCTCAAGAGTTTGTTTAGGTCTGAATAAAGGTGATAGTCAAATATAGGTTTGTCCTCAGTGATCTTTTCAGTTGTTGTAGAGTTGAGTGTGAGGTTAACTACTTTGGCTGGCCAAAGATCCTCACATGTTAGCCATTCGGGCCCTTCATACCAGATTTTATTTGTTTTCAACAGCTTGTAAGAGAGCCCTCTTGTCAAAAAGTCTGCAGGATTCTCCTTTGTTTTTATGTACCTAAATTTGATACCAAGGTTTGTGTTTGCAGTTTTGATTTCTGTTAGTCTGTTTTTCACAAATATATTTTTGCAAGAAGTTGTATCTGTGTTGGTCACCCATGTTAGACAAATTTGACTGTCTGTCCATAAGTAAATGTTTGTTATGTCAACTTCTTTATACACTTGTGAAAGAAAGTTTGCTGTTTTAACTCCCAATGAGACAGCTAATAATTCAAGTTGTGGTACAGTTTTCTTTTGGTTTAAGGGTGCCACTTTTGCCTTTGAATAAACCAAGTTACTTTCATTTTCACTTGTTAAATAGGCACAACACCCATAAGCTTGTGTGCTGGCATCTGTAAAAATGTGTAGTGTTTGCGATTTCAATCTGTAGCCAGCACATCTTGGTACGTAGATGTCTTGAACTTTGTTCAAGTCTGTGGCTAATTTTTTCCAATGAAGTTGGTCTTCCACTGAAAGTGGTTCATCCCAATCAATTTTCTTTTTCCATAAGTCTTGCAAAAGGATTTTGGATCTTATGGTTGCTGGTAAATATAATCCAATGGGGTCAAAAATTTTGGATGATTCTGAAAGCACTTGTCTTTTTGTATTGGCATTTGGATTTAAGTTATAACTCTTCGTGCAAAGAGTGTCATCGTGTTCAGAATTCTGTTTTAAAAACCAAAGCATTCCAAGTGTTTTCGTGTAATTGTTTGGTTCAATGTTCCCATTGTTGTCTTTTGTTATTTGTTCATTTAATTTAGGAGAATTAGAAACCCATTCTCTCAATCCAAAATTTCCTTGCTTCATTATGGGTTGTGACATTTGGTAAATTTCAAGCAATTCCTCTTCAGTTACAGTGGAACCAATGAGGTTATCCACATAAAAGTTTTGTTTTAAAAACTGAACTGTTAAGTCCTCTTGAAATAAGTTTAGGTGGTTTCTAATTGTTAAAGCAAGAATACTTGGAGAGCAATTTGCTCCAAAAATAATTACTTTAAATCTGTAGGTTTTGAAACCTTTGTTAAGGTCATGTGGATCATTCAACCACAAAAACCTGAGATGATTTTTATCATACTCAAGCTTCAAATTTATACAGAGGAATGCTTTTTCTATGTCACTTTGTACTGCATAATTGTCTAAACGGAAGCAAAGGAGAATTTTTACAAGATCTGAGACAAGGTTTGGGCCTTCCATGAGACAATCATTTAAACTAACAGAATTTGTGTCTTTTAAACTACAGTTGTATACTACTCTTAGTTTAGTTGTGGATGAGTCTTCTCTGTAAACTCCCCTGTGTGTTAAATAATGACAACCTCGTTTTTTAAAGGGTTCATCAGTAACTTCTTCAATGAAGCCCCTTTCTATTTGTTCCTTGAATATGTTGTTGTATTGTTCTAAAAGATTGTCATTTTTTAGTTTTCTGTAATTTTTATACAGATGTGCCTTAGCTACTTTCAAATTGTCCATTATTTCTGGACAAGGTGTTTTCCAAGGCAGCTCCACATAGTATTGATTGTCTCTGTGTTGTAATGTATCCTTAAATTGTTCTGTCATCAATTGGTCTTCATGTGTAATAGTACTGTCCTTTATGCCAACTGATTCTAATAGTCACAACTGCTGTAACCCTTCATCCAATGTGGAATCATTTTCATTCAAATGATGTGGGATTATGACAGTGTTTTTGTAGTTCGAGTTTGTCACATAGTCAGAAATTTGTGACTGTGGTGATTTTGTTTTGCGTAAATTTTGTTCATGTTCTGTGTTTTCTGTGTCAGTAGTAAGATGGTATTTAGTTATGTCACCCAAAAGAGCAATACCTGTGGGAGTTTGTATGGCTATTCCATCTCCAATTTTAATGATGCCTCTATGGACCAGATGAAGATAGTCAGCCCCCATGAGCATATGTATATCATCAACTACATCTGCATTAAGGGTTTTATCAGCTATCGTGTATTTATTTTGAAGTTGGAGCAAAGCTTGTTTTAACCCAGCTATTTGTATTTTTTCTTGTTCTACTTTGTCCACAACAACAACCTTAAGGGTTTCAAATGTTTCATCAAGAGTTAAAGTTATATTTGCAGTTTTAAAACTGGCTTGTACTGGGTTTTTATTGATAAATGATGAAATAGAGAGATCTTCATCTCCTTGTTGGTTTTGAAGTCCCAATTTTTCTATCAGTTGTTTAGTTACAAATGTTTGTTGTGAGCAGGTATCTAAAAGACACCTAACCTGTACTATTTGTCCTCTTTTGTTTTGGATTTCCAAAGTTGTGGTTGGTAAAAGAATTTTTGAATTGTGGTTAATGCTAGATGAACTGATATGTCCATTCATAGCATTTTTGGTTTGTTTCTGTTTGTTTTGGTTTGATTTGGGTGTTTGTTCATAATGTTTGTCAGTTTTTCCAATGTCTGTGTGTGTATTACACATAGGGGTAACATGGTCAAAACTGTTGCAAAACTTACAATTGTATATCAAATTTGATTTGCAATTTGACTTTTGGTGCCCTGATCCAGTGCATTTTTTGCATAAGTTTAGTTGTTCACAACGTTTTGACCTTGCTGTAAAGTCTTTGTATTTGGGACAATTTGTAGAATAATGTTCACTGCTAAAACAAAATTTGCATGGTGTGGGATTATACTCAAAAGTAGCTACATTAAAGTTTTGCAGAGTAGGAGTCTTTGAGTCTTTTTCTGTCACTTTATTTTCTGCAAATTGAGTTTTGCGGTTGTGTTTTGATGTAACTGGTAAGTGTTGAAATCTTTTGTTAGGTTTTTGGTTTTCTGCATTGTTGGTTTTTTCTTGTTCTGTGTTAAATTTTGGGTGTGTAACTTGATTTGTAAAGTGCTAGTACAGTTGGGAAATCTTCTCTTAGTTTATTAAGGCTAGGGTATATGTCAGTTGTCCTCTGATGAAATATCTCTTTGACTTTAGAAGGGAGCTTTTCAAAAACAACAGCTTGAATGATCCAAGCTGTTTCTGCAATGTTTAAATTATTGTTTTTAAGTTGTCCCATGAGACATTCAAACTCACAGTAAAATCAAAGAGGTCACCATAGTTGTCTTTTGGGGTTCGCATGTTCATACTTTAAGAGCCAAATCATGTATAATTTCATCCTTATTCATGTAATTTCTGTTAAGTAATTCTATTGCTACAGAATAAGAAGCACCTATGGCTGGTAGTGATTCCACTAATCTTAAGGCTGGGCCTTTCAGATAGTTCACTAAATAACTAAATTTATCAACATCTGTAATGTAGTTTTTATTACCTATAAGGCTATGAAATTTTTCAATAAAAGATTGAAATTTGGCTCTGTCACCCTCAAAAGTGGGTACTGCAAGTGTAGGCAATTTTGATTTTAGTTCATTGCCCTCAGCCACATTGGGAGGGCTAAATGAAGCATTTCTTGTAGCTTCTAAGAAGCTTTCGTATGTGTCTTCTTTTTTGCACTCATCAAGTTGGTTTTGAATTTCAGAAATATAGTTGTTAATTTTTGTAATGTAATTTTCATTGTCAAGTAGGAGAGTAGAATACTCATCATCTGTTAGTTCAATTGTGTCATCAATTTCTGTAATTATGTCTTCATCTAGTATGAAAATTTCTTGTTTGTAACGAGTAATAGAATTTAATGTTGTTTCAAGATCATATCTTGTAGGTTCCTTTTGTTTGAAATCATTGTACAGTTTGGTGATGACACCTTTACGTGCTGATTTTTTCCTCATTAATTTTTTGTGATTTTGAGATGGTGCCGTAGCCCCAAGGTCTGTGTTTTTGTTTTCTTGGTCTGGGTTTCTTACCCTTTTGTCCAAGTCTTCCATAATTGTTGTTAGTGTTAAAGTTCTGAGTTTAATTTTTATGATGTTGAGCAAGTTAAATTACTGTACAGTAATAAGTTTTTTATATAACCTGCGCCACAGGTTAAATTAAAAATTCACAATGTTTTTAGTTAGGATAGGCCTTGAGTGTAAAGAGTAAGGCCTACTTTAAGAGGTAGGCCTATTATGTAAGGTAAAGTTAGGTGGGCCTACTAAATAGGCCTATTTGTTGGGCCTACCAAGTAGGCTTATGTTTGGGCCTATTATTTTATAGGACCTCAAATGAGTTAAGCCTGTTAAATTAACAAGGCTTAGTTTTGAATTTGAAGAGTAGGACCTATTAAATAGGCTTAATGTTGCGGGCCTATTATTTTTAGGACCTAAAATAAGTTATGCCTGTTAAATGAACAAGCCTTTGTTTTCGATTAGTGTAAAGGTAAAGGAATCGGTTCCCAGTTGCTTAGGCCACCATATGAAAAAACTATAGTGGGGTTAGGCCTACTGAGTTAAGCCTAGCCACTGCGTGTGTCAGTGTAAATTTTAGAGGGGTTAGTTCCCCATACACAGGGCCACCATGTGAAAAAACTATATAGGGCCCCGGGAGCCGATCGGCACTCTGACCATGCCATGCAACAGGCCATCGACTGCCAGTCTGGCCAACCGTAGACAGCCCGCTGCACGGAGATTTGAGGAAGTTTGGCCACCAGCGCGTTGATGTTTTGGTTTGACGTCGCCTCTTCGCGTTGACGTGTCCTGCGCTGGAGGATGCAGCCACTGTTTAGAAGCTTCCTCGTCAGCTGCTAACACTTTTTTCACGTTGTTCTCGCTACCTGTTCAGACATTTTTTATAAACAAATTCAGTTTTCTGCTCAACACGGCTCTTTCTAATTTTAAAATTGATTAGTCAAGGAAGGAAGATGTTGACTTCTATTTTGCAGCAACAGTTGATGATATTTATGTTACTTTACTGATTAATGAAAATGATTAGGCTCTTCAAGTTATAAATGAATTCTTTCGTAATAATTGATAAATACGAAACACAAAACGTATATGCAAACAGGATGATGATGCTTAGACTACTCAAGTTGATGAAGTTTTCTCTCTCTCATATATTGTATCGACGTAATACTGTAAATATATTTAAAGTTTCTGCATAAATAACTTGTGTTTCACAGTAAACAAAGATTTCCCTCAATCTTCTATCACATCCAAACAGTCCAAACTCCGGAGAGGGCGATCGGTTACCTGCGTGCCGCCGGCTTGCTCGATCAGGGTGGGCTGATCGGCTAAACAACAACAACTATATAGGGCTATGGGTTGATTGCCTGTGCCCTCATCCGTTGGAAATTTCCAACTGACGTCAGTGGAGGGTTACCGACAACAGCCCTATGCTTTTTCGTTAGAGAGTTATAAATATGTAGGTTGTTAAAGGACCGTTTTATATTTAAGTAATTACGGTAATTCTAGCGTCGGGAGTTGGGAATCCTTATGTTAATGAAAACTGAAATTGCCTCACCTTATTTTTGCTGGGTCTTTGTTTTGCTTCGATGTAGGGCGTTACGATCATTTTTGGTGTAGGGTCGCCACGATGGAGTTACGTGGCGAATTTACTTAAGGTAATTAATATAGGCAGTCACTATATAAACCCCTGAAGGAATAGGCCTATCCTTTTATAGTCATTAGGTTTTATATTATAAGGAATTCACTCAGGACTCTAGGGGGGACAAAGACATCCTCCGCGTTTAAAGCTTCGCTGTAACATAAACAGCCCTGAGAGCCGTTCCTTGGTTCGCTTGTATTTTTTGCCATTCGCAAAATTTTGTTTAGTCTACTTTTCTTTGGTAGACTAAACAATAAATTGGGTTTTCTTGTTGCTATGTGAGGCTGATTCATACATACAGGTTCTTTGTATGTATGGCAATTCAATTATTTCATTCCCAATAGGCTATGTCGCCAATCCCGAGGCAATTTTGTATAGATATTTAATTCAATTAATTAATAATTTATATTTAATTATGAAATAAATGTACCACATATGATACCATGTTGTGAGCGCGTATAGTTTTTCCATATCACCCCTCTCCTATTTTCTCCGACTATTTTTCTGACTTGTCAGCAGTGGCTGGCGGATGATGATGGCGAGTCTTTTTTTCTCTCTCTCTCTTTTTCTGAATGAATGTTAACCCACGAGTGATAGGTGTTGCTCCTTACTTAACCCCTTATTCTCTTTTCTCTTAACCCCCTACCCTTTCCTTTCTCTCGGGCTAACCTTAGAGTGGATCTTAGGGTCTTTGTTTAGCCTTAGTTTCTGTAGATCTGTAGATTCCATACCTCCTGATTGTAGAATCCCTACCAAAGGTGGGGTCTGCTTGCTCCAGGCTAGAGGTAACTGCGTGGGCTGGCCATGCCCCTCTTGATGAGCAGTCCTCCAGAACCTCTCCTATGTAGACAAGAAGGTGGTGCAAACTGGAGCAAGGCCTGGAAGACCCCCTCAGGCCGATTCTTGAAGAGTGGAGGAGCCATAATGACTCATCCCTGAAAACACCTCCCATGAAAGTAGGAAGGCGTGATCGGGGGTGACTGGAGGCAGGTAAGGACAGGGACATGCGCTGGAAGCTGTATGCATGACAATCAAAGCAAGTACAAAGTGGGTGACAAGTGAGGGCATGTGCATGTCAGGCAGAGGCAAGCAAACCAAAAATTACCGCACTTAACCAAGCTCAAGGTATGTATTCATTATCACTATGTGCAGTCACTTTGTTCTAGAAAATTTACACTAGCTTCCTCCATGGCTTTACTAGCTAGGCCCTACCTATACATTATGGTACAGCAAGATATACCTATTTTTATATATATCTTAACCAAGGCTCTGTAAAGCTATTACAAAAACTAGATACACCATTACATTAAATCTAGAAATACTTATTTTTACATAAAAATATATCATAGTACCATCAACTTAAATACAATACATAATAATCCTATATACATATACAGTGGACCCCCGATTTGAGTACATAATCCGTTCCAGCATGGCGTACTCAATTCGAAATGTACTCAAATCAAACTTAATAACCTATGGGAGAATTATTAATTGTGTTCCAAAACCCAAAAATTTCACCCCACCCCTACTTTTTCTATAGAAATTGGCCTACGAAATTTAGTAATTGTATTAAAAATAGACGGAATAGAATACAAAATACATACCGTACAATATAGAAAATAGAATAATCCTGTAGGAGTCTTGCTTGATGTGCTGAAGTTCCAGATGAGAATGGAGGGGAGGAATTATTGCTTGGAGGGAGAGTCTCCTTCCATGATGATGTCTGGTAACTCATCAGGGCTAGGCATTCTTAGGCCCACAGCCAATGACATGGAAGAGGTAGAGGGTTGGGGACTTGAGGGCTTGAAATAAGCATCAATTTTCTGTTGCTTCTGCCTGTTTGCTATGAATGACAAAGTAGCTCATGACCTTGTCCTCAAACAAGCATAAAACAGGTTCACTGATTTCCACATCGGGGTGCAAGTTGACAATAGGTTTAAGCTTAGACCAATATTCAATGGCTTCCTTAGCCTTAGCAACAGTGAGACTCTCCGATTCATCCTCAATTTCTTCCCCATCATCTGATCCAGAACCAGACTCCCTGGCCAACGCTTGGAGTTCTTCAGTCGTGAGTTCCTGTGTATGCTCCTGGATCAGTTCAGCAACATCATTGTCACTATGCCCCATCACTATACCACAATATAAAATACAGTATCAAAGTCACTGCATGTACGAATCACCAAATTTATGCTATATTTTCACTATTTTATGCTGTAATCAACAGAAACTAACATAAATAAACACTAAGTACAAAGTCAGAAAACAAAATGTATGAAATTCTAACAGAAATCCCTAAGAACACCTGTACTATTCAAAACATTAGACCCTGAATGTTCCCGCAATGAACGCTCTAGACAAACTGAAACGCGTTCGCCGTCGCTGGCTGGCGTACTCAAATCGAGTTTTCTACTCAAGTCGAGTCAATAGGAGCCTATGGACGAGCGTACTCAAATCAAAAATACTCAAATTGATGCGTACTCAAATCGGGGGTCCACTGTATACATAATTAGACAGGGTCTAGAAAATCACTTGATTGTTAATTAAATTAATCATGAACCTATTCCAGAGGCCTAGAGGGTAGCTCCATTACAGGACTTCTGGAATGAGTTCATGGAGGAGAATCACCAGCCAACTCTTGAATTACTCCCAACCCCCTCCCAACCAGACTGGAGTCATTCATGAGCTACTTCACTGTTAGCTTGTAATAAAGCCCTAGCTTCTGAACAAGTATCTTTGACTAGGGATAAACTTAATCTATTGAGAGTCCTTGAACCAGTTACTGGGCTAAATTGCCGCTCTTGAGAAACTAATTGCTGGTCTAACAGCTGGTAAATCTGCTCCTCATCATCCTGCACATGTTTTAAAGTGTTCTCCGGATCTATTGAACCACCACCTTTCTGGATCTAGACTCCCAGGAAGTTCCTCAGGATCTATCATACCTTAACAGACAGCACTTGAAGGAGCACTATGAGGAATAGGAGACAGATCCTCGATTTCCTCCACTGGGGAACAAGCTTCTTTCTCTGAATCACTACCAAGGTAGTCTTGAACATTTCTAAAAGTGACATGTTTTGGTTGAGAATGAGGCCTAGACAGAGGTTTGGGTGAACTAGACAGGATACCTGGAGGATTCACTTTGGATGGCACCTCATCCGGGAATCCAGAAAAGTCAAGTTCAAAAGGACTTGAAGAGCATTCAGAGGAATCTGAAGAACTTGAACTTTCACTCAGATCAGCAAGCCATGGTCTAGAATTGACCCTATTCTGATCTGGAAATCCTAGAAACTCGCTTGAATCACTACTAGAATCAAAGAGATCAGTCTCATCTTCTGACGAACTGTCCCACAAACTGGAATATTAGGGGTTTCAAACCCTAGAAAACTCTCATCCTCTTCCTCTATGCTAGCCCAGGGAACCTGAACTAACCTGGAATAACTAGGATGATTCTTCAAGAAATTGGGAGCCTCCTTCCAGCTCCTCAACTGAGAATGATGAACTCGACTCATGGATAAGTGTGGCTGCAGATCTGGATAAGCTGGTGAAATGACGTAGGTCACACCATTCTTTGCTGCTCGATCAACTTGAAACGGCCCACAGTACTTGGGCAGAAACTTGTTAGAAACTAGATTACCTTTTGGAACAACCTTTTGAATGACAAGTTGCCCCTTGGTAAAGGGACAGAAACCAGGATGTCTTGGATACCACTGTTCTTGAACTGGAGTGGGAATAGAAACTGGAATAGGATCTGGATGAGTGGATGATAACAAGAACTGGGCTGGAGACATAGTCAACTCAGAATGAATCGTACCATTATAGGTCATAATGGCCTTTGGGAGATTCAAATCCCACGAGCTAGAATCTTGAACAAGATTCCGTAGAAGCTCACCAATGGTACGGTTGACCCTCTTGACTGCACCATTGCTCTCTGGATGGTTTGGGGTCATGAAAATGTGAGCGATCCCTTATCGAGATAACATCTGCTCGAACTCCTGACCCCTAAATTCTGGACCATTATCAGTTAACAACCGACAAGGCCTGCGCAAAAGAGTGGGCAACACTCAAAACTCGAAAAGACAGGCAACGTTACTGGAAGTCTTGTTGGGAAATGGAACAGCCACTACCCACTTGGAGTAGTGGTCCACCACCATCAAACATCCTAGATTCCCCCGAGGTGTTCTGGGGAACAAAACTAGATCCACAGCCACCAACTCAAATGGTGCCTGGGTTACGATCTTCAGGGTAGGTGAAGCCCTGATCTGGCTGGAAACCTTATTGAGCTGGCACTGGGAACAAGATGTGACCACCTCTTGCACAACTTGATATAACTGAGGATGAAACACTTCCCCAGACAAAACATCTAAGACCTTGTTTTGGCCTATGTGTACCATCTCTAGATGGATAGTAATGGCCAGCTCAATCAGGAAATTAAAAGGTACTAGAACTTGGGGAAACATTTCTGGTTCATCTTACTTAACTAGAAGACCATTCTCAAAGTAGATATCTTTAAGATAATGACGATATCTCACTAGAGCTTTAGGACAATACCCAAAACAACCCTTATCTAGATAGGACTTAAGTTGTCTCAACACATGATCACTTTTCTGAAGAACCCCAAGGTTAACTTCATCTAGAAATGAACATGGACGCAAATTTCCAACTACCAGTGGTTCTTGATGACTGGAGGGCATGACTCCAGATTCCTGGGATCTTGGGAGCATTGCTCCAGTAAATTTGACCATGAGAAAAAGTAAATTTGGGTTTGGGTTTTGTTCATCCGTTAGACGTTATGCAATTTTTTTGCGTATACGTTCTTGTACAAACCAATTTTTTTAAATTACAAATTTAGTTATTTTAAGTTTAGTTGGTAATTCCATATTTAACAATTATTTTTATTTTTTGTTAAGCTTCAATGTTTTGATAATTAAAATTTTATTAAAACATATATTTTTTTAATATAAAATTATCAGGATTGGACTATGTTCCATTGATCTCGGCCAGGTTTGATAAATTGGCTAGATAATTACTTGTGTGGTTTTAAGTAATCCACCATGACTCTAGAATTGAAAAGTTTAGTTAAGTTTAAACTTACTTTTACTTACTTTAACTTACCTACTTTTACTTACTCTTCCTTACTTTTACTAAGTTTAAAGCACTTACTTTTACTTACTTTCATTGTACTATATTTACTACTTTTACTCACTTTTACCATACTATATTTACTAACTTTTACTTATTTTGTATTTTTTCAGGTAGTCAATAATCAATAATGGATCCTAATATTGATGAAGTTGGAGAGAAAAGTGAGGGTGTTAAAAGGGGTTACTTTTGTGGTCAATGCAAGAACAAATATTCAAAGAAGCAAAACTGGGAGGAACATTTTAATTCCAAAAAAAATATTTGTTACAATACAAGAGGTCCCAGAGTTTGGGCCCACAGCTTAGATATTGCAGTAAAGAAATACCAGGATGAAGCGCAGCAAAGAGATACGGCAAAGCAGTCATTTAGTTTGTTCACAAAATGTGCTAGTGCTAGACCTCAGAAAAATGAACCAACTTCATCAACTGCTAATCTAGAAAATGAAACTTTTTCACTAGATGTTTCACAGACTGAAGAAAGTGCTTCTCCTCCACCTAAGAAACAAAAGGTAAGTGAGGAATCTGCGCATCAGACTAACAAAACTGCTTTAGAGGAATTTGAAAATTCCCAAATCCAGAAGACATTGAATGCAATTTTGCGCCTAACAAAAGAAACTCACCAAGCTGTTGTGGTTAATAAAGAGAAGAGTCAAAATATGCCTTCAAGTTCAAGTGTTGCATCCAAATCTAATAAAGCAAAAAGCAACAAATTTGACATTTCCATAGCCCATTTAAGCAAGTGTAAATCAATACAAGAAATCCTGAACAATGATTTGATCAAATCTACATTCAAATTGGTGGAAAAGAAGGATCTAGGGCATGCTGATGATTCATTTTCAGTACCAAGTGATATAATGGAAAACATTGCAAATAGTGACACTAATATGCTCGATGTAGATATAGCTGTTGAAGATGATGATGATCAAGAAGATATTGATGATGCTTCTGATGATAAAATGTTTACATTATATTGCATAGCTTGCACAGACCCTAAAGCATGTGCTTCAGACAAACATTCTAACATAAAAGGTTACTTCAATGTTAAAGATTTAACCTATGTATGCAAACAAGGAGAAAATCAAGAGAGATGGTTTAGAAATCTGAAAACCTACCTGAAGAGACATTTAATTAAACTTCAGCATCATCAAAGAGCTGCTGTTTATGAAGTGATGAAAACATCTTCTCGGAACACTACTAAATGCATAGAAGACTTATGTGGCAACATCTTATACTACATAATGAAAACAAACACTGCATGGGCTCTATATCCAGTACTTCTAGCTGTATTACATAGGTCAGGTTGTGAGGTTGGAAATTTGAATCATAGCACACATGCGTGCGAGACAATTTGTGAGCTATTAGATAATCAACTTAAAGAACAAACTGTAAAGTGGTTCTTAGAACAAACTTCAGTAACAATAACAGCTGACATTGGAACAATTTTGGGATTAAGCATGCTAGTTGTATTAGTTATGAGTGAAGAAGATAAGACTGTAAAACTTGCTGGGATAAATTTAGTACGCAGCAAATCAGGAGTTTATTTGGCCAATGAAATTTTTGATGTGTTGAAGTCTCCTAATCACTTGAAACTATCTGAAAAAGCAATTAAATCCAAGGTATCTGGAATGGTTGGAGATGGGGCTTTTTGTAAGGACAACGAGCCATTTAAAAACGAAATGAAAAAGTTGTTTGGAGAAAATTTCAAATTTCAATGGGACTTAATGCATCTTGTGAACAGAGCCCACGTTGATGCATTGAAGAAAATTTGTAAACTAAGTGAGCTTTTAGACTTTATTCAGAATCACACTTCAAATCTGAGATCAGGCCTTGACTATACCAATATGGTTCTTGACAATATCATTGGTTTTAAGAGACCAAAACTCAAATCTGATACTCGCATGGTTAATTACGAATTTGATCAATTTGACAGATTTGTGGAAAATTGTGTGTTTTTTGATCATCCACAAGAGAAAGAAATTAGTGCCAAGTTCTATGTATTGATTTCCTATGTAACAAAGATTATGTTGCAAGTAGCTCAAAAAACCATAGTTAGTGCAGAATTGTAGTAGAAATATATTTTATAAAGAAGGAGGGAAAACTGTTATGTTAAGAGTGATGGAAACAATTTCCAAATTAGCTAATGGAGGAAATGCAAATGATGTAGTTTCTGAATTTAAGCACGATACCACAGGGCAGCAAAAGGAACTAACAGCTGAGGATTACATCCTAAATGAAGTTTACAAATACATCAAGAAACGTTCTGATTACTACCAGGTTGCTGAAGTTGCTAGACCATCCAGAACCAGATCTGAAAGTAGTTTTACAAAAGACTCAGTGATAAATTGGCTGACAGAATATACAGAACAGCTGTGGAAAGGAATCACAGAGAGATTAAAGCATTTTGATAAAGATGGATCAACTGCCTGGAGTGAAGCACTAGCTGAAGGGACATTCTCCATTCTTGGTTACATTGTTGAACACAAAGGATCCATTAAGCCATCTCATTTGACTAAGCTGTGCAGAATTGTGAAGGAGGGTCCAGCTCCAGGCACTAGATCTGCTGTAATGATCACACAGAAAGCCATTGATCAGTGGCCAAGCATACATGGCGGTAAATTCACAACAAATGCCTACATGCAAGGTCTAACATCGTCCACTGTTGCTGCTGCAATGAATAAATAAACTTAAGGTGAGTTATAAACTGTACATTATTGTATTATTATGTTTAGCTAAAACAATTTGTAATTGGTATGTCGTCAATTCAAGAGTTTACTATCATTAACCTATCTAGTGATGTAAGGGAAAAAAAAGTAAATTCAGAGCTGTGCTCCAGTAAATTTTTTCAAATCTGGAGTCATGCTGGAGGGTTCCTCCAACTCTGCCAGAAAAGTAGCGAGAATCTCACCCTCCTTCATGACTCTGTCAGTGGACAAATCCAGGTCAATCCCAGCGGCAGACAAGAAATTCGCACCCAGGGGAAAACAACAAGGAATAGCTTCATCTTCAACAAGAGCAAATGGGTGATCATTAATAGTTACTCTAGAGCCAAGTGACACAGTAAGTGGTACATAGTCATAAACTACCACTTGTTTTTCAGCGACACCTTGAATGTTAACCAGAATATCTTGTGAATAATCCCTCAAATTTCCTAAAATTTCATGCCAGGCTACTTGAGATATGAGGGAGATCTCAGCTCCAGAATCCAATAAGGCACAGTAGGTTTCGTCTTGACAAGTAAGTGGAACAACTGCCCTAAAGGCATCTGAATGTGGACAAGCAATATCCATATCAAGGGTGGGAAAATTGACTTCACATTCTACTAGACCATTTTCAATCTCCAAACTTGAGCAACCTGCACCTATTGGTTCTGAATCCAAGTCTCTCTCATACAAAGAATTTAAACAAGTCAAGAAGATGGGACAAGACTGAACATATTTATTGGATTCACTCAATAAATTGAAATGAACACCACCTTAGACACTGGACATGCACCCTCTCTAGAAGTTCTGAGGGTTCTGTTACACGCTGATTCTTGACTTCAGGGTGGTAAATTAGAGGGTTTTCAGTACCAAAATGCAATACAACATCCACTCTGTGCTGAACGGACGCATTTCCTGAGCTCTGATTTTGCATCTACTTTTGTATATTGCTGAGAATTTTACTTTGGATAGTTTTTGAATTTTATATACTTGCGTTTAAATTTACATTGTTATAGTTAAGTAATTGAATAATAGTGGTTTTTAGCGATTTAGAAGTTTTCATAGCGTGCCGGCTTAATTTAACTTATACCTGTGACGGTTTAAATTTTTAACTCCGCGATGCCGTCGCAGAAAGCGTCGTGTGTTAGGTGTAGGGTTAACCGGTGGTATTCGGAATTTAAGGATTATAACGGCGGTCCAGTGGCGATTACCGATAGATCAGTTTGTTTCTTTTGCGAGTTCATGGAGGAATTAGTGGACATAAAACGCAGTGTACGTGAGGTAGCGGATAGACTTGCAACGCTTGATGAGGGCAGGGATAGGGCTACGGTTGACGGAAACCGAACCAATACTAACGTTGAAGACGTTAGTAATTTGAAGGGTGAGGTGCTTAACTTAGTTTCTAGTTTAGGTAGCTTGTCGGGAAGGTTAGATAGAGTCGAGGAAGACGTTAAGGTTAGTCCGAGAGTAGTAGATAGCGAGGGATTTAGAGAGGTTAAGGGTGGAGCTAGGCCGCGTACATTAGGTGATAGGAATCCCCCCCCTATCGAGGTTTCGAACCCTTTCACCCATTTGGAAAGGGATGTGAATGAGGGGGAAACTATTTTAATTGGGGACTCTTTAGTGCGCCACATGGACGAAGAGTTCGTTAAACGGAATCCAACCAATAGGAGGAGGGTCTGTCTCCCGGGGGCCAGGGTTGACAGAGTTAGAGACAAAGTGGATAGGGTTGACGTTGCTTCCCTTCACTCAATGTTGGTGACGATGGTAGGAGGCAACGACTCGTATAGGCCCGATACGAGAGTGCCTGACCTTTTGGAGAGATATAGGGGGTTAATTAGGTCCCTGAAGGCGAGGTCAGATAGGTCTTTAGTTCTAGGTATTACCCCTAGGCACGGTTTGGGTCTTAGAATTACGTCTAAAACAATATTTTTGAATAACAAATTAGAAGAGATTTGTGCTGAGGAAAGTGTACCCTTCGTAAAGCTGTGGTCCGAATTCAATGATCCTAGCCTTTTTATAAAAGATGGGGTGCATTTTAATGAAATAGGTAATGCTAGGCTAGGTAGGTTAATAGACGAAAATGTTCGAAAGCTGTATAGGTCGAAGCCTTCTTTAAACGTTGTGGGTCCGGGAAACGCGTGCCCGACGTGATAAATAGTTTAAAACACGCGCCCGTGGTAAAAAATAACTTAAACGTCTTTTATTGCAATGCGCGTAGTATTAGAAATAAATTAAATGAATTTAAGGCGGTAATTTATTCCGGCAACTATGATATAGTTGCTATCACTGAAACTTGGTTAAATACCGTGACTCGGGACTTGTTGGGGGAACTTGATATACCGGGTTTTAAAATCTTTACTAATGATAGGTTACATAGATTTGGAGGCGGCGTTTTGCTGTACATTCGTAATTCCCTTAGGGTTATCGAGGTTAAGTTAGATTTTCCGGCAGCAATTAATGCGATCTGTGTTGAAGCTAGGGCGCGTAGTATTAGTTTTAATTTTGTCGTTGTTTATAGACCTCCCGTTCAACCCCTCGATATAGATACTAGATTTTACTCACTTCTTGGTAATTTTATTGACAATCGGAATAGTATAATTGTCGGAGACTTTAACTGCCCTAATGTTAATTACGAGAATTTTATGGGTAATGAAGAGGGTTTGAGACTGGTTGAGTTTATGGACGATAACTTTTTACGACAGATAGTTACCAAACCAACGCGCGGTGATAATATCTTAGATTTGGTGATGATGAATGGCGAGAATATAGTCGAAGGTTTAGAAGTAGGCGAGAGTTTAGGATGTAGCGATCATCAAATTCTTAGGTTTAAGTTATTGATAGAAAACACACAGGATAGTAACATAATAGAAGTGCCTGATTTTCGTAGGGCTAATTTTGATAGTTTTGCTGATAGGATGAGAGTAGTGGACTGGGATAACTTATTTATGGGTAATGACACAAATTTGCATTGGGTGGCGTTTAAAGAAAGTTTTAGGAATATTGAAAGGGAGTTTATTCCTCATAGGCTCAAGCGCGCTAGAAATCGAGGTAGGCTGAAGTGGTGGAGTAGGGAAATAGGAGAGTTTATAAACGAGCATAATAGAGCATATAGACTTAGTAAGCGCAATGGAGAGGTAGCTAACTTTAATAGATATATCGAGCTTAGACGTCAGGTTAAAAGATCAGTTAGGAATGCCAAGCGTAATTTAGAGATAGTTATAGCTGCGGATAGTAAACATAATCCAAAAAAGTTTTTTGAATACGTAAATAATCGTAAGCCGGTAAAGGATAACATAGGCCCTCTAGTGGATGTAAATGGCGCTTTGGCTTCTGACGCTCAGGGGATGGCGGGTATTTTCAATAACTTTTTTGCGACAGTTTTTACCGTAGAGGACATAAATAATGTCCCCGACGTTGACGATATCGTTCCATTTAGTAGCGAGACTATTTTAGATGAAATAACTGTTTACGAGGCTGAGATTGCGCATTATATCGATAGGCTAAAAGTTAACAAGGCTCCAGGCCCTGATGCTTTTTATCCAAGACATTTGAAAGACGTTATCGTAGGCCCCTTAGCGAAGATTTTTAATCAGTCACTCGAAACGGGGATTATTCCTGAAGACTTCAAATTAGCTAACGTCACGCCTATTTTTAAAAAAGGCGACTGTGCGGTAGCTAGCAATTATAGGCCCATTAGCTTAACGTCAATTGTCGGTAAACTTTTGGAATCCGTAGTTAGGGATCGTATTATCGATCACTTAGAAAGTAGGGGTTTGATTAATAGTAGTCAGCACGGGTTTCGACGCCATAGGTCTTGTTTAACTAATTTGTTAGAATTTTATAACGAAATAGTGCGCGAATACGATAGGCATAGGGCAGCTGACGTTATTTATTTAGATTTTAAAAAGGCGTTCGATACAGTTCCGCATAGGAGACTAATGGCGAAGGTTAAAGCGCACGGTATAAGCGGTCAGGTAGCTAACTGGTTAGAAGAATGGCTTCGTGCTAGGAGGCAGAGGGTCGTAGTTAATGGTAGTGAATCGGGGTGGTTAGATGTAGGTAGCGGTGTCCCACAGGGTTCAGTGTTAGGCCCATTGTTATTCGTAATTTACATTAATGACATAGATGTAGGATTGACTAGTAACGTGTCAAAGTTCGCGGACGATACTAAAATAGGGGGTAAGGTTGTTAACGAGGACGATAGAAATAGGATCCAAGACGATGTAGATAGGATTACGGAGTGGACGGATAAGTGGCAGATGCAATTTAACGTAGATAAATGTAAAGTTTTGCATATAGGTTCTCGCAACAATAATTACGCGTACACGATGGATGATAAGGAGTTAGCGAGCGTTGACGAGGAAGTAGATTTAGGCGTACGCGTAACTAAAGATTTAAAGGTTAGGAACCAGTGCCTGGAGTCTTGCGCAAAAGCTAATAGGATGTTAGGCTTCATAGTGCGTAATTTCGAATTTAAATCGAAGGATATTATATTGCCCCTCTACAAGTCCCTAGTCAGGCCTCATTTGGAATATGCCGTTCAGTTTTGGTGCCCGTACTTGCGTGAGGATATTGATAGGTTAGAAAGGGTTCAGCGTCGTGCCACGAAACTTATTCCGTCTTTGCGCAATAAGCCTTATGAAGATAGGATTAAAGAGTTAGACTTGTATTCACTCGAAACTAGGAGATTAAGGGGGGAGCTTATTGAAGTTTTCAAAATCGTTAATAACATCGATAACGTAAATTTTGACAAATTGTTCACTTTTGATAATAGTAATACTCGCAATAACGGATTTAAGTTGCGTGGCAGGCGTTTTATTACTAATATCGCTAAAAACTTCTTTACGTTTAAAGTAATTGATAAATGGAATAATCTTCCCGCATCAGTCGTTCATTCTACCAGCGTTAATATGTTTAAGAACCATCTTGACAGACATTTTAAAAATATTAACGTTGTTTAAAATTAAAAAAGAAAGTTAACAACAGGAGCTCTGGTGGTGGTGCTCGAGGATGAGTCTGTTGACGATGAATGCCAGCTTGTGACATGCCAGCGTGTGATGCCAGCAATAAAATTATTTAAAAAAAAAAAAAAAAATTAGACTAACGAATGTAGTTGTAGCTCATAACGTAAACTAACCCACTTTTTGTTTAACTTTACCTATTTTTTTTTATTTTTTTTTTTTTTCCTTACTTTGCATGTGTCTAACTCTTTTCTTGCATGTTTGTAGTTTGCATGGTATGACAGTGAGTTAAGACTGTGTTTGCATGGTTTGTAAGCGTTCTTATTTTACTTCTTTTTTTTCACCCCTCTCCTATATTCTCCGACTATTTTTCTGACTTGTCGGCAGTGGCCGGCGGATGATGATAGTGAGACTTTTTCCCTCTTTTTCTGAATGAATGTTAACCCACGAATGATAGGTGTTGCTCCTTACTTAACCCCTTATTCTCCTCTTCTCTTAACCCCCAACTCTCTCCTTTCTCTCGGGCTAGCCTTAGAGTGGATCTTAGGGTCTTTGTTAGCCTTAGCTTCTGTAGATCTGTAGATCTCTGGCGATGCTGGCTGCCCTGGAATTGTCATAAGTCGAAGATGTTGCTTCTGCTTGCTATTCAACTTGATTCTGTACTTTGTAGGATGACTTAGCAGTACTTCCACCAACTGCTTTCAAAGAAATACTGGACTCTCTGGAACTTCACAATCTAAGTCATGAACAAGAGCATACCACAAACTCTCGATCAAGGAATCACCTACCCCCTCCGGCTTAAATCTTACAAGTAAGCCCTTGGGGAGTTCTGCTGAAATTGCTGTGGTGCCCTCTTCATGCTCAACCTGGAAGTGTCTGGATAATGCATCTGCAGCTTGATTGGCTTTGCCTTGAACATAACGAAGCTCAAAATCAAACTCAGCAAGATCTTCAACTGTTTGAGCAAGCCTGTCATTGACTAATATCATATTATGGAGATAGAACAATGCTTGATGGTCCGTGTTCAGAATGAATGGTATTCCATACAGGAAGGCTCTGAAGGTCTTGACTCCCCAGCCAATCGCTGCTAGTTCACGCTCTGTAACCGAATATTTCTTCTGAGGACTAGAAAATGTCATTGATGCATGAGCAATGATTCGAACTTGACCATCCTGAACTTGAGTAAGACAGGCACCTGCACCAATGGCTGATGCATCCACCCACAAGTTCAACTTCTCTGCTGTTTCTCGATAATCAGGAAAAGCCAGTTCCACCTCATTTTGCATCTCTGCCTTGAGTGTCTCGAAGGATTCTTCCATCTCTGGTGTCCACTGGATAACTGAATTCCTTGATCTTCCTGTAAGTTCTGATAAGGGTTTAGCAACTGCTGAACACTGTGGCAAGAACTTCCTCTGGAAATTCACTAAGCCCAGAAATTCTTGAAGTTCCTTGATGTTCTTGGGCTTTGGGAAGTTCTTCACCTTCTCCATATACTCTGGCGATTTTGACAATCCACTGGAACTGACTATATGACCTAGAAATGGAACTGTGAACTGGAACCATCTATACTTTGGTAGCTTGATCTTGATACCATGTTCTTCTGAAACCTTGAGGACTTTTTCAACTAGCTGGAGATGGGCCTCGAAAGACTTTTTCATAATTAGAATGTCGTCAATATACACTAGAACCTTCTTCCTTGAAAATCCCTTCAGCACATCTTGCATTTCTCTCTGGAAAGCTGAAGGCGCGTTCTTCAATCCAAAACTGAGTGTCTTGAATCTCCAGTGTCCATGAGGGGTCGAGAAAGCTGTATAATCTCGACTCTTCTCCTCGATCGGCATTTGATAATAACCCTGGACTAAATCCAGAGTGGTAAAGAACTTGACACCATGTAGACTGGAGACAGAGTCTGTCAAGTTTGCCATCGGGAATCTATCAGGCTTGGTTACCTTGTTCAGTTTATGGTAATCCACACATAAGCGTATGGACCCATCTCGTTTCCTAATTGGTACCACTGGAGCACTCCACGGAGATGATGTAGGCTCAATAATTCCTAGCTGGTGAAGTTCTTGACACTGATCATCGATGACTTGAGCAATTGGTTCTGGAAATCTCCTTGGTCACTGAAATATTGGCGTGTCATCGTATAACTCAATACGGTGTGGTCATCTGAGCAGTCCCCACATCAGAATCTCCTTGACTAAGAATGGCTTTTCTGGAATTAACCCTTTCAGTCACTGGGTACCCAATTTGGTAGCTGAAAAATAAACCATATTGGTTCTTATATACCCACACATAAAGGCAAATTTCTTTTTTACCCTATGTCATAATTCATGATTGAAAGGGTTAAGCAAGTTATAAACCTGAGATTTCTGGTGGGAATCCAGCTCAGGTAATCAATTTCTGAAGTTAGATGTTCTGGTGTCCATTCCTGAAAAGATGAGACCAATTCATGATCATTCTCTGATTCCATACCTACACAATGTACTTGATGTGTCTGTATCATTAGTGTCTTCTGGATTTGGTGTAGGATTGAGTTCAACCAGAGTGTAAATGTGTCCCATCATGTCTCTTGCCTTGATTCTACCAATAGGTTTCCCTGTAGTGTAGACTAGAATGGAAGGGCAATCTAGATTTACAATCCCTGGAACACCTACCACTTTCTCTCCAAGATGCATGCTTGAAACTGTCCCATTATAGAACCATTCCCCCGAATTTCTCGAACATGGACATGTACCACCATCATCTACTCCTTGATGTTCCCACTGAATTTTTACTTCTACAGGTCCACAATCATTCACCTGCACACCTACAGCCCAACACTTAACCTTGTAACAAATCCTTTTGCACTCTTCTCCATTCATACCTAGATAAATTTCCCACATAATATCTTAGATTTAGTGATGACGAATGGCGAGAATATAGTCGAAGGTTTAGAAGTAGGCGAGAGTTTAGGATGTAGCGATCATCAAATTCTTAGGTTTAAGTTATTGATAGAAAACACTCCGGATAGTAATGTAGTGGAAGTCCCTGATTTTCGTAGGGCTAATTTTGATAGTTTTGCGGATAGGATGAGAGTAGTGGACTGGGATAACTTATTTATGGGTAATGACACAAATTTGCGTTGGGTGGCATTTAAAGAAAGTTTTAGGAATATTGAAAGGGAGTCTATTCCTCGTAGGCCCAAGCGCGTTAGAAATCGTGGTAGGCCGAAGTGGTGGAGTAGGGAAATAGGAGAGTTTATAATAGAGCGTATAGACATAGTAAGCGCAATGGCACGGCAGCTAACTTTAATAGATATATCGAGCTTAGACGTCAGGTTAAAAGATCAGTTAGGAATGCTAAGCGTAATTTAGAGATAGTTATAGCTGCGGATAGTAAACATAATCCAAAAAAGTTTTTTGAATACGTAAATAATCGTAAGCCGGTAAAAGATAACATAGGTCCTCTAGTGGATGTAAATGGCGCTTTGGCTTCTGACGCTCAGGCGATGGCGGGTATTTTCAATAACTTTTTTGCGACAGTTTTTACCGTTGAAGACGTAAATAATGTCCCCGACGTTGACGATATCGTTCCATTTAGTAGCGAGACTATTTTAGATGAAATAACTGTTTACGAGGCTGAGATTGCGCATTATATCGATAGGCTAAAAGTTAGCAAGGCTCCAGGCCCTGACGCTTTTTATCCCAGACATTTGAAAGATTTGAAAGACGTTATCGTAGGCCCCTTAATGAAGATTTTTAATCAGTCACTCGAAACGGCGATTATTCCTGAAGACTTCAAATTAGCTAACGTCACGCCTATTTTTAAAAAAGGCGACCGCGCGGTAGCTAGCAATTATAGGCCCATTAGCTTAATGTCAATTGTCGGTAAACTTTTGGAATCCGTAGTTAGGGATCGTATTATCGATCACTTAGAAAGTAGAGATTTGATTAATAGTAGTCAGCACGGGTTTCGACGCCATAGGTCTTGTTTAACTAATTTGCTAGAATTTTATAATGAAGTAGTGCACGAATACGATAGGCATAGGGCAGCTGACATTATTTATTTAGATTTTAAAAAGGCATTCGATACAGTTCCGCATAGGAGACTAATTGTGAAGGTTAAAGCGCATGGTATACGCGGTCAGGTAGCTAACTGGTTAGAAGAATGGCTTTGTGCTAGGAGGCAGAGGGTCGTAGTTAATGGTAGTGAATCGGGGTGGTTAGATGTAGGTAGTGGTGTCCCACAGGGTTCAGTGTTAGGCCCATTGTTATTCGTAATTTACATTAACGACATAGATGTAGGATTGACTAGTAACGTGTCAAAATTCGCGGATGATACTAAAATAGGCGGTAAGGTTGTTAACGAGGATGATAGAAATAGGATCCAAGACGATGTAGATAGGATTATGGAGTGGACGGATAAGTGGCAGATGCAATTTAACGTAGATAAATGTAAATTTTTGCATATAGGTTCTCGCAACAATAATTACGCGTACACGATGGATGATAGGGAGTTAGCGAGCATTGACGAGGAAGTAGATTTAGGCGTACGTGTATCTAAAGATTTAAAGGTTAGGAACCAGTGCCTGGAGTCTTGCGCAAAAGCTAATAGGATGTTAGGCTTCATAGCGCGTAATTTTGAATTTAAATCGAAGGATATTATATTGCCCCTTTACAAGTCCCTAGTCAGGCCTCATTCAGAATATGCCATTCAGTTTTGGTGCCCGTACTTACGTGAGGATATTGATAGGTTAGAAAGGGTTCAGTGTCGTGCCACGGAACTTTTTCCATCATTGCGCAATAGGCCTTATGAAGATAGGATTAAAGAGTTAGATCTGTATTCACTCGAAACTAGAAGATTAAGGGTGGAGCTTATTGAAGTTTTCAAAATCGTTAATAACATCGATAACGTAAATTTTGATAAATTGTTCACTTTCGATAATAGTAATACTCGCAATAACGGATTTAAGTTGCGTGGCAGACGTTTCATTACTAATATCTCTAAAAACTTCTTTACGTTTAAAGTAATTGATAAATGGAATAATCTTCCCACGTCAGTCGTTCATTCTACCAGCGTTAATATGTTTAAGAACTGTCTTGACAGACATTTTAAAAGTATTAACGTTGTTTAATATAAATAAAACAAAGTTAGCAACAGAAGCTCTGGTGGTGGTGCTCGAGGATGAGTCTGTTGACGATGAATGCCAGCTTGTGACATGCCAGCGTGTGATGCCAGCAATAAAATTATTAAAAAAAAAAAAAAAAATTAGACTAACACGAACGTAGATGTAGCTCGTAGAGTAAACTAACCCACTTTTTGTTTAACTGTACCTACTTTTTTTTTTTTTTTTTTTTTTTTTTTACATGTCTGTAACACACTACTTGCATGTTTGTAGTTTGCATGGTATGACAGTGAGTTAAGACTGTGTTTGCATGGTTTGTAAGCGTTCTTATTTTACTTCTTTTCATCTTTCACCCTTCTCCTATTTTCTCCGACTATTTTTCTGACTTGTCGGCAGTGGCCGACGGATGATGATGGTGGGACTTTTTTCCTCTTTTTCTGAATGAATGTTAACCCACGAATGATAGGTGTTGCTCCTTATTTAACCCCTTATTCTCTTCTCTTAACCCCCTACTCTTTCCTTTCTCTCGGGCTAACCTTAGAGTGGATCTTAGGGTCTTTGTTAGCCTTAGCTTCTGTAGATCAGTGTTCTTCCCTGAAACCCGTCTATGTGCTAGACTAATCTGTAATTTGTTGGCCCACAGAAAATCTAAACCTAGAAAAATGGGATATTTAAAATCCAAAGTGGGAAGGATAAGAAACTTGAAAGGGGACATTACAATACCATGCAAAGAAACTGCGAGTAGGACTGAACCCATAGTTTCCCTTGAAGCATCTGGACCTACACCTCGAATTGTGGAAATATCTGTAGTATCTATTGGAATCCCAAGTTGTTGTGCCAGTTCACTGGAAATTAAGCTAACTTGTGCTCCTGTGTCAATTAACCCTGGAATGTTAGTGTCTTGAAGGGTAACATCAATTGTTAACACTTCCACAGGTTCAAGTTCGGCAAACCAGACACCTCAAAAATGACCTCCTGGAATATCTGGACCATGAACCGTCTCATCTGCAATGTTACACCTAGGTATTTGGGTTTGAGGTGCTGGTTTAGGTGTCCATGAAGATGCTAGAGGATTCAGTTCATTTCTGGTGGTTTTTGGATACTGCTGTTCTGAACTGGGTAATTCTGGATGTCCAGGGATGGCATCATCACCCACCTCAGACGCTAAATCCATGTTCTGGTTGGTATTCATCTAGAGAGGTTTTCTGTCATCTTTGGGTAGGATCTCATGATGATAGTCAGGTTCTTGAAGATTGGACTTCAGCTTCCAATGAGCCCCTGATCTCATTGGAACTGATTAGTTTCCCGACTGTTGTTGATTGTGGTGGGTAGATTCATTATTTTGGTTTCCTTGAGACGAATTTTCTTGACCTTGTCTTCTAGAAGGGCAGAACATTCCTGGATGAGGTCCTTGACACAAAGGACAGCAGTAGGAAGGTGATGTCCTGGAGCTTGATTGTCATTGCTGCTGATTGCGAGGGTAATCTCGAACCATATGATCCAGACTACCGCACATAAAACACGCTCCTTTCCATCGTCTCCCTTCCTTGCACACCACTGACATATCTTGACCCTGTATCTTCTTGGGATCTTGACTGACTGGAGTTTCTTTCACACTCCTGAGAACATTGTTGTCCTCCCTGCTGATTTTGATCTTCAGATTTTTGACGATATGTTGACCTTGGGACTTCTGATTTCCATTTTTATTCCCAGAATTGAAGATGCGAGTTCCATTCCATTGTCCTTTTTCATGACCTTGGTTGTTTTGATATTGCTGGTTAGGTGTCTCGTGTCTGGATGACTCTCTGGAAGGCTTTGGAGCTGGAGGGATCTGCACCGGGAGAACCTCAATGGTTTCTTGCCTTGGAAGGGATGGTCCATCGCTTGAATGCATGGCCACAAAATCCTGAATGTTGGACCAAATTGTCACCTTGTTATGCAGGGTCTTGTTCTCATTGATGATCCGGGTCAGTTGTTGTGACAGCCCAGCTGGAACTGTCTCCAAGAACTTCCTCCTCAACTTCTTGCTTGTCTCGATTGCTTTATTTGGGAAGGCCTGGTGAGCCAGAGTCTCGAGTCTTGCAGCATATACATCTGGTCTCTCTCCAGGCTTCATTGTCGCGTTCTTGAATTCTGACACCTTGCCAGTTATGAAGGTTTTCTTCATTCTCTTGTAGCACACCAACAATCTATCCTTCATCTCATCATATGCCACACTGCAAACCCCATAAGCATTATACAAATCCCTGAATTTTCCTGTTAGATGTTTTCCAAGTGTCCCAGTCCAGTCTCTCCATTCACAAGTAAACTTGGCTGAGCAATGACGTTCAAAGGCTTCTAGATATTCAGGAAAAGATCTTCCACTTGACACATCAAATTCATCAAGATCTGGAGCACTGGTAGGATAAACTCCTGGTGCCATCCTTGAATCGTTGTTACTCTTGAAAGTGGAGGAATGCTTAGTACGTTTAACCTTCCTCTCAGCATCTGGAAGACTGGAGGTCTTATCTGAAGAACTGGAACTGGAGCTGGTTGATCTATTGCATTGTGTCTTGATGGGTTTAGGAGATGCCAGCTTTGTCTTTTCTTTCTTGAAGGTTCGTGTTCCTCTGCTGGTACCTTCTTCCCTGTTCGAGACATTCTCTACATCATCCAGATTCTCAAGCTCGGGCATTGAGTCATGAGAATCTCTCTCTAGATTCAGCCTATCCTTCTGCTGCTGCTTCCTCATCAGCTGGTCCACCTGTTGCTGCCAATATTCATTCTGAAGATCCAATTCAGCTTTTTCCCTTGATAATTGGTCATATTTAGTCCTTAATTCTATGTTTACATCCTCGAGTTGTTTCAGCTTATGTTCCCATGCTTGACTTGATTCTTCCATGGTCTTCTGCTGCTGGGTCATGAGAGCCATAAGCTGACTGATCTGGTCTTGCAATTCTTGAAACTCAGCCATCTCGGGTGTCTCACTGGGTGCCTTAGTAAACTAGCTGGCATAATTTCCCGGGTCTGGGCACCAAAAATATGTTGCGGGGGAGTGAAGAAATTAAATAGAATACCGTAACTTGGCTACTTCTTGATGGGGAAAAAGGAAGGTCCCGGGTGATGAAGTTTTTCTCACCTCCACTGACTGTCACTGAGAGGCAAACGAGACTCCCACACTGCTGAACCAAGAAATGGACTCGACCCGCTAGCTATCTCCAAAGATTAATACTGTGTCTGAGTGGGTCCACTTGAGAACCTGGAAAGCCTTGGCTTCAGGAAAGGTGTGTGCAATGTACACCCAGCAATACTTGAGGACCTCAACTGAATATGGGCATACAACACAAGCAAGCAAGATTTTAGCAGACTGATCGTAAAGTAAACCAAATGTGGCTGGATGAGAAAAGCAGATATTACCCTCTGAATTGTTTAATAAAGAGAATCTGGAGGTATTGTCAATTCAAGGACCCTGGGCTTGTCACAAGGAAATCCTTGAAAGTAACGATCCCAGTCTATAAGGACAAAGGCTGAAAAAAAACTAGTTGGTAGAATTCTAAGGGTTTATTAGCAATTTACTTGAATTATTTACAAGAGCTAGGATGGGTTATGAGCTTGAGTCTAAACATGGCTTAAGATCAAGAACCAGAAATCCAAGAACCCTGAAAGGGTATGCTATACAATGGTGCTTACAATTACAATGACAAAAATACTATGGACAGCAAAAATGGAATTTCCAGAAGAAGATAAAAATTTAACCTATGCTAGAATGGTACAATTAGACAACGCAATAGACCTCACTGGACCTAACATCCTTAAGCTAGACTTGGTCAATCCACTTGCACCTATCTATTATAGTTAAGCCATGGAGAAGCAAAACCTGAAGCTATTGGTCCTAGAAATACCTTAGCCTGCACACCGTTATGCACAGGCAATGTCCATTATCACAAGGCACTGTTTTTCTTGAATTTTCTTTTTCTTAAATTGAGTTGGCAGGCTAGAACTTCCACAAGCGCAAGCCAACTGTGACTTTGAAAAATGATCCTTTTTCTAAACATTGAAGGCGAAATTTACTGATACTAGAATAAAAAAACAAGATCAAAATGGATCTAAACAAAACTACTGAGCTAGTCAGTAGGGCGGATCGAAAATGAGGTTTTTAAACTTTTTTTCGAAATTCAAATATGGCTAGTGCGGAAAATATGTGGGTGCTATAGATAATGACTGTGCATAAATATTAGTCCTGCGAAATTATATCTTCAGGTGCCACAAAGCTGTCAAAAAAAGTGAAATATAATGATTTTCTTATATTCTGCATTAGTACAATAACTGAAACTTACTTGTTATTATTATATATTAAGTGTTCCAATTACCAAAATAGTTACTGAATTACACAGCTCTTAGTTTATTTAGATCAATGTTCTTTTGATTAATGATCTAAATAATCCAGAACTCACCATGAGGAGGTGGCTGCGTGTCGAGCTCCACCCATGCCCTCCCAACCACCCATCCTTGCGCATGTTTTTTTCTATTAACGTTTTATTTAAACTTTATATTCAGCTTTACTTTCGAATGATGGCATTTTTTTACGTGACTGAAGTGTTGATCTTATGAAGCCATCTCGCACGTTCAGTCCAAATACTTTTGATGATGCTTCAGTCACTAATTTTACCATTCTTTCTACTACTTGTGTATGACAAGGGAATTTCTTGAATGGAGGGGTACTCTTGTTTTCTATGAATTCTTCAATCTCATTTTCTGTCAGGTGTCTTGTCACAGGTGGTTCAGTGACAATGCATTTTTGCCAATTAATTAAATCAGTATAATCAGTAGCTTCAAATTGGATAACAGGTACTGTGAAATGCCTCACAACTTTTTCCTTGTTTGTTTGCCTTGCTTTCTTTATTCGCCTCCACGCTAATTCTCTTATGGCGCTGCGGTCATCATGAATCATTGATGCTAGAATATTTTCTGGATTTGCAGAAAATGCATTTCTTTGTATGACAGGGTTTACAATATCCTTTACTTCATCATTCAGTGTTCTTGTTAGTTCAATAGTTTTGAAAACATGTTTTGAGCCATTGACAAAAGACGTACTTTGCTTAATAGAAAACCACATTGGGATGTAGACCTTCATTATAAAAGAAGCAATGTTCATGAGGTTCTCAGATGGACTTACAGTTGAAACGTATAGACGAAGCAAACGATTTGCTGTAGTCAGCCATCGTGAATGTGCCATTTTGCCTGGACTACGATGAACAAGATCTGGAGAGCAATATCCCTTTGTTATGGCCTGATGAATATCAATTAGATATTTTTGGTCAGTGCTAAGATCTTCACAGTCTACAGTTGGTTCCTCAGCATCAATCCTTTCAAACTCAATAATAGGAAGAGACTCACAGTTCTCTAATTCCCTGCCAATAGGACCGGTGAATCCGCGGGGGCCAGATGTTTTTCCATCCAGCTTTGCAACTAAATGGCGTAATGGCAATTCATTGGCATGGAGCTGGCACACTAAATGTTGAACTGGCTTCTTCAGCTTCAATTCTATAAGCCTTATAACGCCTCCCTTTTCTCCAGTGTTGACTGCTGCACCATCGCAGGCCCGGATCTAGAAGAATGGGGGCCCGTGGCTACTTTTTTTTTGGGGGGCCCCCCTTGGCTACAATTTTTATTATATAAGGATTAAGGTTTTCAGAACAAACATATTACTTTACTTTATTTATTTAGTTTTCAGAACAAACATATTATTCTCCCTACCAAAATCCTCATCTTCCCCACGCAAAGGCAACCCACGTTCAGCACAGTACAAAATCACATTGAGCGAACGCTCCAGAATGGATACCCAATAGCTTTTCTCCATCCTGAGGCTTGTTTCAAGTTTCTCATCAATGCAGCCTTGCGCAGAAACACGTTGTGCAAATGCAATTGTAGAATTCCAGTGCATTTGTGTTTTTTCATGTCGTTCCATCATTAGACCAGCATGCTTCCAGTTATCAAATCCATTGACGAAATCAGTATTTCCAGCTGAGAATAGGCGGCAGTAGAAGCAAAAAGCTTTACCAGTTGCGGGTGAGTAACAAAGCCATGAACGTTCTGTTTTTTCCTTTGTCAATGGATGCACGCGAATAAACATTTTGTCCAAAATAACGATGCTGATCTTTGTAACCATGCTTTGATGCTGAGAAATTGGCGTCCTTATGCTGGCAGCGTAACCGAAGTGGACATTTTCCTTCTCCCGACTCAGATTCAATTAGTTGAGCTTGTATCTCTGGTTGTACAGGCTGCAACCATAGTCCAACATCCAACACAAAATCAGCGGTTTCGGATTGCTGCGACGTTGAGGCCCCTTCTGTTTCCAAGGTAGATGAAGGGACATTTACAGGGACAGACGCTGGAACAGCTTCATGGATAGACGAAGTAGCACCTTCAGTGACAGGCGAAGCAGAATCTTCAGAGCCAGACGTAGTGGCAGTAGCCGCAAAGTACTGTTTAATAGACTTTGTTTCTGCGATGACCTTCTGTAGAGACTCAGCTTTTGCAGTAGCCTTCTTTCGTTTGCTACTTCCACTTTCGTAAGATCACTTAGACATTTCACCTCACAATAAAAAATCTGAAATAATAATAAATGTAAAAACCTAAAATTAAAATAAATAATGTAGAAAATTTGGGGGCCCCCCTCAAATGCGAGGCCCGTGGCTGCAGCCCACATAGCCCACCCCTAGATCCGGGTCTGCACCATTGCATCCAATGGCAACAAGGTTTTCCAGGTTCATGTTATTATTTCCAATATACTCAAACATTCCTTTACATATTTCTTCAGCTGATCCAGAATTCATAGAATAATGGCCCAAATAATCTGAACCAGGTTCTCTCACTAAAGTGATATGTTCTTCTGTTACCTTCTTCTGATATACTTTGGACTCTTTTTTTTCTTGGAAGAGTGTAGAATCTTTTCGACCATCAAAATAGATTCCTCTGATTGGGACCTGATTTTGATCTTTCATAATTTCTGATCTCTTCTTTTGTCTTTCTCTTCTGATTTTACTCCTATCCACTACTTCAGATGTATGTCATCAATAGAAACTTCTCCAATATCTTGCAATACTGCACTAACAATGAATACTGCAGCTTGATCTGAAACTGCAGTCCTGTCACAAGCAGTAGCCACTGAAGGTAGATTTGTAGTTTTCCTTTCTTGAATAATTGTTTTTCAGGTTGTTCGAGCTTTCTCTTCGAGCTAACTGGCTCTGGAAATGTATCGTCTGATATTTCGCCAGATTCACTTTCACTATTTGATGTCGATGATGATAATTCAACATTTGTATCCTGCAATTTCTCCTGTGAAGATTCTTTGGTGAGCCTCACAGCTTCTTTTTGCTTTCTTAGCAACGTAGATGCTTTTTTCTTTGAGAGTGTAATATCTACTCTATCAATAAACAGTTTTCTTTCACTCCTTTGATCTAAGAGGAACGTCACTTCTTCCTTTGGAACCGTTTTTTCTTTGGGACAAGAACATTGTGTTAGTACTTTGCACTTGCACGCTGCAATGTCAAAAAGTTTCGTGTGTGCTTCTTTTTTGAACATATCAATCTTTGCTTTGTAAGCTTCAGAATTTTTTCTGCTTTGGTATGGCTTCATGACACGATACTTTTCGTGGTAGCTTCTGAACATTGTTTCAATTCGCCTGTCTGACAGAATTGGGACAGAAGCACTTTCCCAAATTGTTTTCAATTTATCAACAACTTGTTCTAATATTTGAGATATTGAAGGATCTTTATTAGTATTCTGTTTCAAATCATTTCTTACAAACAAGTAATTTAAAAACTCCTTCGTATGTAGGAAGATTCCTGTGCCACAAATCTTCCCCCATACCAAACATGGGGCACTCAGTTGAGGCCCTGGTTGATTTTGCACAAACTCGAGACATTTTGAAAGTATACAAATCTGAAAAAGAAAGAGCTAATATCAATTATACGTTAATTTCAGTTAATAGTACATGGCAAACTTAGGGCAACACAATACAGAAATGCAAAATATATAAGAAATATAGTTTAGACTATCTGAGTAATGCCAATAACAGAACACCCACCTGCTACGAGAGTGACAGCTACACTGAACTGAGGTACTCACGTGACAGCTGAGTGAGCTGACTATAGAAAACTGTTTTTAGAGAATAGAAACTTTTTTTAAAGGTTGACTGAGCTATTTTTATACAAGTGTGAATAAATTCTTGTCTATTGTGCATCGTGGACTCTTCTGTAATTATTGGTTAAAATCTGCTTTTTTTTTCAATTTTTTTCAATATTGAAGGTCATTGTGGCACCTGAGATATTAATGTTAGGATTTTAAATTTATACCAGCTTATTTCCTCACTACTCCACACATTTTCCACACTAGCCAATTTGAAAATTCGAAAAATGAGTTTTTCACTCCGCCCTACTAGTCAGGCATTAAGCAAAACTAACTCTGTCAACATGGGGGCTACATAGTGGCCAATCCTGAAACAAGAAGAAAACAAGATGTTAATCAAAACAACCCCACTACAATGTCATTCGTGATGTAGGCAAGAGGACCAATTAAAAGTAAGCAAACTTAAGAGTTGGAAGCGTAAGTTCATTAATTGACATGAGCTCCTTATAGAGTTCGGTGAGTTGGAAATGTAAATCCATTCCAGAAAATAAGAGCTCCATGAAAGGGGAGTAAGCAGAGTGAAGTATTTTATCTGAATATATTTCTAAGTTTGGGAAGAATTTTGGGGGGGAATATATCCCCCCCTGGCTATGGCCCTGACTAATATGTATTAAAAATAAATGCTCACATTTTCAGTAAAAGTTGTTTAAAATTAATTGAAACAAAAGGCATTCAGGGTATTTAAAGGCAGTGATAGTATTTTGGGTTGGATAATTAAGAAATAAGCTAAATAGTTTGATTAGGAAGAGTAAAAGGCATAGTGAAATAAATCTAGCTAGAAATAGCAATAAAGATCCAAAGAAATTCTTTAGTTTTTATAAATTTAATAATGAAAAGTATGATAGGATTGGCCCAATAGAACATGATGATAAGATCTTTGAAAAAGATCAGGATATTGTTAGTATTTTTAATAATGGTAAAGTATTACCATTATTACATTCGCGGCTCCATCTGTAAAAGTAGCAGGAAAAAAATCAAGAATTATCACCAAATAATGCAGAAAAAACAATAATTAATTATCACCAATTAAATAACTAAGGTTAATTGAATGGCCAGTTAGTCAACTGTGTACGCCTTTGATGATTGGTTAGATTGTCATGATATTTTTAACTAACGAAAATATCATGACTTAACCTAACCAATCATCAAGGGTGTACAGTTGACCTTACTGGCCATTCAATTGACCAGGGGCAACTGACAAGTAGATAGATCACAGCATTGCATTATTAAATGTTCACACTAGAATAATTATAAAAAATAATTAAATCTGGCTAAATTTAACACACTCTTCTGTAACTAGTTTAAACTCAGATGGAACATCCAGTGCACACATCTATCAACAACAACTTTACACTCGAAACTGACACATTTCCACCTCATTGCCACATTTTATAAGCAATCATGCAGTGTAGTGGCACAAAGTAGTTCTTATTAAAAATATTAATTAAAATTTTTGGAGAAATTTTAAAAAAATTAGAGATAGCAGGGTTTTTACTTATTTTATATATATATATATAAATACATGACTTTTATAACTAAAAAGTTGATTTTCATGGAGCCATGAAAATAATACTTAACCTTAATGATTATAATTATTTTAGCTCTGATTTTACTAAAGAAAATTTAAATAACTTTGATTTTAATTCTTTAGATCCTGTAAATTCATTCTTGATCATATTCATATAAGGAAGATGATTAGGTAAGCGATTCATACATTGAAGTGAAATACGGCTACTGGACCTGATAATATAATTGCTAAGATTCTCAGAGAAGGGGAAGAAAGCTTATCTGAGGCACTAACTATTTTGTTTGCTAGGTCAATTAATTATGCAGAAGTACCAGATGAATGGAAAAAAAGCTAATGAAGTACCCATTTACAAAAAGGCTAGTAAGGAAGAGGTAGGAAATTATAGGCCTGTTAGTTTGACATCATTGGTAATACTAGAAAGAATTATAAAGAAGAATATTCAAGATCATTTGGAGAATTTTAATCTTATTTGAAGTTCACAACATGGATTTGATCAGGAAGGTCTTGTTTGTCTAATCTCTCAGACTTTTTAAAATTTGTAACTGATCAGGTAGATAATGGAAATGATGTAATGTTATTTATTTGGATTTTAGTAATTTATATAAAGTAATAATTTATATAGAAGTCTCCACAGAGGAGACTTCTATATAAATTAAAAGCTCATGGGATATTAGGGTCAGTTTTAAATTGGGTAGAAAAATGGTTAGATGACAGAGAACAGGGTAATTCTAAATGATCATGAATCTGGGTGGCAGAAAGTGAAAAGTGGGGGTACCACAGGGATAGGTTTTGGGTCTATTACTCTTTATTTTATATCTAAATGATTTAGAGAAAGGAGTAGGTTGTAAAATTTCTAAATTTGCAGATGATACAAAAGTAGTTGCTCAGTTACAAATATAGAAAATTTAGTTAATTCCTATTTAACCATTGGAAACCCAGTCTGAGTGGGATGTCATCTAGGCCTAGGTTAGGGGTACTACTTACTTTTCCAGGTCCAAATTCATTATGGGGTCCCCATGCCCAGTTAGGTCAACTGTATGCCCTTGACAATTGGTTAGGTTAAGTTGTGTTATTTTTGTTAGTCTTAACGAAAATATCCGATTGGTTCTAACTGTACGCTCTTGACAGTCGGTTAGGTTAAGTTGTAATATTTTTGTTAAAACTAACAAAAATATCATAACTTAACCAAACCAATTGTCAAGGGCATATAGTTGACCTAATTAGGCAATTCAATTAACCTAACTGGGCATGGGTACCCCATAATGAATTTGGGCTTGGAAAGGTAAGTAGTACCCCTAACCTAAACTAAGCCTAGATGATATCTCACTCGGACTGAGTTTCTGATTTGAGTTTTCAATGGTTAAATAGAAATTAACCAAAAATTCTTATAAACTGCAAACAAATCTTAATAGATTAGCTGCTTGGGCTAGTAAATGGCAGATTGAATTCAATGTTAAAAAATACAAAGTCATGCATTTTGGTGGAAATAATGAAAACTTTAGTTATGAGATGGACATACTAAATACTAAAAGGTACCAGAATATTTTTTCTTACTAAATTTGGGTCATTCCAGCTCAATTGGTACAGGGGTGGTCGGGTGACCATCTCCGATTTTCTCCAAATTTTCAGGGTTGATTCATACACCATTCAATAGCTTAAATCTAAAATTTTAGCTTCCTCAGTCAAAAACTTTTAATTTTATGGTTGCTTAAATGGCCCCCACCTTCGACAAAAAATGCCCATGTTGGGCTTGATCGGCCAACACCTTCATTTTGAGAGGCCTTGAAAAGTGTCTTCTAATAGGAGTAGAAGCTTCAAATTTGTCATGCCAATACAACTTCTGGTGGGCTTTTCAATTTTGCAAGCAAAAAGGCTGTGGAACAAATAGTTTCTAAGTTACAAGGGCTTAAATATGGCTCCATTTTGAAGCTTGCATCAATTCCTCCCACTTTTGACTCTACCATTTTCAAAAGTTTTAGTTCTACATCAATCACAGCTGTTTTAATACTCCTAATAGTCTCTATGGGTTGTAAATTTATGAGTGAAATAAAAAAATAACTAAAAAAGGATTTATTTATATTTTTAAAAATTTCTAAACATTGATATTTTCACAAAATTTGCAAAATTAACATCAACTTTGGGGCTTAATATAAAGGTGTCCGAAATTAGTCATGGAGTTGATACTTCTAGTAAAGAAAGATGCATATGTGTAAAAAAACATATATTAAGGAATAGATCTCGACTCAACTCCTTCATATAGTTCTGGTGATTCAAAGAAAAGTGCTTTTTGTGAAAAATCTCAAATTTTTGCAAAATTTGTAAATTTTTAAATTTCTATTTATGACATTGAATTGTAATTTTACTTCCATTTTATTACTTAAGTTGATTTACAATTGTAATAATATGTAAGTAAGTCTAAAACATACAAGAAATTTAATATGTCTGTCAAAACAACCAGCGACTCGAAGGGCTCTGGGTAGCTCATTTCGCTTTGTATATTCTTATGTAAAACATGATGGTTAATCATTAATGTCCAGGCCTATTTTATAGATCATGATCTTTTATTTTCAGAAAATTTAACTAGAGCAATTAACTTAATTTTACTGCCTGTAATAATGGCTTATTCTAATCAAGAATCAAAGTGCAGCTTTGGTATGTACTTGGATGATCCATGTCATGAACACAGACTCACCAGGAAGGTGGGTATGTATACCTTACATGAGCTGACAGATGAAACAAGGAAACTGCTATTGTGGAGAACAAAAGCAACTGTAATCAACCCAAATAGTGCTACTGTATGCTACCACCATGAAAAATGTTTGGAATGCATTACCAACAAATGCAACGTAGCTGCCAAGATCCATGGAGAAATCATCGAAAGAAGATAACAAGTAAGTAAATATAGGTACTAATATATTTATATTTCATAAAGAAGTTTATATTGTAAATTGTAACCTAAATTAGCTATTTAATTTTAATAGGGTAGGCTATATACTGTGCTACTGAATGCATATGTTTTGAATATTTTATACGAATAGCCTATAACCAAATGTTGAGGTTTTAAAATTATTTTCCAATGTGTTTAGAGTTTACATTACCCTACTTTATTTGCAGAATCACTACAAATTATTGACAAAGACATAGCAACTAGACTGAATCTGATACCAGGACAGAAACTTTGCTCAACATGCTTCTCTACAGTAGAGCCAAGACAATTGAAGATGAAAAAGACTCAGGTAGTGATGAATATGTTCCAGAAGAAATCAGGGCTGTGGAGTCGGAGTCGGAAGCAATTTTGGTGGTGCTGGAGTCAGAGTCGGTAAAAATGTACCGACTCCGACCTCAATATAAATTTTAATAAAATATGTTTTTGTGTGTGATATCACTGGCAGCTATGGTGGTTAAACCACTTAAATAATAAACACAATGTTTTCCATTTCAGACACTAATGCCATTAATTCATTTTTTCTTTTCAGATAATATTTTTTATTTTTAATGCTTATTTAATTTCGAGTTCTTTCTAAATTTCATAAGTTTTTAACTTTCAAGTCTAAAACCCCTTTCACAATGGCAAAGACACTTCCAACAAAGTCTGCAGTTTTTTAATATTTTACAATAACCACAGATGGGAAACATTTCGTGTGTCAGTGTATGATAGAAGATGATGATGATGAAAAATTAT
This sequence comes from Bathynomus jamesi, assembly GCA_023014485.1. Taxonomy (NCBI): domain Eukaryota; kingdom Metazoa; phylum Arthropoda; class Malacostraca; order Isopoda; family Cirolanidae; genus Bathynomus; species Bathynomus jamesi. Next base: position 389,012 of record JAJOZX010002869.1, read on the forward strand.
GTGAAGCAAAAATCAGTGGTTTTACTGGCTCTGATAAAAATGCACCAACCAGAGCATCAAATTTGAAAAGACATTTGCAGTGTTTCCATCCCAAAATTTTAGAAGTTGTCATTGAGAAAGATAGTAATAAAAACCTTCCAACTACTTCAAAGTTAACAAAAGATCAGAAATCTACTGAACGACAAGCACCACTTACAAGATTCTTTACTACAGACAAAGTTACCGTAACAATGACCACAGATGATGATGCTTCACGTGGTGGTGATGAAATGCCTCTTGTGTAATTATCATCATAGCAGATTTAGAATTAATATACCTTCGGAGTCGGAGTTGGTTTTTTATGTGCCGACTCCACAGCCCTGGAAGAAATAGTTAAGGAGACATTTGATGAAATGTTAGGTTCACTAGAATGCTCACCCATTAAGTATGTAAGAGCAAGAGATCAAAAGTTTTACGCAAAAAGGAAACTAAAGCAAATTGAAACATCAACAGAATCAAAGCTGTCAAAAGTACTTCATATGAAGCCTAGCATTTTGGATGAGGAAGCGGAGAAACCTATAGAGAGTGAGGAAGAAAAGTGTTATCAGCATATGATAGAGGAACTGAAAGAAAAGTGTAAAACTAGTACCGGACAAGAAAAGATACAAATTCTAACACCTTCCAATTGGTAAAACCTGGTCCAGAGAAAGAATTATGAAAGAATTTGAAGTGTCAGCCAGAATGGTTAATGCTGTGAGGGCCTTAAAGAGAAAAGAAGGTATCCTTCCTATAATGAGAAATAAAAAGGGTAGCAAGGGTATAAGCGATGAAATAAAGGAAAGAGTGATAGAATTTTTCCAAAACAATGAATATACTAGAGAATGCCCTGGTAAAAAAGACTACAAATCAATAAAAACACCACAAGGGAAGGTTCACAAGCAGAAAATACTGTTGTTGACAAATATCAGAGAATTATATACGCTTTACAAAAATAAATATCCAAATGACAAAATCTCCAAATCAAAGTTTTTTGAACTGAGACCAAAATGGTGTATGGGTGTGGAGAGTAAAGGATCACACAATGTATGCATTTGTGAAATACACCAGAACTTTAAACTTTTATGTGAATCACTCCCCGTCAAAGTAGAATTAAGAGAGTTACTAGGGAAAATAGTCTGCAACACTGAAACCAGAAACTGCATGATTAATAACTGCAAAACATGTCCTGGTTTAAATGAATTACAGGATTGGTTTCTTACCATTTTTGAAAACAATGATTATGACATGGATGATGAGGTTTCCTTTAAGCAGTGGCTTCATACAGACCATACCCAACTGGTCACAATGACAAAAAGTGTTTCGAATGTAGTAGAAGACATATGTGAAAGTGCAAAAAAGTTGAAAGTACACCATTTCATAGCAAAAGCCCAATCAAAATATTTGTCCAACTGTAAAGAAAACCTCAATGATTCTACAGCATTAGTGCTTGTTGACTTCTCTGAAAACTATAGTTTTATAATTCAGGATGCTGCACAAGGGCATCACTGGGACAATACCCAGGCTACCTTGCATCTGGTAGTCTGCTATCAAAAAGTTGATGGTGAACTAAAAGTTACAAATTTTTGTGTAATATCAGATTCACTTACACACAACACAACTGCAGTTCATTCTTTTTTATGTGAAGCCTTGAAATTACTTAAAAGTCAGAATCCTAAACTAAAACATATTTGTTACTTTAGCGATGGCGCAGCAAGTCAATATAAAAACTATAAAAACATCAATAATTCAGTGTTACATGAAAAAGATTTCCAACTAACATGTGAATGGAACTTTTTTGCCACCTCTCACGGAAAGAGCCCCTGTGATGGTGTTGGTGGCACTGTCAAAAGGTTAGTTGCCCGGGCAAGTCTACAAGCAACAAGTAAAGGTCACATCACCAATCCAAAAGAGATGTTCGATTGGTGCAAATCTAATATTAATGGTATACAATTTATGTACATTGATTCAGCTAAAATTGAGGAAAATGCTAATTTATTTGAGTTAGAAAAAAGGTATTCCTTAATTAAGACAATCCCAGGAACCCGTTCATATCACTGCTTTAGACCTTCATCAACAGGCACTAAAATGTACAAAATTTCTAGTGATTCCTCAATGCTACACAAGAAAATGTGGCTTACCAATATAAACCTGGTACATATGTGGCCTGTTTCTATGAAGGTGACTGGTTTGTTGGAAACATAGTTGAAGTGTGTGATACTGAGAAGGATCTATTAGTAAATTTCATGAAAAAGAATCTTTTAAATGGCCTGAACAAGAGGACATTTGCTGGATTCCGTTCCAACATGTTTTGTGTTCAATTGAACCACCTTCAGTTGCTGGGAAAATGGGGAGACAGTACAAGTTATCAAATGATTGTTTATCTAAAATTGAGGAGTATTTAAAAAAAGCCTAAGTAACTACAGACCTGTATCAAGCTGAATAATAAATTGCTAATTTATGGCTGTGAGGCCATGGAGTGTTGAAGACAATCAGACTTAAAGCCTGAGTACAATAATAAATTCCTGAGTCAGTGTCTAAACATAAGAGTTATTAGCTATATATAAGTTTACATACGAATTTACATAAAACAACACACATTAAAAAAAGAATATGAACTTATAGCCAATAATTCACATGCTTAAAAACTCGGGAATTCATTATTGTATATAGCTAAGTACTGTACACTTGTATTAAGGGAAGTAATATAACAAAGCTACTTAAATTTAAGGTTTTGTACTGAAAATGGTGGTTACTGCTAGTTTATCTGTACTAACTGCATAATTTAAATTACTAGGAAGTGCTTAAAGAGCAGTAGAACACGGTTCTACATGATTTACTTAGGTAGATCCAAGTATTGAGTCTACAAGCTGGTCCATCTGTTGTGTTAACTGCAAATGTAGTAATAATCTAGGTATATATTGTCTTTTTTACGAGTAAAACTTATTTAGATAATTTAACATTTGTGAATTAACTTACCAAGTAATAAAATGGAAGTAAAATTACAGTTGAATATTGTAAAAAGAAATTTAAACATTTTAAAATTTTGAAAAAAATTCAGTTTTTCACAAAAAGTACTTTTCTTTGAATAGCCAAAACTATATGGAGTAGTTGAGTTGAGATCTATTCCTTAATATATGTTTTTGTACACATATGTATATTTCTTTACTAGAAGTATCAACTCCCTGACTAATTTTGGACATCTTTATATTAAGCCCCAAAGTTGATGTTAATTTTGCAAATTTTGTGAAAATATCAACTTTTGGAAATTTTTAAAAATAGAAATAAATCCTTTTTTGGTTTTTTTTTTTATTTCTCATAAATTTACAACCCATAGAGACTATTAGGAGTATTAAAACAGCTGTGATTGATGTAGAACTAAAACTTTTGAAAATGGTAGAGCCGTAAAAGTGGGAGGAATTGATGCAAGCTTCAAAATGGAGCCATGTTTAAGCCCTTGTAACTCAGAAACTATTTGTTCCACAGCCTTTTAGCTTGCAAAATTGAAAAGCCCACCAGAAGTTGTATTGGCATGACAAATTTGAAGCTTCTACTCCTATTAGAAGACACTTTTCAAGGCCTCTCAAAATGAAGGCATTGGCCGATCAAGCCCAACATGGGCATTTTTTGTTGAAGGTGGGGGCCATTTAAGCAACCATAAAATTAAAAGTTTTTGACTGAGGAAGCTAAAATTTTAGATTTAAGCTATTGAATGGTGTATGAATCAGGGTTGTGGAGTCGGAGTCGTGGAGTCGCACGTTTCAGGGCGGAGTCGGAGTCGGAGTCGGTAAAAAACTTCCGACTCCGACTCCAATTTCTGTCCTGTGTCACCCTTAATTTCTAAATCCTAAATACTAACATTTAGGTTATTTAGTTTTTTTGGTCAATAAACCTTATTCATTGATAGCCCCTAGATTAAGTTTTTTTAATATTTTTTTTTACATTTTCAGAATATACAATTAATATTTATTTAAATATAAAATATAAAATTTCACACTTAGTGTGGTGGTGATGAAATGTCTTATTATTATGATAATTATAGAGTGAAACACTAGAGGAGTCGGAGTCGTATATTTAAAATGTGAGGAGTCGGAGTCGGATTTTTAGATTTTTTACAATGTGTGGAGTCGGAGTCGAATTTTTGACAATGTGTGGAGTCGGAGTCGGAAAATTTTGGACCGACTCCACAACCCTGGTATGAATCAACCCTGAAAATTTGAAGAAAATCGATGGTCACCCGACCAACTTTCTGAAATCTGTACCAGTTGAGCTGGAATGACCCTATTTTTCATTTCTATATTATTTTGATGTCTTATATAGGAGCATAAATACTCGCTATCTGCAAAAGGTTAGGTTTTTAAATAGTTATGTTAGATTATATATCAATAAAAGAATTTATATCAATAAATAATTACATTTTCCTCCACATCTTTTGGTGTATTTTGGCCCCTTTTGGTAATTAGGCCATCCCATTATGAGATGCAAGGGAACTGGTTGGAGGATGTTAGACAGGAAAGGGGTCTTGGCATTATAGTTTGTAGTGATCTAAAATTTTCTAAGCAGTGCTTAGAGGCTAGAAATAAAGCAAAAAATGTTGGGTATTTTTAAGAGGAATGTTAGTTACAAGAGTAAGGAAGTCATCTGTAAATTATATAATTCTTATGTTAGGCCTCACTTAGAATACTGCATTCAAGCTTGGTCCCCTCACCTTAGATATGATATTGATATGCTTGTAGCTGTGCAATGTAGGGCAACTAAGCTTATCACTAACATAAGAAGATTGGAATACAGGGAAAGATTCAAGGGACTAGGTATGTTTAGTTTTGAGAGATGTTGTAGGAAGGGAGATATGATACAGATGTTCAAATGTTTTCAGGTTTGGACAATTTAAATGTATGTAACTTTTTCTCACTAGATACTGATGGGATAACTTGTGGGCATAATAAGAAAATTAGAAAACAGACTTGTAGACTTCATCTACAAAATTATTTTTTCAGTCATGGAATAGTAGGTATTTGGTATGACCTGCCATATGATGTGGTAAACAGTAGCTTGTTAGTTAATTTTAAGAAAAATTTTGACACTTTCATGAATGAGAGAGTGAGTTTGTAGGGTGTAAATAGTGTGTTAACCTTTTAAGGACTGAAGGTACAAATTGCTAACGTTTCAAATACAAGCATTCATAACTTAACCCTACAAAAAATTCAGGGCTTAAAGGGTTAAACTCTCCGTCTATACTCTATAGCCTTGAGTAGTTCAAAGTTGATGGGGGTCCTGGTTAGGTGGCAGAAATGGATTTGTTACTCTGGAGTATCTGGTACCATATAGGGAATAGCAGAAGATTCTCTTATACTACTCTCTGATTTCTTCTTGTAGTGGATTGGAGGATTCTGTGGAGCTTACTAAATTCTCTGAAGGTTCCCTGATTCTTCTTGTAATGTATCAGGAAATTATTTTTCTCTATTTAAGACCAATTTCTCTGAAGAGAGCAAGGTTTGAAGAAGACAAAGATATTTTCTTACTGTAGTTTACTGCTAAAATGTTACAGGTAATGCTCAGCCTCTAAGTTAGATCAGACAATCAGATTGAAGATTTGAAAAATTGTTCAGCTTTATATACTGAATTTTTGGTGACATCATTATTATTTAATATTGACCTGTTTTGTTTTTTATTCTCAATAAGCTGAATTATTTTGCAAAATATTTGAAGATAAAGTAAATATTTTAGCTGGAGCAATGTCTAGACAGATAAGCAAGATACAGGTGACCCTCTGTATACACGGTTTCAGCTATACACTGTTTTGGTATTGCTCCCCACCCCCTGTATACACGGGAGGGGATCTCATCCATACACGGTTTCCCGAGCCGACACAGCTGTGTGTGGTGGCCTGTCACTCTACCCCTCCCCTCCCTACCCCTCCACCACTCACTCAGTCAGTAGCGCACCAGTTACCAGTGTTGCCAATCTACAATACAATTGCCCTAACCAAACCCCCAATATTGAATCTAATTGTGACGAGGATTCTATTACCAATTTTACAAATTACAGTATACATCACATAAAGGATGTTATCCAATATTTTAATTAATCGTTATGTTAAATATATGCATCTCTAATGATTTTAACTTTACAATGTATTTTTATACTTTATTAGTACTACAATTAAAAAAATAAATTGCAACAAATAATCACAATAATCACAATAAATAACAACAATCTCACCAGTAGACATCATCCGCAGCAACTCTACCCAATCTGCCTACCTTTATTTAAACTGCATATTGACAGATCTGATGTTATCATGATCTGCCGAGTTAACTAAAAATGGAAATTGAAATTGAAACATTTATTTTATTATGAATTACAATTAAATATGCATATAAGCAAAAATTAAATGATTAAGATTTAAAATTAAATGTTAAGTAAGACATGACCATCTTTTACAACGAAGAGAGGATGTATACAGAAAATGAACATTGCTAAATCAAAAAAAAAAAAAGGATTAAGTAATTTAAAAAGAAATAATTCGCCAATTATTCAGCAGAAATAAAATAGAAAGTGAATCAAAAATTTTATCCGAACTTCGTCAACACTGCAAATTTTAAAAAAATATGTAATACTTATTTATATAATCCTTATGGTATATTCTTGTATATTTATATTCTTGTATTCATTTTTACATATAGAGATATGTAAAAATGAATATAAGCCTATAAATACAGGGTGTACATAAAGTCAGGATCTATTTTTGTGAAGTATTTGGAAATTATATGGAATTCAATCATAAAATGATAAAGTGGTAACATTTATTAAATAATTAAGAGTAGGATTCGACGTGACGCCCATCAGTATCCCTGCACAGCTCAAATCGTTCCGCAGCATTTCTAAACACATTCTGGAGCATTTGCGGGGTTATGTTATCTGCAGCAGTTTGTATACGTGTATGTAAGTTTTCAAGACTCGTAATCTTCGTCTGATAGATGTGCGATTTGATAAAGCCCCATGCAAAGAAATCTAAAGGGGTTAAATCTGGTGATCTCGCTGGCCAAGGTCTGTTGCTTCCGCGTCAGATCCAGCGATTTGGAAAACGTCCATTTAGATAATCCTGAACAATTTTGGCATAGTGACAAGGAGCACCATCATGTTGATAGACGACAGTACTAACAATCCTATCCCCAATCAGCTGAGGTTCAAGGAATTGCTGCAACATGTCCAGATAAATAAGCCCTGTAAACCCATCCAGACATTAACTTTAGGTGAGTCTCTCTCCCAATTTTGGATGAAATCATTCGGTCTTTCATCTGCCCAAATTCAACAGTTATGGTGATTTACTTTTCCACACGTATGGAAAGTGGCTTCATCACTAAAGAGAATGTTGTCCATTAAATTATCACACCAGATTTGTTCTACGAGATCAGCACACACAGCACTTCGTCGAGGGAAATCTTCCTCATGTAAATCATGTAAAACCTGCAAATGATAGCTTTTCTTCTGCAAATTAACTTTCAGAATTTTGTGTACAGATGACGTCGGGAGGCCGAGTCTGTGTGATGCAGCATGAACGGACGTACATGGCTCCTCAGTGATAATTCCGCGTACTGCATTCACGGTAAGATCTGACATACACGGTCGTCCTGATCTTGCTTCATCATTTACAGATCCCATTTGTTTAAATTTGTTCACCAATTTTTGTATTGTCTTGTCTATTGGCCCTGGCTTATGAAATCTCCTTCTGAACTTCTCTCTGATGTCATTGTATTTCTTTCCCTCGATTCGCCAAATTACTATTGCCACACGCTCTTCTGTATTCATTCTAAGGGCTTATGAAAAGAAAAATAGAAAAAAATAATTATTTCACAAAAATAGATCCTGACTTTATGTACACCCTGTATATAAGAATTATACAATATATATATATATATATATATATATATATATATATATATATATATATAAATAAATAAATAAAGGGTGATCCAGAGAAATGGGACCCAAAAGAAACCCCTGTAACTCTTAAAGTATAAGTCCTTTTATAAAAATCATACGCATCATTCGAAAGAGGATAGTTACAAGTTTGTACAGGATTGTATAGGTTTTGACAAGACAAGACAAGATAAGATACAAAGCAAAATAAAAGTGTTAGTTAAAGCTAACCCTTCAAGATGACTGCATGGACTGTGGAACAGCTGCGTTTCATAACTGAGCAATATTATGAGCATGGAAGAAGTGTAGTTTCAGCTCAAAGATCTTTCAAGACAAATTTTCAGATGTCAAAATCACCTTCTAAGAGCTGAAACTACACTTCTTCCATGCCCATAATATTGCTGTTATGAAACGCAGCTGTTCCACAGTCCATGCAGTCATCTTGAAGGGTTAGTTTTAACTAACACACTTATTTTGTTTTGTATCTTATCTTGTCTTGTATTGTCAAAACCTATACAATCCTGTACAAACTTGTAACTATCCTCTTTCGAATGATGCGTATGATTTTATAAAAGGACTTATACTTTAAGAGTTACAGGGGTTTCTTTTGGGTCCCATTTCTCTGGATCACCCTATATATATATATATATATATATATCAGGGGTGTGCAGTGAATTTTCATGTTGGTCATGCTATAGTGTAATATAGAGTTTCATGTGGAATTTCATTCCACTCATATTAGTGAATTTATGGCCTATATATACCTTTCATGTTTACAACACAATAGCGTTTAAAAATATAAAGTTCTAAATAAAAAATATTAACATACCTCATTTATATGTAAATTCCATTGTATGTTCCTTTTTGACAAATTTGTTAATGACACTTTCATAAAAATCTTTTGAGCTTCGTAACCTGTGAAGCAAATTCTTCTCTATTGACATCAGAGCTAAACCTGACATTCACATTTCCCCAGTTGTAAATTATGTAGATTTGACATAGGCCTACTGTTTTTCACTATCGCTTTTTTTCTCTTCAAATTCTCCCTTCGAAAAACTATTGTTCAAAAGTTCTGCAACAATACATGCTTCATCAGCCATTATGGGTTATGCAATTGCATTTATTATAACATTCTTGTCTGCACAATCAAAGTGCAACCTACCCGCACGAAAGCATTTAGAAAACTGAAGCAAAAGCTGTACGATCTATGCATGACTTTGACACTATTTTAGCGCATATGCCACGTCTGCATGCGGTTGGTAGAATGGCTGTTTTTGTTTTTCTATGGTCGCGAGTCATGCTATAACTTTTTAGCTTTTTTTAGATTTATGAGGGAAATTTTAACTTTCAGGAAATTAAAAACGTAGACTTTTGTATTAGTGATGTGTCATTTTTTATTGTCATTTTTTTTTGTTTTTTTGTCATTTTTTTGTTTAAAATGAAGATAGTCTGTTTTTTATTGTTTTAAACTTATTCCATATTTTTCTTCCTTTAATCTAATAAGTATATTAGTATTACCTATAATTTACTATACTACCATGCTTATATGGTTATACCTAGTATATATAGTCATCTTTTAGAAAAACTGAATCACACAAAAAGTATATAATAGAAAGGAAAAACAAACCCTCATTTTTTATATGTATATATATTTTTTAACTAGAACATAAAACATTCTTCCTCGTTTCAAACAATATACATAATTGTGATTGGCAAGAGTACCAGTGTATATATTCCAGATAGAAAAAAAAATATTCACCTTTTTTGAATCTTTTTGTTAACCTAATGTTGTTTAACCTTCATTTCCATGGAAGAATCATCACTAGATTGGGTAGAGCATATATGCTAGTTTCAATATCACAGATACTGGTATAATATACATAATAAAAAATACATAATACTGGTATAAAACAATATATATAATTGTGATTGGCAAGAATACCAGTGTGTGTGTATATATATATATATATATATATATATATTCCAAATAAAAAAATAAAAAAAATAAAAATATTCATCTCTTTCTTTAACCTTTGTGTTAACCTAATGCTGTTTAACTTTCATTATCTGATTCTATTTCCATTGAAGAATCATTATCACTAGATTGATTAGAGCATATAGTTTCAATATCACAGGTACTGGTACTTATTGCAGATTTGGATGTTGACGAAGCCAATGTAGCACCATGTTTTACTTCACTTTCTTGGAATTTTGCATTTTGGGATATAAATACTAGCTTTGCTGCTCTGTCTGTGCTTAATTGGTTTCTTTTGGCTGTATGGATATTACTGTATGTGCTAAATGATCTCGGAGGTAATGAAAGGGCGAAACAGTCAGTACAGTTTCAAAGTTTGCGGATGACACGAAGCTGGGTGGTAGGGCGATTAATGACGAAGATAGAGGTAAAATTCAGGAAGATCTGAATAAAATCGTTGATTGGTCAGTCACATGGCAAATGAGATTTAACGTTGATAAGTGCAAAATTTTGCATATAGGTTCGCGTAACGGTAAATTTGCGTATAGTATGTCAGGGAAAGATTTAACAAACGTAGAGCAGGAAAAAGATTTAGGAGTTATAGTCACTGGTGATTTAAAAGTAGCGAAACAAAGTACAGCAGCGGTCAATAAGGCGAACAAAGTGTTAGGTTTTATAGGTCAAAATTTTGAGTACAAATCGCGCGATATTATAGTTCCACTTTATAAATCATTAGTTAGACCCCATTTGGAGTACGCGGTCCAATTTTGGAATCCGTATATGCGCAAAGATATAGACAAAATCGAAAGAGTTCAAAGACGAGCAACTAAGATGATTCCGTCGCTTAGGTCAAAGTCGTACGAGGATAGGCTTAAGGAGTTAAAATTGACAACACTCGAGACCAGGAGGTTAAGGGGTGATCTAATCCAGGTTTTCAAAATTATGAATGGGTTCGATAACGTAGATAGAGATAGCTTTTTCGAAATATCTCAATATAATAGGACTAGAAATAACGGGTGTAAGTTGACAAGTAGAAGGTTCGAGACAGCAGTTGCGAAAAACTTTTTTACGCATAGAATAGTAAATAGCTGGAATAGTTTGCCGGTAGAAGTAATTAGTAGCACGTCTATAAACATGTTTAAAAATCGATTAGACGCATATGTTGATAGAAAGGGTATAGTTTAAGGTAGTAAAATTAAGGCTTTCTGGGGATAGATCTCACAGCTCAACACAAGTGTTGTGGGATATAGGGAGGCAGCGTCTTGGGTTAGGGGATACTCTCTGTCCTTACACACCCCATTTAAAGAGATTCCTCTGCCGAGCGGTGCTCCCCATAGTACTGTGAGGTACTGAAAAACTCATGATCTTCACTTGCCCCACTAACACCTTTAAATGGGAGACCCAAAATGGGTGCACACACATTTCTACATTACTGTACAGTCTTTACAGCCACACCTACTCTTTTTCTCGTAAGTGTATATATTGTAATGTATATGATTGTAAATTTTGACTTGGTCCGCTATCGATATGGACCGTGACTTGATGGATACCGTAATGAAATTGACTGGATTCTTTGGATCCGATATATTTGCATGTCCCTTATAAATAGATATAGAGTGTAACATATTTGTGGATAGTAGTCTATTATGACTTGATCCTCTGGATCAGAGATTCTATCTTTAATTTTAAATCGATAATTAATTAGCTTTAAATTGATAATTATTTAGTTTCGTAAAAATTGGTTGTTGCCAATTTACCGGCAGTTTTTACATAAATTTCTTATGTTCTTGTGGTTCGGAACCCACGTAAAATTGTAGGTCCCCTCCGCCACCACGGAGGAAATACACAATACACGAACACAGTTAGGTAGACCAGCCATGAGTGGATCCTAGGGTCTTTGTTGGTCTGAAACATTATAACATATGTGAGTATGCATGCGTATGTATCTGGAATTCTGGATGTATGCGTGTGTATGGGGTATACAATAGATATAAATGTGTATATATAAGTATTTATGTATATATTGGTATATATGTATTAGTGATGGGACGATTAATCGGAATCGAGAATCGGAAGAATCGAGCATTTTTCAGGAATCGGAATCGGAATCGGAATCGAGAGAATTGTACCATGATTTCCGATTCTTAAAACGTTTCTTTAACTTTTAATTGAACCAGTTTTGCAATGTAAACTTTAAAATTTAAATGAAAGAGGATAACAAATTTTATTTTTATTGTATTGTAGCTATACATTAAAACATGTATATCCATGATGTGTAATCAAGAAGATTAAAATGAATTGTTATAACTGACAGTTGATTTTTATTTTTAAACCAATCTATTATAATTTATAATTTATATTACCATACTCATAATGTAAATAGTTAATCTTACCAGAGTAAAATATGACAATTTCCAGAAAAACAAGTATAGAATTATATTTAAAAATATTGAGAATCGGAATTGGAATCGAGAATCGTATCGGAATTGAGACTTTTTAGTGGTATCGGAATCGGAATCGTTAAAAATTTTGGTATCGTCCCATCACTAATATGTATATGGGTGTATGTGTATGTATATATATGGATGGTCTCGGGGGGAAAATATGTCATCACGGGTCTAAAGGATAGTTAAGTGGGAGATTCAAAATCCGAAGCATGGATGGGAGTCCTGGAAAGGTTGGACAATGGGCAGTCAGCTCCCAGCCAGTGTTCTCGCAAGTTTAACGGATCTCAAGATACAAGACTTTCAGTGCAAGAAAGAGGCCAGTTTTTTCTGAAAATAGGCTGAAAAGGACATTCTATACTGGTACTATATGGCCTATTTTATTATTTATTTATTTATTTTTATAATATATATCATTGCAAAAGTATACCTTATAATTAAATTGGCAATATCTATATTAATTAAAAAAAAAAAAAAAAAAAAAACAATAAAAAACAAAAAAATGACAAAAAAAACATGGACACAAAAAAAAACTGGTTTTTTAACATCACTATTTTGTATACAGGAAGTTCCCGCCTTTACAAATTAATTCGTTCCCAGCGATCATTCATAAAGCGGGAAGTTATTTCCCATAGATGTAATGTTATGAACAGGGGTTACGTTCCTGACAATGAAACTTGACATAAGAAATATATGATAATGTTAAATAAAGGGTGACAAAACAATAGTTTATGCATGAACAATGATTTATTTATCAAAAGAAATAAAAACATATCATTTAAAATCAAGCAGATACCTACTAATACTAAAGAAATTATTTACAAATATTAAAGAATTTCTTCTTCATCCTCATCAATGATCAAATGTGCAATCGTTGTTGGCTGGGCACTAGGGTGTGACCGTTGCCCTCCAAAAATCAAAAAATGGTCCTACAATGCTATTCAAAGTTTTAGTGTTGTGTATTTATCTAGGAAACACCCCTGTAAATTTTCTTGGAGATCGGTGCATGTTTGAGCTAGCACCATCGTACCAGCAAGTATTGCTATTTCAGCTTATGAACTTCATAAATAAGTGTGAAAATAGCACATTTTATCAGATTTTCATTTCCGGGTCTGGAACGCTGACCCACAAATTTTCCACGTATTATTTTATTGCATTTAATTTTAATGATGCTCTTTTCTTTTCCCTTGACAGTGATTTGATGTTGTGAATAGAGAATTTAATCATGGATACACGGCAAGATGATGAGTATGTCAGAATGTTATTGGGCACCGTACCCCAAGAAGAAGAAAAGGAAATAAAGGGCTGCAAACTGCCAACTAATAGGCAGGTCTTACTATGTCTGTTAGCAAACCTTCGGGATATGCATTGGGACCAGGCTTTATCTGCCACCATTGACAACCGTACAGTGGGGAAAATGCGCACCTTTTTTTGAGTTTTTTTGCTTATGGAAAAAGTTCTAGAAGAAAAATAAAAAAAGTGAGACATGTTATTATAGTTTACTAATGGAGCTACCTTCAGCACATATTGAAATGTGTATAAAAATATTCATGTGGCAGGTATGAGAAAATATATATGGTTGCGCATTTACCCCAGCGATCATTCATAAAGCGGGAAGTTATTTCCCATAGATGTAATGTTATGAACAGGGGTTACGTTCCTGACAATGAAACTTGACATAAGAAATATATGATGATGTTAAATAAAGGGTGACAAAACAATAGTTTATGCATAAACAATGATTTATTTATCAAAAGAAATAAAAACATATCATTTAAAATCAAGCAGATACCTACTAATACTAAAGAAATTATTTACAAATATTAAAGAATTTCTTCTTCATCCTCATCAATGATCAAATGTGCAATCGTTGTTGGCTGGGCACTAGGGTGTGACCGTTGCCCTCCAAAAATCAAAAAATGGTCCTACAATGCTATTCAAAGTTTTAGTGTTGTGTATTTATCTAGGAAACACCCCTGTAAATTTTCTTGGAGATCGGTGCATGCTTGAGCTAGCACCATCGTACCAGCAAGTATTGCTATTTCAGCTTATGAACTTCATAAATAAGTGTGAAAATAGCACATTTTATCAGATTTTCATTTCCGGGTCTGGAACGCTGACCCACAAATTTTCCACGTATTATTTTATTGCATTTAATTTTAATGATGCTCTTTTCTTTTCCCTTGACAGTGATTTGATGTTGTGAATAGAGAATTTAATCATGGATACACGGCAAGATGATGAGTATGTCAGAATGTTATTGGGCACCGTACCCCAAGAAGAAGAAAAGGAAATAAAGGGCTGCAAACTGCCAACTAATAGGCAGGTCTTACTATGTCTGTTAGCAAACCTTCGGGATATGCATTGGGACCAGGCTTTATCTGCCACCATTGACAACCGTACAGTGGGGAAAATGCGCACCTTTTTTTGAGTTTTTTTGCTTATGGAAAAAGTTCTAGAAGAAAAATAAAAAAAGTGAGATGTTATTATAGTTTACTAATGGAGCTACCTTCAGCACATATTGAAATGTGTATAAAAATATTCATGTGGCAGGTATGAGAAAATATATATGGTTGCGCATTTACCCCAGGGAATGGGGTAAGCGCGCACCCTGTTGCTCTTTTAAAAATTTAAGCACACATGCCTACAGTGCCCGCGAAAAGTATCCGATCACCCTTAAAATTTGTATTTTTTACATAAAAAACAATGTTTAAATGTATACTAACCTTATATTAGTATTTTGTCATCTGTCCTTTGGTTTGGATGACTTGTTCTAGACGTTTTGGCATGGATTTAATCAAGTTTTGACAAACTTCCACTGATATTTCCTTGCACCATACCTTTTTGATGGCCTCTTGTAATTTTTGACTGAGCCAGTGTCGTGGCATTCAACCTTATTTTTTATTATTAGCCACAGATTTTCTATCGGATTGAGATCTGGACTATTACCAGGCCAATCCAAAATATCAAATTTATTGTCAGTAATCCATTTTGTCACTATTTTGACCCTGTGACATGGTGCACCATCATGCATGTATGTTTTTGTCCTTTGGATTGCCATTGCCATTGGAAGTTTATCCTGTAGCATTGCTAAATACCGTGCACCATTCATAGTTGTGTTCTTCGGAAGAAAATATAAGTTTCCACGCCCATAGTAACCGAAACAACCCCAAACCATCACACTTGGAGGGTGTTTCATTGTCTTTAGGGTGTATTTAGGGTCCATCCTATTTGGGCCAATAGGCCGGTGAACCTTTTTTGGACAACTTCTGAATGTCAAAAATGTCGACTCATCGCTAAATAAAACCTTCTTCCAGTCATCAACAGTCCAATGAATGTATTTTTTACAAAATGCGACACGTTTTTTACGCATTTTTTCATTAATGAACGGTTTCTTAGCAGCATGGCGAGATGGTAATCCGAGTTCTTTTTGGAGCCGCTCCTGGATAGTTCGTTCAGAAACACCAGATAACAAATTATTCATATTAAATTTTATTTCTTTCGCAGTTATTGTTGGGTTTTTCAATACTAAACGTTTCATAAGTTTGTCTGTTTGCGAATTTGTTTTTCTCGGTCTGCCAGATCGTTTTTTAGGGACTGGCGTGGTTAGGCCACCATTGTTCTCAGCCCGTGAAACCCATAAATTAACGGTACTTTGGGATATGTTTAATTCCTTAGCTATCTGTCTCTGTGATTTCCCACATGCATGCAAAGCAACAATAGCACCTCGACAATCACTCTTAAGTTGTTTTTTAGCACACCATTATATATAAATTTTATTTACACCACTTTCTGTAAAAAAAAAAAAATATCAAGAAATTTACACAAACAGTGAAATCTGACAAATTTGAGACACAGCCACCCGCAACGAAGGCTACCAGAACACTAATTTGAGAATGTGTTGGATAGCTCTCATATCAGCGAGCAACCTCAAAGTTACCAGATGTCGCTAGAACAAATAGAAAGTGAATTACGTGTCTCTGAATATCAAGGGAAAATATTGTATTTTCTTGAGTGATCGGATACTTTTCGCGGGCACTGTATTTAAGCCATCCTAAGCATATTTTAGATACATTACCTCACAATATGAACTATTATTAAGTAATATATCAGGTATAAACTATCACCTAAGCATAGAAAATATACAAAAATATTGAAAATGGAAAATATATCATAAAAAATATACCGTACAAAAAATATAGAAACTAATTAGTGCTCCTTACACTTCCCTAGCGCATAACGATATTAGTCATTTCAGAAGCCTTAAAGCAAAGTTTGTCTTTAATAATGAGGGGCTTAGGCAAACATTTAACAATAGAAGTAACTTCAGTAACCATAATGTCTTCGTTTGATGGTTCCTTAAAGTAATAAAATTCACCTCCTGACTTGTTGCAGTCGTGTCTGAAATACTTCACTAATAGGTATCCACTTTCTTCCTTCTCTACCAGTAGCACTTTTCCTCCAAAATGATAGTATGAATTAGCTCTTTTGCCAGGAAACTGAATAATAACATAGGTCCCTGTCTCTATTTTCTTGGTCCTGCTCTCCTCATCTTCTCCCTCTTCTCTTTCCTCCTCTTCTGATTCTTTCCCTGATCCTTCCTCCTCATGAATCCCCGGCGTTGCCTCATCACTTGATGAAAGAACCTCTTCCAGGCTATTGTCAGGGTCGGAATCATCTACTTCCAGTATCAGCCTCCTTTTGGCACCAGTTTTCTTGGTTTGCTGGTTAGAGGGACCGGCGCCAATGTCCTCGAAGGAAACACTCTTGCCAGGAGATACATGGATAGCCCTTCCACGCCGGGATGGCCCAGGTTTCCTGTTGGATTCCTCCCTCATTTCTATAAGCTTTTCCATGAGCAAAGGGCTTACTAGGTGCATTGATGGGGTGACATCTGTCTTTGTTAGTTTATTGAGCACTTTTTGGCGGTTAAGTGGGTAGATCCCAGTTGTTCTGAAGCCACTTATAGCATATTCTGCTTTATCTTGCATTTCCTCCAACAGTGAAAATAGCAGTCGTGGAAATTGGTTCTTTGGTAGAGTAGTGTAAAACATTCCGTCAGACTGCTTCCACTTGGTTAACACCTTCCGCCATGCAGCCTTCATTGGAGCATACACAGCCACATCCAGGGGCTGAAGTAGATGTGTGCTGTTTGGTGGCAAAAAGATCATGCATATCCTGTTCTCTTCGCAATCTCGATGACATCAGCAGAAAGATGTGGAGAGAGATTGTCACCGATAAGGAATCTTGGAGCATCATTTGGCAGTTGACAAAAATAAGGCATAGCCTGCCTCTGAAGCCAGTCTTTGAAGCAGTGTGCATCGAACCACCCGGATTTCGTCCTGTTATATCTCGTGCTGATGGGCCCTCCCATCACCCACGAGTCCATCAAGCGTTCCGCTTTATAAACAACATATGGAGGCAGGAACTGTCCATCTGCTGCACAAGCAAACATGAGTGAAATGGTAGACTTAGATGTGTTCATTATTTTTTCAGCATGCTTAGTCCCCTTCCTGAAAATCATTAGCTTCGCCTTTGGATCATCCGTTAAATTCATCTCGTCATAGTTGACGATATTCTCAGGTGGAACTCCTCTCAATGATCTCTCTAAATTGTCATAAAACCTGTTCACAGTATCTACAGAAACTGCTGCTCTTTTTTTATTTATATTTTGGCACATACGCGAGGACAACAGATTTTCATGCCTTCCTAGAAAAGATCGGACCGACTCTTCACCTGGCATATTGTCTTTGAAATATGCACAGCATCGGCCTGCCTTATCTAAGAAACTTTTCACAAATAACCTTAAATCCATATTGTCGAAAGCATAGCCATAATCGGCAAAGGTGGCCAGATGCTGGGCAATGGACAGCTCCTCTTCTGGAAGCAAGGCTGGTTTGCGCCCTATTTGTGATGTGCGCCGCTCTCCGGACACATGATCACGAAGGGTCCTTTGAGGTATGTGAAGAATTCTTGCAACCCTCTTGCAGGGTTCTCCTGCTTGTACACGCCTGACTGCCTCCTGCAAGTCATTGGGGGAGTAAAGCCTCACCTGTTTGGGGTCTGTTTTTCTCTCATAATGTCGCACCATCTGTAAAAACATGAGAAATAAATATTATTGACAGCTAGATGTTATAGCATTTGGATAGTTTTTGTTTTGTTATGCTATAGATTTAAAAATTAGGCTATAAGGCATCAAAATATTATTTTAAATATTATTTGCATGCTGTAAGTGAAGAAATCAGTGGGTGCGCGTTTACCCCATGAAAAGTTGCGCAATTATCCCACCCTTCATTCATGACTCACTACAGTCACATGCTAAGACCTAAAACCTTATAATTCAATCATAATCTACCTTAGAGTATACATAATTAATGAGCCTAAAAAGAGTATCTTAGCAAAATTTATTCTTAGGTAGCTTACCCTTAGTGTTTCCAACTTCACGTTTCTTCAAAATTTTCTTCAATGCTCCGTCCTCCCTTTCCAAAGCCCTGGTGGCTATTTTAATTATGTATGCAATTATGTTTTCACCTGTATAAGTTATTCTGTTATTCTTTTAAGCATTCACACTGTAAAAAGAAGAAAAAAATATTTAAAACATATTTCTGGTGACGCTTTAAATAAATAATTTAACTGGGTGCGCATTTTCCCCACTGTACGGAATGTGCTTTTGCATTACCAGAAGGCGAATGTCCCGACCATTACAGGCAGGAACAATATTGGCCGAGTGATTAAAACTTACTATGACAAAGACTACATGATGCTTAGGAAAAAGAATGAGGATAGAAGACGGGCTGATGATCCTGGAATTATGAAGCTTAAATCAGAATTGAGCCTGACGATGAAATTTTATAAGAACACAGTGTTGAAAGACATGGCAGCTGCGAAAAAGGGGAAAACTCAGGCCGAACAAGATGCCATCGATACTGACATACTCTTTATGAAAAGCATGCTAAGTGACAGAGTAGCTACCTACTCTGGGGTAAACAAAGTACTCACAGAAAAGGTTCAGAAGCGACAGAAAAGGCAGATGCGAGAAGAGAAGCGACAAGAGAGAGAGCAATGTGATCATGCTGAGAATGTACAGGCTGATATTGATTCACCTATTAGCTCTGATGAGGACGATGACATTGATGAGGCCAGCACTGCTGAACCAAAGAGAAAACATTGGAGAACAGTGAAAGAGGGAGTTTCAATTTTTGTGCCCCATGATATTCTGAAGTCGGCAGAACTTGTTTCATGCAGTGTTCAAAACAACATCTCGCCGACCCAGCTGAGTGCAATTGTGTACTCCCTTGTATCTGCATGTGGTGGAGATACATCAAAGCTGAGTCTAAATGCAAGGACGGCCCACCGATACCGAGCTTCCATCATGTCAGAAATAAGTTTAAAAATCATGGATGAATGGCAACCATCAGACAAAGTACTGGTGCACTGGGATGGTAAACTTATGGACACGCTGGATTCCAAAGGCACTGATGACCGCCTGCCCATTCTTGTGTCTGGTGTCAATGGCACAAAGCTTCTTGGAGTCCCACCTCTTCCGCATTTGACTCAAAAAGCTGGCCTGGTTCAAGGAGACTTGATATCAACAGCAACCAAACAACTTCTGGTCGATTGGGAGTGTGAACAGAATGTCGTTGGTATGGTTTTCGACACAACTTCATCCAATACAGGTAAACCTATTTCAAACATCAGCGTGAATTTATCATGACATTAATACCAAAATACAGTGAATGATTTAACAGAAATCTGCAAAAAGCACGTGCCTGAAATGGTGGCCTTAAACTACAATTACATTTTTTTTCAGGACAAAAAACAGCTGCTTGCGTCTCCCTCCAAAAGGAATTAGAGCGTGCCGTATTCTGGTGCGCCTGTCGCAGGCATGTGGGCGAAGTCATCCTAGGTGTTTGCTGGGATTGCTTGAAAGTGGAGGGCTCTTCAAGTCCAAACATAATGGTTTTCCAGAGGTGAGTCATAAGCTTTACAAAATAACAAGGAATATTATTATCTAATGAACAAATTTAGTGGAATTTCTTTTATTAGACTTATAAGATATACTAACACCAAGCAAATGATCGATCATATCAATCTTAATACCCCTAAAACAATATTATAGATTAGTACGAAATACAATAATCCCAATAATTGCATTTCTAGGTTCAAGAACCATTTCTCTCAACTGGCGTACAATGAAGAAAAGAAATACTACTACCCCACAATGCCTGGAGTGTTTGAGGAGCACCAGCAGGAGATGGCTGACTTCTTCCGTGAATCTCTAGCCCAACCATTTACACGTGGCGACTACAAGGAGCTGGTAGAGCTTTGTCTGCTGCTTGTAACTAAAGGATCTGAGCCAGTGAACTTCACAATGGTCTACCCCGGCGCACTTCACAAAGCAAGGTGGATGGCTAAACTGCTCTATACCCTCAAGATTGTTCTTTTGTCAGGCCAGATCAAAGAGCAGTTTCCCAAAGCCGAGGTTGTGACTAAAAGTCAAATCAGCAAGTTAGAACAGTTTGCTGTGTTCACAGTCGCTGTTTATGTACCATGGTGGATTGTTTGCCCCGTTCCAGCAAGTGCGCCACTGAATGACTTGAATTTGGTCAAAACCTTGGCTGAATTTTCCCCATATGATGCCACAATAGTTGACAAAGCACATGTGGCACTCGGTAGACACACTTGGTACCTAACTGAGGAGTTGGCCCCACTGGCTTTGTTCTCATCCCAAGTACAAGAAAGGACAAAAGAGGAGATGAGGAAGGCCCTTCTTTGCCATGAAGGCACTGAAGTTACTAAGAGAGTGGTGCTCAATCATTGGGGCTATGGAAAGCCATATCTTCCCCCTGTCCCAGAAAGTGGCACTGCCCTGGTGGACCTAATTGGGCCTGACTCAAGCCGGTTCTTCACCATTTTAGGCATGCCCTATCAGTTTCTCCACAGTCCAGCCAGTGAATGGGTGGATCATGACGACTACCTGAACATGAAACGGGTTGTGGACAAGCTTCAGGTCGTCAATGAGGCTGCAGAGCGTGGTGTAAAACTTTGCCATGACTTTCTTAATGTTGCCAGGGATGAGGAGCGCTTTCAAGAAGTCCTTCAAGTATCTGAAAATGACAGACTCTGCGTTCCTAATTAGCGCAAACGATCATCTGTTTCCGAACAGAAATCATGGTTTCTTGCTCTAGAGAAATAATACCTTGTGAATATATGATAAAACCCCTTAATGTACCATGAGAGAATAAGAATGATTAACTTTTTTGTGTTAGTGATAACAGCTTTTAATTAAGACAGGCAAATGATTTGTGTTAATATCCCTTATGATGGTTGTGTAATCTCATATATAGGCGCGTATGCCGTATAAGCAAAATCGCTATTTTTCAAATTGCTGGTGCTCACTCGAATATGCATGAATCTTCAAAAAATTGCACCTGGGTATTTTTTATGTCAATATGCAACACTAAAATTTTGAACAGCATTGGAGGACAAAGTTGGGGCAACTGTCACACCCTACTGGGCACTCGTTGATGGTTCGGCACTCGTTGGTTCATTGGAAGCAGAAGGAGTAGCTTTTTTCTTCAGAAATGCTTTGAGAGTTGTTTGTTTCCAAGACAGCCTTTTCTTTTCTTTATAAATTTCGCGATAGCAGGCATGAGCAATTTTTTAAATCTGTAGCAACTTTTGTACTTCGCTTGAAATTTGAATCTTGTGACTCGAAAATCTCAATTGCTTTTTCTATGTTGAAATGCTTCATCGAGCCCTTTAAGAGTGAAGGAATAAACAGGAGTTTCAGTTGTTAAATCTTCTTCAGCTTCCTTCTCATGTTCTTCCATTTCAATGAGGTCTTCATTCGTGAGCTCTTCACTGTGTGAATGAAGCAGATCATCGACGTCAGTTATAGAAACTTCAAGCTGCAATTGGTTAGCAATATTAACGATCGCTTCTGTTTCATTTTGTACGATGTCTGCTGGTTCTTCAAATCCTTCAAAATTATCAATAAACTGAGGGCAGAGTTTATTCCAAACTCCCTTCATGTTCTTCTCTGCAATTTTTTCCCAGGCTCGTTTTATTATTTTTATCGCATCTAAAATATTGAATGCTTTCCAAAATTCTTTAAGAGTTGGGCCTCCTTCCTTATCAGTTGCATTAATTAGCATATCAAATGTGTGCCAAAGATAATGCGCTTTAAATGTTCCGATAATGCCCTGGTCCATTGGTTGTAAAAGTGATGTCGTATTTGGTGGCATAAACATTAATTTAACATTAGGGTGGTGGTGTTGTAGAACTGGTGGGTGGCCAGGTGCATTATCTACAATCAAAAGCACACGAAAAGGAATATTTTTTTACTTCAGACACAAAGTGATGTGAAAACCAATCTTCAAATAGTGAAGCAGTAACCCAAGCTTTCTTATTGGCTTTCCATATGACTGGAAGTGTAGCTTTCACAATTCCTTTAAGTGCCCTTGGATTTTTGGCACAATGCACAAGCATGGGTTTTAATTTGCAATCGCCAGCTGCATTACCTCCAAGCAATAATGTTAGGTGATCTTTTGCTGCTTTAAAACCAGGCATCGATGATTCTTCTTTCACAATGTAGCTTCTTGATGGCATGCGCTTCCAAAAGAGCCCTGTTTCATCAACATTAAAAATTTTGCTGCTTCAATATCAGCACTCGCAGCTTCTCCTTGCACTTTGATGTTATGCCAACCAGCTCGTTTTTTATAGTGATCAAACCAGCTACTGCTTGCAGAAAAATTTTCTTCACAGTTGCCTTCTTTTTTGTCTTTAAGCATCCTAAAAATAGATAAAGCTTTTGCACAAATAATAGCATACGTAACAGCATATTCAATCATTGTGTTTGATCACTTATCCATGCAGTTAAAAGTTTTTCCATGTGAGGAATAATGCTGTCAACTTCTTTTCTACGTAACCATGTAGATTGCATGGATCGCACATTTTTAACTTCCTTCAAATATTTTTCTTTATCCTTTAAAATTGTACATACAGTTGAGGCACTCAGAGAAAATTTCGAAGCTATATCTTTAATGGTTTTTCCGGCAGCGTGGTTATTTACAATGTCATATTTTGTTTCTAATGTTATTGCTTTGATACATATTAATGATAAAAAGAAACAATCTCCATACTATTCCTTCGTTTTGACATATTAATAGCGGGGTAACTGAATTAATACATTAGATGAGCGAAGCTATACAGTAGTCTGCCTCAATAAACAAACGCGCGCACAGTATACAGGGTGGGCGGAAAGTAGCTCCCTATTTTGGATTGGTAAAAAAATACGTATATTATCCATTTATTTCAGAAGAAATAATATGAAAAGGTAGGTATACATGGTAGGTTTTCTCTAAAATTCAATGTGGGCTCCAACTCTTTCCACCAGCTTCTGGAGCCGCCCAGGAATGGCGTCCACTGACTTTAGCAGGAACTCCGGCGAGATGGAGGACATGACTTCCCGAATTCGGTCCTCCAGTTCTTCCAATGTCCTCGGTTTGGTGCGGTAGACTTCTTCCTTTACCCACCCCCAAAGAAAGAAGTCGCACGGTATCAAGTCGGGGCTCCTGGCTGGCCATTGATGTGGACCACGACGACCCATCCAACGCCCAGGGAAGTGGGCATCCAGCCACTCACGGACAACAAGAGCGAAGTGCGGAGGGGCGCCATCTTGCATAAATATCAGATCGTCGATGTTCTCCCATGTGCTGACAACCGGCCAGACCTCGTTTCGCAACATAGCAAGGTACCACTCAGCATTCATGGTGTTGCGCAGAAGGAACGGGCCCACAACCTGATCTGAGGTCATACCACACCACACCGTTACACTGAACCGATTCTGCCATTTTTCAGCGGTAACCGTGCGACTTCTTTCTTTGGGGGTGGGTAAAGGAAGAAGTCTACCGCACCAAACCGAGGACATTGGAAGAACTGGAGGACCGAATTCGGGAAGTCATGTCCTCCATCTCGCCGGAGTTCCTGCTAAAGTCAGTGGACGCCATTCCTGGGCGGCTCCAGAAGCTGGTGGAAAGAGTTGGAGCCCACATTGAATTTTAGAGAAAACCTACCATGTATACCTACCTTTTCATATTATTTCTTCTGAAATAAATGGATAATATACGTATTTTTTTACCAATCCAAAATAGGGAGCTACTTTCCGCCCACCCTGTAGATCCCTGTGCGGTGTATATACTGTAAATGAAATCTTTATGAATGTTTAGCGTTTATTTCATGCAGTTAATGTTTATATTTTCGATATTATTATTTTTTTTAAAGTTCGTAAACCTGGGAATTCGTAAAGTGGGAACTTCCTGTATTTCTTACTTTGACATTTTATGTCACTATAAAAACATGAATGGCTTGGCTTAAGTGGTCATGCAGTGCATGACTTGCATGCCAAATGCACATCACTGATATATATATATATATATATATATGCATGTATGTATATTTTTTTTTTTATTGGGGTTGTTTAACCTCCTTTGCAACATCTAAGGTCATATGACAGAGGGTACCTACAGCTTCATGTGAGATCTGAACCATGGGTTGCTACATAATCTGGGTGCGGAGGATGGTCTCCCATCCAACTACTACCCAGACCCAATGTTGCTTAACTTCGCTGATCTCTGGGAAGCGGTGTTACAACATTGGCCATGACATAACCCATAAGGATTATATAAATATATGAATTATATGAATGAATACAAGAATTATATAAATGAATACAAGAATTATACAGGGTGTTTATAAAGTCCCTATCTATTTTGTGAAAATATAGCAAAAAGGGTAAAATTCAATAACAATATAATAGAAGGCATACATTTAATGAATACTTAAGCATATGATTCTACATGATCACCATCAGTATCTCTCCAGAGTTCAAATCTGTCAGCAGCATTGTGGAACATATTTTGGAGCATGACAGGGGTTATTTTTTTAATTGTCATGATACAAGCACATAAATGTCCCAGCTTCATTCAGATGGCATTTTAAACACTATTGCCTTTGAACAAGATGGGGCACCTTGTCATTACATAAACATTGTTCAGGAGTACCTAAATGAACGATTTCCAAATCAGTGGATTGGACATGGAGGCAACAGGCCCTTGGTGGCTTGATCTCGTGACCTAATGCCCTTGGATTTCTTTGCATGGGGCTTCATCAAATCAAACGTCTATCAAACGAGGGTTACAGACCTGCAACATTTACGTGCTTGTATCATAACAGCAGTTAAAAAAACCCTTGTCATGCTCCAAAATGTGTTCTGCAATGCTGCTGACAGATTTTAACTCTGTAGATATACTGATGGTGCTCATGCAGAATCATATGCTTAAGTATTCATTAAATGTATGCCTTTTATTATATTATTGAGTTTTACCCTTTTTGTTGTTTTCACTGAAATAGATAGGGACTTTATAAACACCATGTATAAATGAATACAAGAATTTTATAAATGAATACAAGAATTTGTATAAATGAATATTCTTAGCTTCAGTTATGTAGACTACTTTGATAGTAGCAAATAGTTGTACATTAATTAACTGACTTGAGATTGATGTTTTGCAAGATTCTATTATTATTATTAAAATATTAAGCCCCAGTGGCTTCATGTTTTCCAAATGAAATGAAATGTAATGATGCAGGGTGAGTGATACCAATCATTACAACTCTTACATGCTACAGCCTTATCCCCTTCCCTAACTTCCTTCTTACAAACCTTAGTCATAGTCTGAAGTCATTTTGAGTATTATTCTTTAACTCAGTTTTAAAAGCTTTAAGGTCTAAGTTAGGCTATTCCCTGAATGGAATAAGTTAATGGGGTCCTTAGCTAATCAACCAAAATGTTGGACTTACACTGAATGAACCCCCAGATACCCAAATACCCAGTTAAATTAAGCTTAAAGCTTAGTAATAGAGGTATTTATACTTTAATAATCCCAATAAAGGAAAATCTACAGAATCAATAATAAATCCTTCACCAATTTGTAAAAAAAAACTTGGAGCACAGCAGTGTATTACCACTTCCACTTCCAAATTCTATGCAACTACTCTATGACTGAAAAAGTAATTTTGTAGATCAAGTCTACAAGTCTTTTCTAATTTTCTTATTATGCCCATGAGTTAATCTATCAGCCTCTAGTGAGAAAAAGTTACGTAATCTAAATTGTCCATATTTTATTGGGCTCTAATCAAATTTGCAAAATATCAATTTAAAGTCTATAAATTAACATAAAACTATAGTGAAATTGTATTCATACAGTTTACAGTTAGTTTCAATTTAGGTTAGATTAATTTTTTATTTTAATTTATTTTAGATTTTAAACTAAGATGCTGCATTCATGATTAGAACAATTAGTCAACAAAGACACGATCTGTTTGTTTGACAAAACTGTTACAAACATACAGATGTACAGGCAGTCTTAAGATATGAATGTCTGACTTACAAATGAACTCCCATATAGGGATGTAATGGATCACAATGTAGCCGGATAACTGGATACTGGATATCTGTCTTTTTATTTTTGCTGGCTCAAGAAATAGCCAAATACTGGATAATTGCTGATATTTGGCCAGATCATGTATTCTTAAGGGGATAAAATTTTAAAACTTGCAATTAACTAGTGGGTTTAATAAACTTTTATGGTTCCTACTAATTTTACAAAATCATTATTCTCAATGCATTTACTGCTGGAAAGAAAAAAGACAAAGTTGATTGGACCTAGTTCTGTTAAATTTTGGAGAAATCTAACTTTGTTTTTTTGTTTTTTTTTTGTTTAAAATAAAATCATTATAAATGTTAAATTTAGCACTTTATTGCACACGGCTCTTCCCACAGCTGAATAAAATTGTCTGGTATTAGCCATAATAAAGTAATAAAGTACACATAAAAACTTCAAAATATGGAGTTTTTATCAACAAAATGTGGTTAAAAATCAGCTGCTCAATTATCAAAATCACAGGAAGTTCCTGTGATCTTGATAATTGAGCAGCTGATCCACCATATTGACCATGAAGACATTAAAGCTCTGGAAGTCTTTAGTAATCACAGAGTAATTCTTGCATCCTTAAGATGCCCAAAATGTAATAACCATTGTAATATTAGAAATGATCAGAACATTTTTGTTTGCCATAAAGTTAACCCCAAAAATAAAGGTTAGGTTAGTTTAGATTGTTAGGTTATTCATTAGGGAAAGACAAAAACATATTTTTCTAGTCAATTTTTAGTCATTTGCACAAATCTAATATTCATTTTTTGCACACACGTAGTTTTTGCGATATCTTCACGTGAAGATATCTCAAAAACTACACGTGTGAACAAGAAATGGATGTCAGATTCATGTAAAATGACTAAAAATTGACCAGAAAAATATGTTTTTGGCAAAAAACACTGATGTGTGCTAAAACAAATATTTACCATAGTATGTATTTTATTTTGACTTTGAATCTGACTGTAACCTAACCTAACCTAACTTAACCTAGCCTAAATTGAGTCCAATACTGCATGATTACCAGTGGAATTCCAGATGTTAGACGCAGTTTGGAGACATAGTTAATAACAGCTTGGTAATACATTAAGTTTTGGTTAGGCTAGGTTTGTAAGTAGCGCCGATGGACTCTATTTCTGAACAATGGCATCTGGAATTTTGCCAAAATTTTACGCTATTTTATATTATTTTACAATAATTTTGCCCATCTCCACTTTCAGTGTTGGTTGTATAGGCTATAAGAGTATAAGTTATATAAATACATATCATACATTACTTTCCAGCATGCCATATATCAAATAGGAACCTACTGTAATCACTGATTTGAAATATGATATAAGCCTCTAATGGTAGGTTATATCTGTATACTGGTACAGTATATTTTCATTCCTTTCCTCTGTGGTACTATAATAAAACTATTTGACTTATCAAGTAAGTCGTCTTTATTTCAAATGTGTGCATAAAAACGCCAGAAGTTGGTAACATTTGATCAAAAGATGTCAAGTACTGGAATAAGAAGAAACAATTCATCAGATTCTCCAAACAACATATTAAATAGTAATTTATTGTCTTCTGAGTTGCCAGAATCTCGTGTAAGAAACATAATTTTTATAATTGTAGTTTAGATTAAACTAGTATAGTACATAAGCCAATATAGTATAGTACTATACTGTAGATTATTCACACCATTAACTTGGGTGGTGTAGTGGTTAGCATTGCTGACTACAAATCCACTGGCCCCAGGTTTGATTCCGGGTGATGGCAGGTGGTGCTCAGTTCACATGGCTGTTCATCCTTCCATACAAAAAGAATTGGTTGGTACTCTGGATAGCTTAGTGGTTAAGACACTGGGCTGCTGATTGGGAGATTGTAAGATTGAGTCTGTGTGAGGACTGTAATTTCTGACTAAGAAGTGAACTTGCTTCTTAGCCAGTATTACACATTGCCAAAGTAAAACAACTCAGTAGTGAAGAGGACCATTCAGTCATGGAGTGGGCCAGTGAGAATTACTCTTCAACTACACTTGCTGTATTGAAGCACGAGGGTTGAGTAGCCCCCTTTCCCAAAATACACATTTACTAACGCTGCCACACGAGGTGGTCCAATTTCTTTGGTAGAAATAATTAAATTCACCAAATGGTATTAATGACAAAACATTGAAACTTTCACAATTATTTATTTTTATACAGAAAGGAGGGGCCCAGGGCAAGCACCCGCAAAAATGCCTCCCCTTCCCCACATATGAGAAGGAGAGAGCCAAAATCAAGGTCCAGGATCTTCAAAATGCCTGAATACTCTACATTTGAAAGATGGGTGGAGAGATGGAATGAGGAAGATTGTTCCAGAGTTCACTGCCTCATCAGCAGCATTTGAGAAAGCTGCCAAACTTGTATATATTTACAAATGTTATAACAAATAGTAGTTTATAGAAATAGATAGATAGATAGATAGATATATGCTGTATTCTGTATCTGCCTATCTATAGTCATCTTCATGAATAAAATATAAAATACTTCTCTAATTAAATGAACATGGCTGACCTAACTTATCCTAAAGTAACCTAACTTGTCACACACAAACTTGTCAGTAAACATGAAAAAAAATAATAGGTTCAGAGTTCCCATCCAGAGGAGTAATATCCAGGGCTGTGGAGTTGGTGATAAAATTTGCTGACTCCAACTCCGACTCCAAAAATTTTAGCACTCCGACTCCAGAAATCTGACTTGTATAATTACGACTCTGACTCCGATGGAATGTTAAGGCCAAATTGATTACGATTAGCTTTATTAGGCCAATGGAGATTCATAAACAAGGCATTTCGTCACCACCACATGACTCATCAGGTTACTTAGTGGCTGTAACTATGCCTTAATGGCTTTTTTCTTTTTATTAAAAAATTACAATAAATCCCAAAATACAAACTGATTGAAGCTTAAACAAAATAAGATTATTATTGGTTTAGCAAATTAATAAGATGTTTTTGTATTATTATAAACATCCGTAACAAAATGTACTAACCTAAACTGATTTTTTAATTTCCTTATTAATTATGTTAATTAATTAATTATAATCCTTATTAATTATAAGCAACTATATTTATATATTATTTATATTTATATACAGGGTGTCCCAGAATTAACTATCTATTTCAATGAAATCGGACAAATTTAATAAAAACTGACATAATTTTGTGTTTATTACTAAATTATGATACAAAAACAAATAGATTTATAAATCATAAGTCAAAACTTTATTGAGAAGTTTCAACATGTGCACCGTCTATATCTCTGCAAATTTCAAATCTATCCTCAGCGCTGCGAAACACATTTTGAAGCATTTCAGGTGTTATCTCCCGCACTGCCAACTGGATGCGTTCTTTAAGTTCAGCTAAACTATTGATCTTTTGGCGATAAACCTTTGTTTTTATGAAACCCCATGCAAAGAAATCCAGGGGTGTCAAATCCAGAGAATGCGGAGGCCAAGGTCGAGGTCCTCCACGTCCAATCCACCGATTCGAAGGCATCTGTTGAGGTATTCTCGAACAATTAGAGCATAATGACATGGTGCTCCATCTTGTTGAAACACAACATTATCAAGAATGCCATCATCAAGAAGCTGTGGTTCGAGAAACTGCTGAAGCATATCAAGGTAGACAGTACCTGTTGCAGTTGCTTCCGCAAAGAAGAATGGGCCATAAATTTTGGCTTTGGTCATTCCAAACCACAGTTAACTTTTGGAGAGTCTCTTTGCCATTCTATGACTTCAGATGGTCTTTCATTGGACCAGATACGACAGTTGTGTCAATTGACTTTACCACACGTGTGGAAAGTCGCCTCATCACTGAATAAGATGTTATCCAATAAACTTTCATTTTTGATTTGATCCACAATTTCTGCACACCTTGCTGCTCGGTTTGGATAATCCTCTTCATTTAGGGCATGCAGTACTTGAATGTGATAAGCCTTTTTCATCAGTGTTGAACGCAAGATTCTATGAACTGTTGTCTTGGATATGTTGAGTCTTCGACCGGCCTCCCTAACCGAAGTTGTTGGTTCATCCTCAAACAATTGTCATACCTGTTCGGTACTGTTACGTGCTGTCCTTGGGCATCCTCTTCCCACCTCATCGTGTACGGATCCAGTTCTTTTAAATTTGTTCACAAGTTCACGAATCGCTTTGTCTGTAGGACTGGTTCTGTGGAATCTTCTTGTAAATTTTTCTCTGATTTCATTACATTGCATTCCTTTGATACGGGATGTTACAACAAAGATGCGTTCTTGTGTATTCATTATTAATAGGGTTCTGAAAGAGAATGAAAATAAAATTATGAAAAAAATTTAGAAATTTAGACATTTTTAACACATATTAAACATGATAAACATAAATAAAAGTGTGTTTTTAAAAAATTTGTCCAATTTCATTGAAATAGATAGTTAATTCTGGGACACCCTGTATTATATATATATTATATTATATATTAAAACATTAGGTTAAATCTATTTTATTCATAAAATTGAGCTAGGCCTAGGCCGCTATGGCTATAGTTGAAGGATTTGCACCGACTCTGACTCCATCCAACTATGCACTTCCAACTCCGACTCCACTCAAAATTGACTGACTCCACGACTCCGACTCCTGACTCCGACTCCACAGCCGCCCTGGTAATATCAGTGATGAAAGAAAATTAAGGTGGTGGTGTTAAAAAAGGAAAAAAAAATTATCAATTTGGCAACCCTGAGTTCCACTTTACATTGATAACTATTAATTTTAGCTTTGATTTTACGATCGTAACTATTGGCAGTAATTGAAAATATTCACTTAACACGTGCCTGTGAAGTTTTTATTTCCAGTAATTTAAATTCATACCAAATTTTAAATTGCTTTTCTTCCATTAAAGATATCTCTGCAAGTACCTTCACCACCACATGATGTCATGGGACATTTCTATTTGCACCGTCTACAGTTGAGCAAAGCAAAATTAAAGGCATCCTCAAGAACTTCAGCCTTACTCTCAGGATTTGCGATGGTTAATTATTATTGCATTTATATTATAAACAGCAGCAGCAGCAGCTTTTTTTCCAGAGTTTCTTAGTTAAGCCTATACAAATATTTTAGGTTAGGCCTCTAAATGTGTGAACTGTGGGCCTATAGAAATGTAGTAGCTAAATGATAGTTAAATCAGATTGCATCCTCACCTTGCGGAGGATGTTATTTTGTGTGTAGGAAAAGGATTTCTAGGTAGGCTCATTCTAATGAGAATGAGCCTACCTAGAAATGTAGCAAGCCTTAAAGTAATACCACAATTGTAGTTACTGTAGTCTTCAACTGACTTTGTGATAGACAGTTTTACGCAGCCTATGTACCTTACCCATTCGTATGTTGAAGTATGCCAGGCATAGAAACTATTAATCTAGAGCAGGGTTTCTTAACCTTTTCATGCACATTAAACATTCATTGCTACATTTGATAAAATAAATTGCTCGCGAGCAAAGTTTTAGGTGATGGTGGAGAGCACTGTATGCAACTTAAAGAGCACTTTGGTGCTCGCAAGCACCAGGTTAAGAATCCCTGATCTAGAGAGACCAAATTATTGTTAATGCATAGGCTTCAAAAATTAAAAAGGCCACAATTTGAAGAAACTTTTAAGCATAGGACATATGTGTTCTGTTAGGAATGCTGAAAGCTAATTTGAAAGCAGTGGGCCCTAAATTCAGTAGATATGATATAGTGATGGGACGATACCAAAATTTTTAACGATTCCGATTCCGATACCACTAAAAAGTCTCGATTCCGATACGATTCTCGATTCCGATTCCGATTCTCAATATTTTTAAATATAATTCTATACTTGTTTTTCTGGAAATTGTCATATTTTACTCTGGTAAGATTAACTATTTACATTATGAGTATGGTAATATAAATTACAAATTATAATAGATTGGTTTAAAAATAAAAATCAACTGTAAGTTGTAACAATTCATTTTAATATTCTTGATTACACATCATGGATATACATGTTTTAATGTATAGCTACAATACAATAAAAATAAAATTTGTTATCCTCTTTCATTTAAATTTTAAAGTTTACATTGCAAAACTGGTTCAATTAAAAGTTAGAATCGTTTTAAGAATCGGAAATCATGGTACAATTCTTCCGATTCCGATTCCTGAAAAATGCTCGATTCTTCCGATTCTCGATTCCGATTCCGATTAATCGTCCCATCACTAATATGATACAGTATGGTAATGCGCTTGAATATAAAAATTAGGCTAGTGTCAAAAGGCATCTTGATTTTGTAGGAAATAGGATAGTTATGCTTCAGTTAAAAGAATAATTAATAAGAATTATCAGGTAAAGGCCAGTTGAAGAGCATTTGATGCAGTAGACTTTGGGGGGGGGGGGGTTATATTGTCCAAAGTTTTTTGTTTGTTAGCACAACTTAACTCCCGCATTCAACTACGTTAGGGGTAACCTACATCCCAAAGTAGAACATGAACCACAATCTAATCAAGGGAGACCCATAGACAGCCCCTTGATTGTTAAAATTGAAGGTCATAAAGTCTTTGTCTTCATGCAAGTTCTCCATCATCTTTACTGGTGGGTACCCTACTGTAACAGTAAAGTAGACAAAGTCTGTATGTGATTGAAGAACTGTAAAGTTTAAATGACAATTGCTATAAAATAAATTTAGAGTATCATGTGGCAGGTTATAAGGATATAGAAATGAGTTTTGGTGGAGTGAATGTGAGAAATGAATCAATTTGCATCACTGGTGAGGAGTTCTTGATATTAAGTTAAATTAATTGAATTTCAATATTCCTTTAAGGTTGCAATGGTTGAAATTCATATAAATGATGAACTTTCTCAAGGTGTAATTGCTACATTCAGTTTGTGCACAGTTTTGCTCATAGCTGTCCATCTGTTTGCTCTGATGATTTCCACTTGCCTTCTTCCTCATGTGGAGGCAGTGGCTACAACTATGAATTCTAATGGTATGAATAATGCTCAGGTATTAACTCAGGCTCTGAAATCTCCTCATGAAACTATGCACAGGTAATTGAGTGACTGCATTTCCTTAAGTTTGAATTAAAATATTGAATATTTTTAGTTTTAATTGCTTATAAGTATTGAAATATTTTCAGTTAAGGCGCTCTGTACCAGTAACCAGTACCACCTAAATTTATTTTCATATACCAGTACCACTTTTAATTGCTTGGTTAATACCACTTTGAAAGGTGGTATTTTACTGGCATCAAATTCTCCCAATAGGGCCTAACAAGCTTTTTAGAATTTGTGCGAATGCTGCAGGTGTTAATTTTAGCAAGGCTCTTGTTCTTTGTTATTAAAAATGACTGGCAAAGATGGGCGAGTCTGGTATAGCACAAAGGTTTTGAGAGGGGCAGTGGTGAAGTGCCAAAATGTAACTGACGGAAACGGGTATTCTACTTGCTGGGGTCGGTTGTGATCTTCAGTACAAATTAATGTTGTCACTAGAGGAGACAAAACAAGCGAGAAAAGTGTTGTTTAAGGGCTGCTCTGAAAGCAGTACATGACTGCAGTTGAGGAAGTTCCAGATGATGATGATGATGAATAAATGCTGTCAAGCAACAACTGTGCTGATGAAGGAATTGATGAAGAATTGCAGAAACTTCTACAAGAAGAAGAAAAAGGCTCGTTACTGGTCATATGCCATTTAAGCAAGACTCCTACAAGGAAAGCCTTCTTGTTGCCTGCGCTGCATATGATAGAGAACTTTGCATGAAAAGCAACAAGAATTTTTCTGTTCCACTGTGATGGGCAGCTAAGAGACCAAATCTTTTGGTAGATACAGCATGGATAGTTTCTGCCCTTTCACCAACCCAAGTCAGTGAGGAAAGGCTGTTTTCTACAGTGCATTACAGTTTAAATGACTTAAGAACGTCGTTACCTGGAAATTCAGGCATAATATTCTGTTCCTAAAGTCCAATGAACTTATTAACTTTATACAGACTGGAGATAATAAACTGAATGAGTTATAACTGAACTTAAACAATAAATTTGAAAGTTTATTTTGCCAAGCAATTGGTTTTTAAGTTTTTATGCTATTGCTTTAAACAGCATCTTCTACAAAGGATCATGAAACTGAAATGAATAGGTATTAAACAATACCTTGCCATAGGTCAAGTTATTTACCCTGGAAAATAGGTAGTCTTACACGTAAAAAAAAAAAAAAGATGATGTACAATTATATTTTTGCTTCAAATATCAGTACCAGATACAAAAAAAAATTGCATAACATTTCCATTACTGGTACCCAGCTCTGATTTTCATAGGTAAAGGTAACATCCAATGCTCCATATCCCCAGGA
This sequence comes from Bathynomus jamesi, assembly GCA_023014485.1. NCBI lineage: Eukaryota > Metazoa > Arthropoda > Malacostraca > Isopoda > Cirolanidae > Bathynomus > Bathynomus jamesi. The sequence goes on from JAJOZX010002869.1 coordinate 424,212, forward strand.
AGTTGGGGTTAGGGGCCCGAACCAGGGCTACTACCTTAGCGATAGTCAATTAAATAGGGGTGGTTGGCCCACCGCCGCCACCGCCTCACCGTAACTAAGATAGAGAAAAGACAACCGCCCACCCGTAAGCAGCACTGGGGTTCGAACCCACGCCGACTCGGAGAAGTCTCAGCACTACCGAGCGGCGCCCTAACTGGTCGAGCCACGGAACGCTCTTCTAATTTTCATACTTGCTGCATTATTTGGTTATTCGTAGAAAGTCCAATTTAAAACGCTTTTTTTTTAATTGAATGAATCGGACTGTATCGGCGAAGTTTGTTTTCGAGTATTAAACTTCGTTGTCGTGTGGTCAGTTAAAAGGTTTCTGAATTTAGATCTTCTCTTTTTCAGATATATTGAGACCGCTTGGATATTCTCTACGGTACTTGGCATAATTTTATTCCTCGTTGAAATTGGCTTGATATGCTGGATACAGTTTCATAAATGGCTGGTTACTCGACTCATCTCCACAGTCCTCCTCGTTTGTATCGTTTTTGTGTTCTTGGCTTTTGCCTTTCAGTTTTATAGTAAACTCGTCAAACACGCTTACAAAGGTATTCAAGAGGATTTAAATGAGGTAGGAAAGCATTTAGAGCTGTTGCAGGAAGAGCAATCGCGCGTGCAAACTGTTTAAATAATGTTTGTCTTTGTCAACTATATTTTTATATGATACAAAAAGAATATTTTAAGAGATGGTTTTTTTTATTTATGGAACCACTCCATCATATATTTTTATATTCTAATCTAAAAGAAATAACAGGAAAAAGGTACCTCAAGCATTTTACAGTTTACTTAGTAGATTTCTCAGTGTGTAATCATTTGAGAATGTGCAATTCCTTGCAGTTTCATTTTATATATATATATATAGACCAATAGTCCATATGACGAGTAGTAATAATACAAACTGGAAATAAAATACAATGAAAATTCAAGTACCGAGAATAGAAATACAAATTATGAAAAATAACATTGTCGAAGTTAAGTGGAGCTACAGACAAAAGTTTTCATACCATGAATTCCATAACTTAGAAGACATATGACAGGATTGATGAAGAGTGGATAATTCGGTTGGTTTATTTTTTAATTCTTTGCATTAAACTGTATTGAGCACGTTTTGCTACCTCCTGGAAGCTTGAGACATTGTGGTTAGCAAACATCTGCGAAGCTGAGCATCTTAGGGATAACTTGTGTAGGAGTGTGAGATCGCTTATAAAGCAAATTTTGGGTTCTGCCAGAACTTTTCTTATAATTTACCCAGAGTTGCTGCCCATAATATTAGTGAAGAAGGTACAAAAAGGGTGTCTTCAGTTTGTAGCCTACAGAACCAGAAGTTCCTTGTAGTCATGTTTACTTTAGCATTGAGGATTCTTTATATATATATGGTTGAACAATCGACCGTAGTTTTTATTTATTTATTAGTTTTCTCAATTTTGCGTATGACATTTTTCAATAATGTTGGTAAATCATAAATAATATTTGCAAAATTTTCCGACGTTTCGCTCTGTCCTCGAGCATCTTCAGGGAATTCGTTTGGAGGAATCTTCGTAGGTGTTCTGCCTAGAATGAAAATTTCTTGTCAGGGCGCGCTCTTTTATAGCTCATTTTCGGAGGTTTTCCCGTAGTTCCGCGTACGTGTACTGACGGGATTGGTCAGTTTCGTACGTGTAACTTGAGGATTCGTTCTTGCCCAGTTCGCTGATTGTTTATTTTCGGGGACGTCTCTCTTATTATTAATGCTTCGATGATATGAAGCCTTTTCTCATCCCTTATTTGTGATACCACGTTTGTCGCTTCCACTATCTGTTATACCACGTTTGTCGCTTCCGCTATCTGTTATACCACGTTTGTCGCTTCCACTATCTGTTGTCTGGTTAGGTTTATTTTGTGTATGTTCCACACATGATCTTTCGGACTTCCTTCTTGTAAGTGCATTGTTAGCCTTCTTGACAGTGTTGTTATGGTTGAGCCCACGTATCTCGCGTTTCCTCGAAGTTTGCAACCTTCGTTTGGGCATTGAAATTCGTAAACTACGTGGGATTCTTGTAGATTTTCCTTTTTTTGAGTGATGTTATTTTTCATGAATAAGTTTTTAGTCTTCATGTCTCGGTAGTAGATGGCAAGCGGTATTTTATTCCGATTTCTGCATCTGACGTTTTCCTTTACTATTTTCCTTATTACTCTTTCGTCAGTTTTATATGCGGGCGACATTTGGTTTTGGTAGAAAAATTTATGAACAGTGCCGTTAGGAGTCTCCTCCTTTCTTGCCTGATTGCTTTCCACTGTATTTGCCTCCCTTTTTAATTTCTCGTTCCGTTTCGGTGTTTGTGAAACCGTTGTTAATTAGTAGCTGCTTTAAGCGTTCAATCTCTCGGTGGAAGATCGTCCAATTAGATGAGATTTTATAAGCTCTGTGTAGAAGTGCTTTTATTACACCGAGTTCATATTTAGTTGGGCAGTCGCCATTTGCATTTAAGCATTTTCCTCTGTCCGTAGGTTTTTTGTATATGCTGGTCGTGTAGCAATCGCCGTCATCTCGTATTTTCACGTCGAGGAATGGAATTTCCCTGTTGATGCTTAACTCATAAGTGAATGTTAAGCCTGATTCTTCTTCCAATGGTGCTTTTAGTTCTAGAAGTTCTGTTTCATTATCGGTGGTAACGAATATGTCATCCACGTATCGGCAATATAGCGCGTGTCTTTTTTCTCGGAGCAATTTGTTTTCCCCATGACACATGTAGTAGTTAGCGTAGGTGGGGCCCGAGGGGGTTTCCCATCGAGATTCCATCTACTTGTTGCTCGAGGACAGAGCGAAACGTCCGAAAATTTTGCAAATATTATTTATGATTTACCAACAATATTGAAAAATGTCATACGCAAAATTGAGAAAACTAATAATAAATTAATAAATAAAAACTACGGTCGATTGTTCAACCAAACATGTTTAAAGGAAAAGCTGTTCCCCAAATATACGTATATATATAATTATATATGGAATGAATTTCCACTCAAGGTATGCTTTTGTCCCCATGTGCAATGCTTGCGATGGTCTTCAACAACCTGGAGAAGAAACGAGTTGTTCTTCATCTTTAGTTAGGTATCCAGAAAAATCCTGGATGAGAGCAACTCCACGTTCAGCGAAGTCATTTGTTATTAGTTTTTACAGTCTCTTTCACAGTCTGGTAATGGGTATCCTCTTCCCATTGCTCAGCAGTTTTCTCCAAGAATTCACCTGGGAGGTTGAGCTTCGTGAACAATGATTTTGTGTTTTTTGTTACAAAGTTTTTCAAGCTTTTTCTCTTTCACAGTATCCAGGTCAATAACCACACGCTTTGGAGGGTTCTCTTGTCCATCAACACTAGTCATAGATACGACCATGCGATTTTTTATATCAGGGAGGACATCGTCATCGAAAAAAGCAAGACCCACCAGCTCTTCAGACAAATACCATAAATGAACTATCTTCTGTGAAGTTACCATGGCAATGCGCGGATGGATGTTTGAATACTTTATTAGTGACTGTAGGAGATGAAGGTCATTTTGGAGAGCACTAATGGCGCAAGGGCACGTGGTCCAAGTTTTCACATAGAGGCATACAATAAAAATGCAAAAGTCGCGAATTCTTCTTTCCTCATGGTTTGTTAACTTAAATTGTGATCTGAACATCCAAATCTTTAAGGAATAGATTGCCTTTGACATCCATCGTGCCTGATGCATCGCTCCGCGAGCATGAAAAACTACACCACGATTAGAGACAGCACCAAGAAACAGACATGCCAGTTCAAGTAGCTTCTTATAGTCATCTCACGGGATTTTTGTAGTCATTGCAGATTTAGAGAAGCTAATGAGACCTTCCTTTACATTAGCGACAGCAGAAGTGGCAATTTCATCAGTGGTGGAGTCTTCATACCGCTTTGGATCAATGTCGTCCCACTTTCCTTGAAATCTCTTAAAAAGTTGGACATCTGTAGCTAATGTGGGGCCCATGCATTCTTTAAAAGCTGCTGCAGCCAAAAGTTCGATGATGTGATGTCTGCAGGCCAGATGGAGTAGGTCACGTTTCGGCATCTGCTGTAAAATAACGCAAGTCCCCAGCCATTAGACCAGTATTGGAGCTAGTTGTATCGAAGGATATAGCTTGGACCTTTTCTTCAATATCCCACTTACGGAGAGCTTCAGTGACAGCTGCAGCTTGTGCTTTCCCAGTTCCAGATATGAGTTTTGGAACGCCAAGAAGCTGATGTACTCCCTGACCTGTTACTATGACAGGAAGACGATCAATTTTTTTCTTTCCGATAATTTCCGGTAATAATTTACCATCCCAGTGTACAGTAAGAGGTACATTTGGCTTGGTTTTTCATGATGGTCATAGAGAGTGCCTCCCTTTGTTTCTTTCGTTCACGTCGGATGGTGTCTCGATTCACAGCAAGATCAGGGATACCATGGCTGAGACTTTTCGCAGTCTCCGCAATAATCATAGTAGCAGCACGATCAGATACTTTACAGCGATCTAGAACTGCTGTGAGACCAGGCGTGATGACTTCTTTTCTTACCCCTTGAAAGGAGGTTTCTGTCTACTTGTTCTAGGAACAGCTTCAGGTTCTGATTCCTCTTCCTCAAACGTCGATGAACTGCTGCTCTCTAGTGTAACAGAATCTAACAATGAATCCTTGCTTTGTTCTGTCTTTCGCTTTCGACTTTGTTCGCTCAACACACGTTTCTCCTTCTTTGCCTCCTTCTGATGTAGCACAATATCAACAGAAGACATTGGTCCACGACGGCCTTTTTCACGCTGAGCAATGAGAAACTGCTTATCTTCCTCCATTTTGATTATGTCGAGGGCATTTGCATGAGCGATATCAAAGAGGTCGTGAAAACAGTCCTTGAACATGCTCTCATTCTTAGCTTGTACTTCTGTCTTGCGGGATGCATTTTTCTTCAATGCTTTCCATCGTGAGAAGAGTTTTTCCAGTTTTCTGATTGTGTCATGTTTATGTTGAGGTGGAATTCGGGCACGATTCCAAAACTCCTCAACTTTTTCAATTGTCATTGACGAAGCCTCTCTTATCGTCGTCTTTTTTATATGTAAATGAAGGAAAAAGGACAGAGCCTGAAGATTTGATGGCAATTTACCACCTCTAATATCATTCTCACACTTGTCAATCCAGTAAACCTTAGATTTCTTTCGAGTCTCCATCATTAGATAATAAATGTATTTTGCTATATAAATTTACACCTGAAAATAAAAAAAAGTAATTAAGACTGAAATAACATACACTAATGCAAACACATCCTACCATTAAGGCGACTGAAATGATACTCGGGTGAGGCATAGAAAGGAAGCGCATTTCAATTTAGGAAAAGTAACGACGCGTCATCAAAATTTTAATAGCCTTGAGCGACCTCTAAATATTAATATTTTCTCATGAAACTTCATAATCTGCATTTTTACATGCAATGTCACATTTCTAGAGGGTCAGACCGAAACTTCTTGATGGTTCAATTCTTACCATACAATTAAGTGACACCCTAATATATATATTTTCGCGGGCCTTTGAGAGGAGGGGGCGACAAGCTTGACCTTCGCGAAATGAGAAATCATCGCGCGGAACATTTGTAAGGTTGTAAGGTGTGTGTGTGTGTGTGTGTGTGTGTATATATATATATATATATATAAACACACACACCACACACACACACCCTACAACCTTACTTGACAATAGATCGAAATCCTTGAAGGAACAGCAGGCCGCTCCTCCGGCGGGAAGCCGGAGGGCGGTTGACGTGACGAGTTTCTGGTCGCGAAGGTGGAGAGCAAGACGAGAAAATGATGAGCGGCAAGTGAACAAATGAGAATGCTTATCAGTGGAATCTCGCTTATATAGTTTGTGACGCGGACTTTCCCGCCATATCTTGAGATGCCTTCCACGCGTCCTTTAGTTGATAAGGGTTTGATTTCGCGGGCCTTTTGGGAAGAAACAGACGTTTTCATTGTTTCTGATTCCTTGACCACGTGTGTCTTCTAAGAATGTTTGATGATGGCGTGGAAGAAAGAATTTGTCTGTCTACCTGTTAGTCGATTTCTTGTCGGTCCTGTACATATATATTAAGATAATTTTATATAAATGCATAAAAATATTATTCCTAAAGTTTTTACCCCCATTCATTTTGTACCCAAAAAGTCCTATTTTTCATGCATAAAGTGCTAGCATTCGAAAAAACTTGCTTCGCTTCCATGAGGCGAGACAACCAAAACGCTGTGTTGCTACGAATATAAACTAGTTGCTATGACGTCGATGACGTCACTCACCGCTGAAATTTTACTGATTGAGGCGAAATGAATTTTCGCCTCGGCATTGCCTGATTTTATTTTTTGTAGTACCGTAACTTTCCAAATTTCCAAACACTGGTAAAATACTTCCTTATAATGTTTATTTTCTGTCATATGTTATATATGTGTTATGTCATGAGTTACGTTATTATACGGGATATATATATACAGGGCTATTCAAAATGATTCACCTGATTTCAAATGAGAATATTTTTTAATGTTACAAATACAGAGTGATTTGTGATACATCAACCAAAAGAAAAACTGTCCAAATTTTGTGTCTCACCTCATAAATGCTCTATGTGACTTCCCCTAGTTACACGAGCAACGTCGACACGATAGTCGAATTCCTCCCATACTCGCTCCAGCATGTCCGTTGTCACTGACTCTACGGCAGTAACAATGCGAGTTCGGAGCTCATCCAAAGATGTGGGCAACGGTGGCACGTACACAGTATCCTTAACGTACCCCCAAAGGAAGAAGTAACGTCGACGAAACTCACGCTGCACTGTGACTACCGATTTACAGCTCGAAAACTGCAACATACAAAACGCCTTCTGCTGTGCGGACGCCATTTTCACACTGACTGTTTGTTGCTAGGCTAGGCCACGGCGTGACTTTGGAGCCCTCTCGCGGTGATCTTGTAAAACTCGGAGATTTCCTCTTTCATGTGGTGTATGCCCAGTTGATGCACGGTTGATAGGTACGGAAGTATTCTCAGTTGAAATCGGATGAATAATTTTTAATAGCCGTGTACTGTATGTATATATATATGAAAATTATTTCACGAAAGTAAGTGTTTCCTTTCCTTCGTGGTTTTATTCATATATATATATATATAATATATATATATTATATATATATATATATATATATTAGTTGGATGGGAGCTTTTAAAACCAACTGATAAGGAAGATGACCATAAATAATCATTTAATTGATGTAACAAAAGTTTCTTAGTTTCGAGAAAGGGCATTCGACAGCAATAATAGGTCTATAATGTAGCCGTATTTAAAGGGGGAATTGTAGATACCAATCGACCAGGGAAGTACTCCAAAAGGAACGACGTCAGACAGGAGACAGGGAGTGCTGAAACTCCCGTTTCTCCTGTCATTAGCCCCCTTAGCTGATCTTTTAGTCTCTCATCTACCCCGTGAGCAGTCTAGCATGCTCTTAAACACGCTTCCCCCTCTACTTCTCACTACACATACATACATCTTGCGCGTACTACCCAATCTTTAGAAAAAAAAAAAGGAAATGGCATCGTTCTAAAGAGCCTCGGGAACCATAAATGTCCCTACATCTGGTTCCCCTATTCCTGATACCGGGAGCGCAGACCCGGGCAGATGGGCTGGTTCTGCTACTGCTACTGCCCATTTGAGATGTCCTTCACCTTTGCTTGATTCACTTCTCATGAACTCCAACATTCGTGGCCTTTCCTCAAATTTTCAATCCACTGAGCATTACATCTCGTCTAAACCTCGCCTTCTCGTCCTCAATGAGACGACTAAAAGCAACCTCTTCTCTGCTGATTTCCTTTCGGGCCGATCTATAGCTGCTGTTGTAAATGGCCACTGTTCTAAAGCTATTAATAGAGGTGTTCCTCGGGGCTCTGTCCTGTCACCCACTCCTTTTATTTATTAATGACCTTTTAAGTCACACTTCCTGTCCCATGCACTCCTATGCCGATGATTCCACCTTTCACTTTTCCATCCGCTTCACAAAGCATCCCTCTCAACAGTCACTCCATGTTTCGCGCGAGACGGCTATGGTGCACCTGACCTCTGATCTCTCTATCTCTGATTGGAACAGAGAGAACCTTGTCGATTACGATGTCTCGGAAAACTAGTTCTTTCGTTTGTCTACTTACCACAATCTTCCACACGCCTATTCCCTTATCTTGAACAATACACAACTCAATCCTTCCTTCCTTCCTCTTAACATTCTTGGTTTTTCCTTTTCTCGTAATCTTTCCTGGAAACATCACGTATACTCCGTAAAACAACTTCTAAGAGGTTGTGTTGTACCGGCTCCGTAATTTCTTCAACCCCACTCAGTTGCTGTCTCTGTACAGGGGGTCTTGTCCGCTCCTGTATGGAGTATGCTTCTCTCGTGTGGGATGACTCAAAGCACAAAACTCTACTTAACCGGGGAGAATGAAAGGCTCTTCGTCTCTTTAATTCCCTGCCTCTTATTAACTATTTTCAATCCCTCTCTCTTCGCCGTAATGTTGCCTTATTCTCTCCAGTATCGCTTTTATAACGGACACTGCTTTTCTGAACTTTCTAACTGCATGGCTCGTGCATCTTCCTCAATCCATATTTCAAACGCAGTCTCCAGACATCTCGCCTTAATTTCGGCGCGCTCCTTTTTCAATCGGGAGGGGGGAGCATTTCCGTGGGCGCTCGCCCATGGCCCCTCCTTCCGACATTAAAAATTTTGTTTTTGGCAAAGGACACGATATATGCCCTCGAGCGCTGCAGGAATATAACCATGAGCAATCATGGGCGGGAAGAGTAATAAGAAACGCAAACTCGCCACGTTATTGGCATATTTTAAGTGTTCATTCGATATGTCATCTACTCCTGAAGCAGAACCAGTCTTTAAATATGTAATCACTCCCGACACTATTAAGAATGGTATGGTTGAATAGTGGTTTCCACTCACAGCTTTGCAATTTCTTCCTTCCCTGACACCCCATCAATTGATGGGGACGACATTTTTGACACCCATTTCTCTCCTAACGAATTTTTAAAAGTTTTTATTATCACGATTTAAGTTAGCCTCACGGGCTTTTGGTGCTCGACTAGAATCTTCCTGTTTACGCCGCCTTATGGCTACTTTATAACGACCCTTAGCTCTACACGCATCCATGTAAAGCGGTCCTATTCCGAGTCTAGAATGTCGAAGTCGCCATAAATCCTAAGCGATTTTTTATTCCTTTTTCAGAGGAGCAATAAAATCATTCCATCCAGGAATAATTTTAGTATGATACAAGATTTAATCTGGGGCCTTCCTGCTTCCCTTAACAAGGATGCTAAATAAATATACTGTAATACCTATCTGAGTTTACAGCTAGAATTATTTGAATAAAGATTTTTTTTTTAGGCAGGAAGGAGGGGCCAAGTGGCCTGTTGATTTGGAATATGAAATTTATAGTGGAATTGAATTAAATAACCTTTACTAAGAATAAAATAAGAGTACATTGATTTTACAATTTACAATGATATAAATAATTGTGAAGCTGGACTATTTATTTTATTAATTTGGCCCTTAAGCTTTAGGCTTTACTGGGAGCTTATTATTGATTGTTAAAATGGTATTTTATGATTTATAATAATTATCACCAATTAATCTTCAATATGAAATTTATAGCGATTATTAATGATTGTCAAAATGGAATTTTATCATTTATAATGATTGTCAGTGGAATTTCATCATTTATAATTGTTAATGATTCAAAAGGTGAACAGAATTATCTGAAAATTAATATAAACATTTCGTAAAGAATTATTTTGAAATGGAACCAAATATCGTAACCGTTTTTGTCGTCAAGGAGGCAGCCAATCAAATGTAGGTTGCGAGATTTAAAAAAAGAACCTTGTTCAGACAGTCTAGTTCAGGATCCTTAAAAAGGTCGGTCAGTTTGGTGCTGAAAAATAGTGATGCAAAATTTACGTCACTTAGTCTCTCTCCACGATCAAAATGTTAAATTATAAATTCTGGTTAACTTTTCCACGTCGTGTTCATTTGTAATGATTAAAATAAATCAAGAAATAGAAACAACTCATCATTTTCCTACTCCCTTGTTTTGTTCAAAAAATGTCCGCTTAGGGCTCCATAGTCCATATTAGTTGAGAACCAGCCGCATTACCCGTTTATAAATCAGTTTATAAATATAGCAGAAAGAAAAAATGATTATTAAAGTAACATTTTTTACAAAATGAAGGAGGAGAGAGCTAAAATCAAGGTCGAGAGTTTTCGAAATGCATGGACACTGCGTTTGACAGTTGGAAGTTAAAGACAGCTGGAAAGATGGATTGGTGAAGGTTGTTCCACAGTTCGCCGGTTGAGTAGATGAAAGATTGAGAATGCCATTCCTTTCTTGTCCAACTGTAACGCGAGGACTAATCGGTAATGTGTCGAAAGTCTGGTAAGGCAAACTCCTTAAAGGAGGAGGGATGCAATTAGACAGTTCAGGGAGCAGTGTCCATTATAATATAGATAGTAAAGAGAGAGGGATTGAAGACAGTCAGTGGCAAACTAACAAAATGGAGAATTGATGAGATGAAAAGCTTTCAGTCAAGTAGAGCTTTCTGGGTTGAGCCATCCCACGTGAAAATCGTACTCCATGAAGGGGGCAGACAAAACCCCTGTACAGAGAGCGCAGCTGAGTGGGGTTGAAGAAACTGCGGAGCCGGCAACACACCCATCATCTGAGAAGCTGTTTCATAGTGTGTATGTGATCTTTCCACGAAAGAACGCGGGAAAAGGAAACGAAGAATGTTAACAAACAAAACCTCTTTATTGCGAATCTTCACAATCCATAGCCACTTAACCTAACATACAAGTACAATCTTATGTATTATACACTGAACGTAATATAAAAATAAGGCCAGCATAGCCACTTATTATAACACGACTTAATATGCGTATATGATCTTTGCTACATTACAAAAATAAGGTATTGTAAACCAGCAGTTGTCTGAACCAAGACTGCCATATAGGTGGAGAGGTACACAGTATCCGAAGACAGGACATTGTACAATAACACATTAGAGCTGTTTTGGACCCTAGTAATGAAATTATATATACTTCCGGATTAGCATTTGACTGGTAGGTAGGTTACGCGTAGTAAACATAAAACTGGCACTGCACCATTTTGGTTCCCTACACAGCATACGAAAAATATTATAAGCAACAGAGTTTATTCAGCAATTTTTGGATAGTTCCACCACAAATGGGGTGTATACAATGCAGTATAGTAAGTTCTAAAACGATGTTGTTTTAACTGATTTTGAACACACACCAAATTTCCTTACTAGCATGTTACCCTGTACATACAGCTTTTTACGTTGCCTCTCAATATCGAGTTCATCTCGCAGCTCGTGAGTAATTACATGACCTAAGTATTTACATGTGCCTTTGACAGGTATTGTCTGACCATTCATTTCAAAAGACCCACGTCATACATGTTTCAGTAGATTACACCTAAAAATCAAAATACAACTCTGCCCCATTATAAGTGATGTCATTTTCTACACCATATTGTTCACATATCTCTAATAGTACTCTCAGCCTATGGGGAGAGGGTGACAGAAGAACAAAGTCATCAGCATACATTAAATGATAAATTTTTTCCTTTCCAATGACACAGCCAGTACGTGCAGTTTTTAGTTCATTGGTAAGGTCATCCATGTATATACAGAAAAGATAGTGATAATATATATCCTTGCTTAACACCATTAGTTACCTTAAAACCTGGTGGTACAGTGCTTTTCCATCTTACAAACATGGTCTGCTCTGTATACCAGAATGCTAGTATCCTAAGTATATATTTAGGTACACCTTGACACAAAAGAGTTTCTTGAAAAGTTTGTGATGGTTAACTCTCTCAAATGCTTAAGAGAGGATGAGGAAAGATTTAGTTGTGTGTTGTGGACAATAAGGGGAGAGTCGTGTGGAGGACTTTGACGAGAAGACAGATGAAAGAACCGAGTTTTCGAGGCATCGAAAACCACAAGGTTTTCTCTTCCCCAATCAGAAAGAGTAGAAAGATCAGAGGTCATGCGCGCCATAGTTGTCTCACGCGAAGCATGGAGCGACTGTTGAGAGGAACGCTTTGAGAAACGGTGGTAAAGAAGAGAAAGGTAGAATTATTGGCGTAAGAATGGATAGGATGGGAAGCACGATTTAAAAGATCATAAAGAGTGGTCGACGGGACAGAACCCTGAGGAACACCACTATTAATAGTTTTAGGAGAAGAACAGTGGCCATCTCCAACCGCAGCTATAGATCGGCCAGAAAGGAAATCGCAAATGAGAAGCCAGACAGAAGGAGAGCAGTTTGGAAATTAAGAAATTGTGTCACACTATTACTGAAGGTATGATACCTTTATCTCCTTACGTATATTTTAGTTTTGGGAGTAAGTGCGAAGGTCCACACGAATGGAATAAATAAATGCGATTACATTCGCCTCTGTCAGTGGGCGATGGAGCGCGCTAAATGTTGTACGTCTGGCATCCACTTCTCAAGGTTGTTTCAAAGATTTTCGAGGTTGGCTCGTTTTTTTTATTTATTATTATTACATCATGTTTTTTAACTTTAGTTTTGATCGTTTTTATTTTGGCTTTCACGATTTATGGTGTGTATATATATATATATATATATATATATATATATATATATAATATATATACACACACACATTCTAACTGCAAACGCAGTATAATTAACGTAAAGAACGACGCTTGTATAGGAGAATATTCCGCGCAAGATGAGAGAGAGAGAACGAAACCAATGAAAAAATGAGGTAACCACCCGGGAATCGAACCCGGGATCTTCCGATTGCCGGTCAGATATGATAACCATTACACCACGGGCCTCACTCGATCAAATGCCGTAATTCCTCTACATACGCGCAGATGCCGTAGAGGAATTACGGCATTTGATCGAGTGAGGCCCGTGGTGTAATGGTTATCATATCTGACCGGCAATCGGAAGATCCCTGGTTCGATTCCCGGGTGGTTACCTCATTTTTTCATGTTTCGTTCTCTCTCTCTCTCTCTCATCTTGCGCGGAATATTCTCCTATACAAGCGTCGTTCTTTACGTTAATTATACTGCGTGTTTGCAGTATATAATGTACGGCATGCTGGAGGTGCCCCCTTGGGGCATTGGTTTCTGCGCGTATGTAGAGGAATTACGGCATTTGATCGAGTGAGGCCCGTGGTGTAATGGTTATCATATCTGACCGGCAATCGGAAGATCCCGGGTTCGATTCCCGGGTGGTTACCTCATTTTTTTCATTTGTTTCGTTCTCTCTCATCTTGCGCGGAATATTCTCCTATACAAGCGTCGTTCTTTACGTTATATATATATATATATATATATATATATATATATATATATATATGATACACACAGACAGTGCATGGAACAAGGAACTCTTCTGGGATAATTAAATCCACTATAGTCCGAATAAGTAATGGTAAATGACAAATACCATAGTTTTTCTTTTCATGATGCTAGCCCGACGTGGGCAACGGGTCACTCGCAAAGAGGTCCCATAAATATAGCTTCCCTCACCAGCTATCTGCAAAGCAGACAGGATCCAGCTTTGGGACATGGATCTAGGGTTTAAAGCAGCCTAGCCCTGCTACATTTAGAACCTCAATATAAGCAAAAGACTCGCTGCCTTCACGTCAGATTGAATACATCAAAGAAAAAAGGGGGTAACTATTATATTTTTAGCCAAATCGATCGGTCCCGGGATCGAAACCTGGTGACGTCAGGCGGCGCGCAGCAAGACCCAGCTATTCGTCCTTCCACACTAAAAAAATTGGTTGGTAAATAAGTGCGTACCCTGGGTAGCCTAATGGTTAAGACGCTGGGCTGTTGGTGGGGCGTGGTTCGGATTCCACGTTAAACTGTAGGTCTAAGGTGAAGTGACAAGCTTGACCTTCGTCCAGTGGTTAATTTGTGCCAGAACGCACAGGAATGGCGTTCCGGTACATATTACATATTTGGCTTGCCATTTCTTTTTGTGTAAAATATTTCTTGCATCCGATTGTCTCACTGAAAATATTTACCGACTAATAGTCGGAGCGTGTTATTTTTGTGTTCTTAAGGTTTATTAAATTGTGAAATTGATCATGAAGAGAATACCTGAGATAAATATATTTTACACATACTCAGTGTATGAAAACATTGGATGAGGTCTATTAAATGAAATAGCATTTTAGAAGCACCCTGATAGAAAATTTTCTTAAAGGAGACCACCCAAACCCCCCCCAGCAGGAGGGGGATGCAACCTCACCGAGCCCCTACGGGTCATGGCCCGACTGTCCGCCTCGCCCGCTGTGCGGGCTCGGTCAGCTGCTTCGCAGCCTCTGCCTCCGGCTCACGCATTCCACCACTTCTTTTTTTACAAATTAAGCACTGTCTTCGTTAGAATGAACAATTCGGGCGGAAAAAACCAAGGTTAGCCAAGGTATGAATCCGCATGATTTTTCATGATCAAAAATTTGCCCCACCAGGGTTTAAACTCACGGCTCACCACCTCATAAATATAAATGTAGCCACTACACTACGACGGAATAAAAGTTAACACAACCTGTCATACATCTAAACAACCAAGGAAATGCATAACACTTTCGAGTCCAGAAACATTTTACGTGTTAACCCTACCGCACTCGAGGTAATGACCAGCATTTCATTCAGGCTATCTGGTGCAGCGCTGGGGTCTCATAAATGAAAAAGTCCTGTATATAATTGTATATATGTGTTTGTAGTAAGATTGTGATACTAGTGATTTCATGAAATCCCTGAAATTTAGGTTAGGTTTGTAACTTTCTAAAGTCCATGAGTGAAACAGTAATTACGCGAAATTACTGAAAATTTAGTGTACTACAAAAGTAGTGCACTCTATTTGTAGAAGATAAACCAAATTTTACCAACCGTTCTATCATAGTTGGCTAATAGTAATAGGTTCTTTGGTACCTCCCATGGTAAATTTCCCCATCTCCATTGAGCTTAACCCCAAGACAGGCAATTTATAGCAATACAGCGTAATAAATTATTGTTTCGTATTGAAATATGACTTAAAAGTTACCATGAAAGATGCTGTATTGTAGGTGTGTTTATGCGTGGGTTTGAAGTATCAAGTAGGCCTTGCTGTTATTTATCTGGATTTTAGTAAGACATTTGACAATGTTCCGCAAACGAGACTAATATGTAAATAAAAAACTGATGGGGTATCAGGGTCAGTTATAAATTGAGTAGAAAAATGGTTCAAAGACCGAGAACAGAGAGTAATTTTAATTGCGAAGTGGCTCTGTGGCCAGCCCCCAAAACACAAGAATGATTCTGTAACCCGTGCAAGCAAGACTGAATGTCAGGGACTGCATCTTTTTAGCATAGTGTTCATGTATATAGCTGTTTAACCCCCTTTAACGAGCGATTTTGAAAATAAAGGTTTATTGTTTTAATGCGTTAACTGAATGCCCGGTTAGGTCAACTGAACGCCCTTAACAATTGGTTAGGTTAAGTCTGATAGTTTCGTTAGTTTTGAAGTAACATTACGATTTTAAAAATAATCGTGTATTGTTTTGATGTTATCTTTCATTCCCAATATCTGCCGTTCTCCAGCCGGCGACCCTATCATTAGCTACGCGGCCGGCTACAGACTACACTTCCTTTTGGTCATGAATTGGGATGGCAAAAAATGAAAAGTGGGTTACCACGTGGATCAGTGTTAGGTCTATTACTCTATTTTATATCTAAATGATTTAAAGAAGGGAGTAGGTAGTACAGTTTCTAAATGTGCAGATGAACCAAGGCTAATATATAGAAAAGGACCGTTCCTGGGGTCAGATAATCGACTATACTTTTATAGAACAGTTTTTGACGATGATTCCAAATATGATAGTCGTTTCTTGTGCAAATGCTCAGTTTTTGAGTTATGTCCTGTGAATTTTTTTGGCCAATGACCTGACAGTATTTAATTATGTAAGAGAAACCGAACACGGTACAAAATATCAACCTATCACTGCCATTCTTTCTTCCTTTGTAGGTGCTGAAGACGCTGTTTGGTTGGATTAGGTTTGGTTTGGTTTTTTATGTTAACCCCATATTTTACCTCTTCTTCAAAGCCTTGCTCACTTCTAGGGGGAAGAAGGGGTAACTCCAGGAAAACACATTTGCAGAGGGAATGAATATCACCATTGAAAAGACGGGTAAATTTTTAGTATTACACCCGTCTCCCTTTGGAGGTGAAATTTATGTTTTTCCTATGGTTTTTGATGTGCTTTGAACGAATCTGACCTTCAAAACCGTCGGAAATGACTCGTTTTTGAGATAACCCCCTCCCCCCAGCCAGCAATCGAAAACGAGTCATTTCCGACGGTTTTGAAGGTCAGATTCGTTTAAAACATCAAAAAACATAGGAAAAACAAATTTCACCTTCAAAATTGACCTAACCTAACCTATCCTAACCTAAATCACTTATAGTCTTGTAGGCAGCCCAGGAATCACCATAAATCACAGAGCCAGGCCTAATGTACTTCTGAATGAGTGGAATGAGTGTTCCATTCCGGTACGAAAGTAATTCAAATTCGAAATGGATGGAGCGCAGTGATTGGGCAGACATGTAACGAACACACACACGAACACACACGAACACACACTAGATACACACCAAAAAAATGTTTATATCTCGAAAACGAAGCATTTGCGACGGAAACGCTATAGAAGGAAAGTGTCTTAGAATTAAAAAAATCTACTTAATGAACATATAATAATTGCTGGACGTTAGACGGGTGTAATACTATAATAATACCAAAAGACGGGGGGGGGGGACGATGACGATCTAGAAAAACAAGAACGTGTGTCTGAACCCAGGAGTGGTCCTTTTCTGTATACGAAGTGGCTCCGGAACCTGCGCGCAGGTTCTGCAGCTTACAGGCTACGAAACCTGTGCGCAGGTTTCAGAGTCCATACACATGTAATAACTACAGAACCTGCTAAACTCTAGCAAGGAAATCAAACTGTATGGATTGTCAGAATCATGCAGAAAGATTTTTAGCTTATGAAATAGGTTCATACTATTATCTATAATATATCGTAATCACAACAATTTTGATAAACAACATGCCCAACAAGGCATGAAAACACCGATGTTGGCAACTCTGCTTAACGAGGAATCCTCTCGCCAAGCGAGTGAATGATTTTACTTTGATTTTGGATTAGACTTCTTCCACGAAGTGGCTCCTTGGCCGGCATGCCGGCCGTGTAGCCTATAAACTATATAGCCGACATGCCGGCCAAGGAGCTAAAGATAAGGTCGCCGACCAGGGCCGCCGAGAGCTGCCCCGGGCCCCGGGGAAGGATTGGTATATGGGCCCTCCTGTTTACTCAATATTTTATCATTAATGTTTTTTGTGTACATAACAAGCAAACTGATTATATGTCCAAGTCACTATTCAAAACATACAATATGAATAAGCAACTCGGAATTAATATAATTGATTCGAAAAATAAAATGGTCATTTTCTTCTATCACCATACAATTTACAAATGCAGTACCAGTCCATGCAAGCGAGACAATTGTTTACTGCAAGATTTTCATAATTAGAAATGTATTTTCTTTGCCTTCTCTCTAGCAAAGTGGTAAATGATTCTGATGAAATTTAAAGTACTGTACAGGCTAACTGGCTTTCAATTACAATGGTTCCCAGACCTGTCAGTCGGTCTTGGGCATTGGTCGACCGCAGATAATATTTTATCTGTTTCATTTTGACTATGATAATCTCTATGAAATGTATGTTCATTAATTATATTTCGTCTGTTATTTAATCAATTGCTTTATTAATATTTTTAGATTTTATACCCCCTCTTTCCGGGCCCCCTAGAGGTCTGGGCCCAGGGGATTTTTTCATGATATCCCCACCCTCTCTGTGGGCCTGTCGCCGACTACATGGTTGGCTTAAAATTAATTGAAACCTACATGAAAATTATTGACTGCCCAGTTAGGTCAACTGTACGTCCTTAACGATTGGTTAGGTTAAGTCGTGATATTTTCGTTTAAACGAACGAAAATATCACAATTTAACCTAACGAATCATCAAGGGCATACAGTTGACCTAACTAGAGGTGGAAAGAGTACCAAAATTTTGGAGTTAAACGAGTACAATTACGAATACAGTATTTTTTTTAGTGGTCGAGTACGAGTACAAGTACTGTATACCTTTTCAGTGAGTACGAGCGAGTAGCGTTTATCTACCTATTCAGTAATAAAACACAAGACATGTTCTTCACTAAGGATTTCGCTACAAAAGTTGCCACTCAGTTATTAATAATATTATAAATGTAAAGTATTGCATAAAAATATAGTAAATAAATCTGAAAATATAAACCATATAGAAATTAAAGTTGTAAACTGTTGCTTTCATGGTGCACTGGGAGCCTAGGACAGGTCCTCATATTTGAAATTATTTTATTTTTTTATTTTATTTCTGTTTAAGGTGCTGCAACCCTGCTGGATTAATGGCACCAAGACTAAAAAGAATATGAAAAAAGACCTCTACCACTTCAGTTGTAGGGTTCCACTCTACAACACACAGGATGGAAAAGAAAAAGGAACCTGTTAGTAAAAGAGTAATACTACAAAAAGACTCAAATGATAAACACCTAGATCAGGTTAGATAAATTGGCTTTCTTTAAGAAGGTCAAAAGTAAAGATGATGGAAATTCATTCCCCAAAACACTTTCATAAGAAAAACAAATTCCTTTGCCATTACAATAGTTAATCAAATCAGTTCTAAGAAGATTATAAGTAGGACAATGAATGATCGCATGTTCTGGAGTGAGTTGGACATTACAAGTACCACACCTTTTAAATAAAGTTGCATCAAAAAAATGTCCATGGGACAGCTTAGAGCAATTCAACCTAAGCCTAGTCAATATAACATCACTCCTGCGATTCTTTTCTGGCATCCTTTTCCAAAGGACAGGTTCCATCTGAGGAAGGAGTCCATTGCATCGGGACCATTCCTGTTGCCATTCAGAGAGAATGAAATGTGAAATGGGCTTCATAAATTCACCAACAGAGTAAGGGATGGTCTGGACTTCATCAAGACTACAAGCCATACGTGCTGCTTCATCAACAGTATCATTCCCCCGGATACCAACATGACCAGGAGTCCATAAAAAGATAACATCAAGATTATACTGATTGAGTAATTCAATAATCTGAATGACTATATGATGCCCAGAAGAGGACTGTATAGCTTTCAGGAAGAAAGGGAGTCAGAACAAACAACAAACTTAGTAAGGTCTGAGTTGTGACAAATATATATTAAAGCCTGTAGTATAGCATACAATTCTGCAGTAAATATAGAACAGTGCTCTGGAAGGCAAAAACCCTTAATCACCCCATCCCAAGAAATGCACATCCAGTGCCACTTTCTGATTTAGATCCATCAGTATATACAGATAAGTATCCTCTTTCTTTGTAAGTTTCTACCCTCTCCAGAAAACTTCTTTGGAGCACAATTGCAAAAGCCAATTTGTTGTTAGTGGTATGAATAGAAAAGTCAAAATTCACTGTTACAGGGTGATAAATGAAATAGGAACTTGCTGAGATGCTATCAAATCAAAAGTTAAACCCACTTGGTGAATAAAATCCTTGATCCAGCCACTAAAAGGTATTGGGTATGGACGTAGTCTATAAAATTGAAAATTATAAAATCTATTAATACAAGTTTTAGTTGGGTGTGAATCAAACCTTAACATTTTAGTAGCATACCTAGCACCTAACAGTTTTCTTCTATAATGCAAGGGCATAATGTTTGATTCAGCTTCTAAATAATCAACTCTTGTACATTTGAGAGCTCCCAAAGCCAGTCTAATACATTTATACTGCATCCTATCTAGCTTCAGTAAATTTGTTTTAGAACAGGTATGGTACAAAAAACACCATAGTCTAATTTACTACGTACCAAGGACTTATATAACATCAACAAAGTTGATCTACTTAAACCCCAAACTGAATTAGAAAAAAATTTTAATATAGAAATAGCTTTCACACAAGCTTCCTCCAGGTATTGAATATGCTTAGACCAAGTCAAACCCTGATCCAAAACTATTCCCAGATATCTATAACTTGAAACATACTGAACTGGATTTCCTGATAAATATAATGTTAAATCATCATTCCTCCATGGTCTTTTTGAGAAAATCATACATTTGATTTGGATGATGAAAATTTTAAGCCCCATTCCTCTGACCATTCACTAATATGATTAAGGACACCTTGCATCACATATGTCAAAAAATTCAAATCATCCCCAACCACCCACAAGGCACAGTCATCAGCATACATGGAATACCTGACACTGTCATTGATTCCTCAAATAAATTATTAATCATCAAGGAAAATAGTGTTGGACTTAGGATACTTCCCTGTGGGAGGCCAATTTCAACATTAAAGCTATTGGAAATGTGATTTCCAACTAAAACTCTAATACGGCGATTAGAAATAAAATTTTGGATAAATCTTGGAAGATGGCCTTTTAACCCAGATTTATACAGTTTTTGAAGTAAACCATGATGCCAGACAGTATCATAAGCTTTTCAATATCAAGGAACACAGTCAAGACATATTCATTTCTCAAAAAAGACTCCCTTATATCATTTTCTAACCGAACAAGGCTATCTATTGTTGAAAATCTATGCCTGAACCCACTCTGAAACTGAGACAAAACATTCTTTTCTTCTAAAAATTTCATAAGTCTAAATGATACCATTTTCTCCATAACTTTACACAGGCAACTTGTTAATGCTATAGGCCTAAAAGATGTAGGGTCAGTAGAAGGTCTACCTGGCTTATACAGAGGGATTAAAATACTCTCTCTCCAGCAATCTGGGAAGACATCTCGTAACCATAAAAAATTATAAAACCTTAGTAAAATTTCTTTATTTTGTGGGGTCATATTAGATAGAAAAGGATATACAATATTATCTCTACCAGGAGCTGTTAGTTTAGTATCCTTAAGAATTCTTTCTAGTTCATATATGGTAAATGGGGAGTTGTAAGTAGTATCACTTGGTTCAAAATGAATAGGGACAAACTCAGATTCCACCATATGATATACAAAAGGTTCAATATAAAAGGAGAGGCTACTGGTGTTTGCAAAACTGCTGCCTAAAATCTGGGCAGTGTCAACTGGATCAGCATATAAAACACCTTCAGACTTTAAAACCAAAGAACCCCTAGATCCCCTATTGGCACTAAAACGCTGTATTTTATTCCAAACCTCACTCACTGTGGAATGAGACGATATAGACTGTACAAAATCTCTCCTTGAGTTCCTCTTAGATAGTCTAACAACCCTGCGAGCCAATGCTTTTGCTTTTTGATAGATGACCAATGTTTCTTGTATGGGATTACTAACAAAAAGCCTAAATGCTCTCTTTTTAACTCTAAGAGCTTCAGCACAGGTATCATTCCACCAGTATTTACCATATTTAAAGTTCACCGTAGACGAAGAGCGGGGAATATATTTAGATGCACAAGCAATGAGTGAGTTTGTTATATTACAACAATTTTCATCAGCACTCTACAAAAATCAACTGGAGGAAGAGAGAGATTGGCTTCAAAGGTTAATAAAGAACTACCTATCTTCCATTTTGGCCTCTTAAAAACCAACAACTCCTCAAAAGTGTCAAGAATAATAGGGAAATGATCACTATCATATAAGTCCGGTAACACAGTCCAAGATAGTTGCTGAAATAAACCAAGAAAAAAGTGTCCCCTAAATTCAGCACAGTAAGTTGGGACTGGAGAGTTCAAAACAAATAAATCTAGATCAGTAAACAATTCTGCCAGTAAGTTACCCTTAATACAACTATTATGGAACCCCAGGAGACATGATGGCTATTGAAATCTCCCATTAGTAGGACTGGTTGTGGCACTTCAAGAGGACACTCTCAAATTCCTTTCTTGTAAGAGTCAGATGTGGAGGTAGATAAATGGAACAGACAGTAAAAGACACTGACCTAAGGTGAATTCTGGCTGCCACATTTCAAAATCTGAACAAATTACAACAGGGAAAAAGGGATGGAATTGTGTATCCCTAGAAGGACACCACCACCCTGCCTAGTCCTATCTTTACGAACACAAGTATATCCCTTCAATCCAATAGTAGCTTCCTGACAAAGATAAGTTTCTTGCAAAGCAAGGATAGTAGGTTTATGATCACTTATCAGGTCTGAAGGAATGGATATCTTTTATGAAAGCCCCTCAAATTCCACTGACATAACTTAACAGACATGATGAATAAAAGTGGTAAAAAGAAATTAATCTCCAAAGAGAATCCTAAAACCATCCCTACTATCTATGTGACTCTTTGGTATTCCTTGTTTCCCAAGCATGAGGGCCAATTTGAACATTGCCTTAGGTTGAAGATTCAATTCGGAAAGTTTCTTATATTCATTAATTATATCCCAAATAGAAAAGTTGGGATGTCATTGGATGAGCTGAGTAAACTCTTTATAGGAGAAATAGTAGTGTAGAAGGAGTATACTTGTTGTAGCCTGGAAGAAGCATTACTGGCTGTATGTATTCACACTGAGTCCAACTGACACATATGTAAGAGATTTAGACAAATTCTGGGTACCTACTTGAGCATAAGATGCAGAGGAGATCTGAGGAGATAAATGAGAAAAGTACTTACGTCTAGCTTCAGGAAAAGACAAATTATCATCAAATTTGATATGAATAATCTCACTCTCTCTGATCCAATGGGGACACTGTCGAGAATTAACAAAATGAGAAGCTTTACAATTAATACAAGAAACATCTTTATCAGGCAATACACAGGTCTCTTTATCATGATCTTGTCCACATTTAAGACATCTGTTACTATTTGTGCAGTCTTGTCCCATGTCCATACCTCCAACACTTAAAACAAAGTAAAGGATTAGGATAATATCGCTTGACATCATACGCTAAATATCCACAGAATAGTTTACTAGGAAGAGTAGTCCCACCAAAAGTACATACTAAAAGAGAAGTAGGAATCTTCTCTCGACCTTTATTTAATCGTTTTATACCAAGGACAGAATTGGTAGAAGACTTAATTCAGTCAAAATTTCCTCAGTTGATAAATGAAGGAGTTCTGGGGCAAAAATAATACCCTGAATTTTATTCAAATTATAAGCAATCTTAGCCTCAACTTCATAAAGACCATTTATAATTGATTTAGTACCAAGAGAGCCTGAGACTGTCTCGAGTTGATGGTATTCACGAGTAATGAGCCAGACCTACAATAGGCGACAGATTTCACTGGTCCACCACAAATAAGCTCTATAGACTTCTTAACACCAAAAGGACTAAGTTTGGTTAAGGGAACTGATAATCTTTGCTATTCAAAAAAATATAAGACACATGCTCAATAGGAAAATTAGGTTCAGGACTATTGGTAGCAGGTCTAGCAGATGTAGGACAATTCAAGGGTGAGTAAGACTAGATGGTTCCTGAGTATCTAATCTTTGAGCAACTTCATTGAACTTTTCTTGCAAAAAGAAGTGATAGCATGGTCAGTTTGCTTAATGACCGTACTCAATCCATCAAGTCATCACTGCGAGCCGACTCAAGGGTCTTAGAATCATCAACCCGTAACCTTTTAGTACTTTTAGAAGTTACTCCTTTACTCATGATTGGATGTAGGGAGGTAAATATAACCTATACCCCAGGGTTGGGTATAGGGCACACTAAGGCAGGCCTAGCCCAATAAGATGAGCTAGGCCACAGTCGTTACCAAAAACACCCGACAAGGCCTATGCCTTGCCAAGATCTTTTAACAAACAAGTACAAAAACACTGGAGTGATCCTATACCAGTCAAAAAATAATTCCAAAACGCAGGATCAATCTCAACTGCAGCCCTGGAAAGATTTTTTAACACCACACCCCTGGTTTCAGTTAGAAAGAATTTGAACTTTGTCTTAACAAGCAATTGAGGCACGTCTGATTACCACAAAGGTTCACCGAAAAGTCATTTGAAATTAGCTTGAGTGCAAGTACTATTACAGCGATTTCAGATTATATCGAGTACGAGTACAACAAAAACCTTTCAAATGCAAGAATACTCGAGTACTGATGTACTCTTTCCACCTCTAGACCTAACCAGGCATTCAGTTGACCTAACTGGGCATTCAATTAACCTAACATAGTGTAGTGTATCATGCATGGCACCTATATTTATCGTTCATGTGTATAATCTACCTCGTATTATTTACGATTGGTAATATATCCTTGAACTATCGAGTCTGCAGCTATTACATGTTATAATGTTTCAGACCAACAAAGACCTTAGGATCCACTCATGGCTGGTCTACCTAACTGTGGTTGTAGTTGTGTATTGCGCATATCCTCCGTGGTGGCGGAGGGGACCTACAATTTTACGTGGGTTCCGAACCACAAAAACCTTAATTTTTACTACCTTAAACTATACCCAGTCTATCAACGTATGCGTCTAATCGTTTTTTAAACATGTTTATAGACGTGCTACTAATTACTTCTACCGGCAAACTATTCCAGCTATTTACTATTCCATGCGTAATAATGTTTTTGTCAACTGCTGTCTCGAACCTTCTACTTGTCAACTTACATCCATTATTTCTAGTTCTATTATATTGTGATATTTCGATAAAGCTATCTCTATTTACGTTATCGAACCCCTTCATAATTTTAAAAACCTGGATTAGCTCACCCCTTAGCCTCCTAGTCTCGAGTATAGTTAATTTTAACTCCTTAAGCTTATCCTCGTACGACTTCGACCTAAGCGACGGAATCATCTTAGTTGCTCGTCTTTGAATTCTTTCGATTTTATCTATGTCTTTGCGCATATGCGGATTCTAAAATTGGATCGCGTACTCCAAATGGGGTCTAATTAATGATTTATAAAGAGGAACAATAATATCGCGCGATTTGTACTCAAAATTCCTAGCTATAAAACCAAGCACTTTGTTCGCCTTATTGACCACTGCTGTACTTTGTTTCGTCACTTTTAAATCACCAGTGACGATAACTCCTAAATCTTTTTCCTGTTCTACGCTTGCCAACTCCCCCTTGACATACTATACGCAAAATTACTGTTACGCGAACATTATATGTAAAATTTTGGACTAAGACGTTAAATCTCATTTGCCATGTGACTGACCAATCAACGATTTTGTTCAGATCTTCCTAGATTTTACCTCTATCTTCATCATTAATTGCCTTACCACCCAACTTCGTGTCATCCGCAAACTTTGAAACTACTTACTAGGCCAACATCTAAATCGTTATATATATATATTATATAATATATATATATATAATATATATATATACACACACACACACACACACACACACACACACACACACACAAGTATATATAATATAGTGGACCTAGTTTTAGTCGTTTAAAGTGATAATGATTAATGTATGCAACGATTGATTAAGCAATGACTGATGCTTATAATGATAGGCTGGGTAATAATTTAGATAATACAGTAATCACCGATTGGAATGAACGGTTATTTGATTAGGTCCACCATACTATTGGAAGTGACCGAAATGGCAGCGAGGGTCACCAGCTTGATTTACGCTCAAGCAAATTAATGTTAAGGTTATAAAGACACCTTATGGGTTTTGTAGTTTATTATGAAAATAAATCCGTTATTTTATTCACTGTGATATAACAAGAATTGACAGTAATTAATTGGTAGTTTTACGTTGTGCTTATGACATGGACTTAGCTAATAGGATGAAATGTTAATAGTTAATTTACACGCAATAAGTACTGTACTCATCGATGGTATGTAAATGGCATGCGACATGGAACATTGAATAGGCCTAGTTAATGATATAAAGAATGCACGTGCGTTTGGTACATTGAATGGAAAAACATGACACTGATTAAGTAGGCTAAATGATTGCATGGATGCACATAGAATAATTGATGTGGCCTAATAATAATGGATTGAAATGCTTACACAGTATCATTTATATACAAGAACATCATGTGATGTTAAATGATTACGTCAAGAGAATATTTAACACACAAATATGACTTGAACATAATGACGGATGATACGCGGAAATAACGGTATTGAAATGACACTTGTTTTGGATGACAGGCCTACTGCGTTCTTTCACGAGAGTTAATTGGAACGCTTAATTACACTTGGGGTATAGTCTATCGTTCGGCGGTAAGCTGATGTAGGCTTCACCAGAGTACTTAGAAAAGGATGCACTTATCTTACCGGGACGATGGAAACTGTTGAAGGAGGGTTGAAGACGAACCTATTACGCAGATTCTAGTTGTCCGTTAAGCCTCTTGAGATGATGGATGTAGGCTTCGTGGAGGCCTGAGGTGATGTTACTTCTCGAGGTGCAGGCTGGCCTTGTGATATTGCAGGCGTAGGCCTGTGGTGCGGAAGATATCTCGAGGAACGTGGAGAAACTTGAAGGCCGACCCGGCAAACCGCAGGCCCGAAGTGATTCCGGTTGGGCCTCGAAAGATTGCTTCTGCAGGTGGTCTGTAGATCTTACGTGAGGACAAATTGTAGGCCCTGAAGAAAGTAGCGGCCGTGGCCCCCGGCCAGGGGGCCGGAAAGCGGTTGGTGAGCGTACGGGTGGGTGAGAGAGTGAGTATAAGTGGAAGCTCCTTTTATACCGTAGGCCTGTGACGTAGACTTCATTCTTAAGACGCTTTGTCCACGCGTCTTTTAGTTTTTAACGGTTTTCGTTCGCTCCCATTGGGGAAAAATAGACGCTCCATTGTTTGACTCTTGCCCACGTGTGTTCCAAACTGTTTTATGGTAGCGTGGAAAGAAAGTATGTCTGTCGATTTGTTGGTCTATTTCTTGTCGATACGCTACATATATATATATATATAATTAGGAGAAATCCAATGACAAGGAGAAATGTAAATGCCATGAAAAGTCTTCTTTAATGCGCAACGTTTCGAGCAAATACGCTCATCTTCAGGCTGTATGATAACAATGTGAAATTAAAATCAATAATTGAATGAAAAACAAGACAAAGAAAATTTCTATAACCTATTCATAAAGGCAAACTTTAAAAGACTGAAAAAAGAGGGTTAAATTCTAAGTTATACAGATTTACATTTAAAATTAAGAAGCTATTTTTAAATACATATAGTAAATGTGAAATTAATACACTGGAAAAATTAACAATAGTACACTGGAATAATGAAACTAACTAACCTTTCACTGCAATTTCCGAGGCTAGACTGATTTAAGCAAAGGCAACACGAGAAAACATAAGATAAGATGGTGAGGGCGATTGGGTAAGGGGGGATTATAAGGAATTGGGGAAGGAGGAGGGATTATAAAAAGTTTAAAGGGACAGCTGATGAGTCAACATTTAGCGTAGGGGTCAAAGTTTTAATGTAATACTTGTCCCAACTCACTTAGAATTTTGGAATCGCTTTACACTAAAACTTTGACCCCTACGCTAAATGTTGACTCATCAGCTGTCCCTTTAAACTTTTTATAATCCCTCCTCCTTCCCCAATTCCTTATAATCCCCCCTTACCCAATCGCCCTCACCATCTTATCTTATCTTATGTTTTCTCGTGTTGCCTTTGCTTAAATCAGTCTAGCCTCGGAAATTGCAGTGAAAGGTTAGTTAGTTTCATTATTCCAGTGTACTATTGTTAATTTTTCCAGTGTATTAATTTCACATTTACTATATGTATTTAAAAATAGCTTCTTAATTTTAAATGTAAATCTGTATAACTTAGAATTTAACCCTCTTTTTTCAGTCTTTTAAAGTTTGCCTTTATGAATAGGTTATAGAAATTTTCTTTGTCTTGTTTTTCATTCAATTATTGATTTTAATTTCACATTGTTATCATACAGCCTGAAGATGAGCGTATTTGCTCGAAACGTTGCGCATTAAAGAAGACTTTTCATGGCATTTACATTTCTCCTTGTCATTGGATTTCTCCTAAATTTTAAATTGAAGCTCTGTAGAAGCAACCCGCATGATTATATATATATATAAGAAAAAGGAAGGGTCCCGGTACAGAACCCTGAGAAACGCCGCTCGCTACATTAACCCAAGACGACTCCGCTCCATCAACAACCACCCTCTGTTTCCTATTTCGCAACCACTCTTCTATCCAGTTTATTACTACACCCCTGATTCCATGAGCCATAATTTTTTCAATGAGTCTTTTGTGCGGTACGGTGTCACAGTTTTTGAAAATCTAAATACACTACATCAACCGCCCGATAACTATCGTAAACTTCAACCACGCTTTGAAAAAATTCTAAAAGATTAGTTAAGCAAGATTTGTTTCGCCTAAAACCGTGCTGCGTATTTCTAATCAAGTTATGCAATGCCAAGTGGTCGACTACACGATCCCTAATTATTGATTCCAGTAGCTTACCTACAACAGACGTTAAACTGATTGGCCTATAATTTCCCGCCGCACATTTATCGCCTTAAAAATAGGTGTTACATTTACTAACTTGAAATTATCTGGTACGCGCTCCTCAGAAATAGACGCATTAAAAATCTTTGTTTGCGGCACAACAATGCTTTGTTTAATTCTTTTAAGTGTATGGGATATATGGAATCTGGCCCCGGTGATTTACGCAATTTCAGTTTATCAACATACCGCATTACCTCCTTTTCACTAACCACAATATTACCTAAAGTATTACGATGTGAGCTCTGGAGCCTGCGCACAGGTTCCGTAGCTTGCAAGCTGCAAAATCTGTGCACAGGTTCCGGAGCCACTTCGTTCTGCATACAAACAAACAAACAAACACATTTTATTTCAGACTCAACAGGTACAAACATTATACAAGAGGTCCCTAGAAGATTAAGAGATAGTTGTCTGGAGCACTGACTAAGTAAGCCAGTGAATCACTGTGTATAATGCTTCCAGATTTCAGATTTATAAAATATATCGAAGACTAGTCCACTAACCACGGCTTCTATTATCTTATTGACTGACTCACCAAGCGTAGTGATAAATCTAAATACAAAATTGCAAATGACACTGGCACAGTTAGGCACCTTATTGACTACAAAAACCATACTGACACTAGAAGGAGCACCATTTACAAATCTTGGAGTCCTTAATAAACTCCTAAAATTATTATTATATGAAACATAATTTCATCAAATTATACATCCTGTAGTTCCACCACAAATGAGCTGTATACAATGGAGTACAAAAAGTTTTGAACAAAATCAACTTAACATCTAATGAACACATGAAATTTTCTAACCAAAGTATGTATTTCCCTAAGCATGTAATTGTCTACATTGCCTGAGAATATCACAGTCATCTGAAAGACAATCTGTTAGTATGTGGCCAAGATACTTAGTCTGGGTTGCTTCTGACAGCACCATACCATTCAATTGAAATTCAGGAAATTTTATATACTCGTAGGCCTTGGTCCTCATAATCATAACATGACTTTTATCAGGATTATATTTTATGTCGTTATCCTTCCCATACCTTTCACACACCTTTAAAAGTGTGCTGAGCCCTTTTACAGATGGAGAAATAAGAACTAGATCATCTGCATACATCAGATGATTAACAATCATTGTACCAATATAACAGCCTATTTTACAGGTGTTCAGCACAACATAGATTATCCAAATAAACATTGAATAAGTAGGGGGATAGTATCATCCTTGCCTGACACCCATTGGTCACAGAGAATGGCTCTGAATTACCTCCCCCCCCCCTCTTACAATCATTGTCTGGTGATTATACCAGAATATTAATATACGGACCAAGTAACCAGGTACATTACGAATAATTCATGAATAATTTGTCATGATTAACACGATCAAATGCTTTAGAGGCATCCAGGAAACACAAAAATACATTAGCATCTAGAGTTTGGTATTTACAGACCATTTCCTTCAAGGCATACACACACATATCAGTACTGTGTTTCTTTTTTAAACCAAGTTGGTTATCACTAGTATACAGCCTACAGGTAACATTCAAGTCTATTAATAAGTATATATTCAAACACCTTAGACATAATACTGGCTAAGGCTATTGGCCTATAGTTATTGTTACTATTGATTTTACCGTTTTATTTTTTAGTACTGGCACCAAAACAACGGATAACATTGTATCCGGCAAAACACCATATATGAATAAACCTGTAAAGCACAAAGCTAACAGAGGCACTAATCTGTCACTACTAAATTTCAGATGCTCAGCAGAAATACCATCAGTACCACATTTGTTACAATCTAAAAAGTTTTTGGCCTGTTTAGTCTCAAATACACTAACTCTTATATTTGGACTATAGATAGCATCACAGTTAACATTATTGTTCTCATGTACAGAGTTGAATAACTCACTATAGTGTTCCTTCCATAATACGACTATATTCTCATTTCCAGTTACATTTTCAATATTAACAGGGAGAGACTTTGCACTATTATTCATTGTTTTTAATTCGTCCCAAAAGTTTCTTGGATTCTTACTGGCAAGCTTTCTAGCCAGAGCATCCCTACTTAACTGATCCTCATGATTTTTTTATGTACCTTAATGCATACTTGAACCTGGCATTAGTCATCTGTTTTTGTTGTAATACAGGGCCTTGCCTTGGCTTCTCTTGTTCACACCATATTAAAAAGCATCTCTGGATGTATTATGAAGTTCAGCCATGTATAATTTTTTCTTCTAAAGGTATTTAAGTCTAGGCTAGCATTATTGAGAGAGGAAACAATTTGTTCATACATGTCTTTAAATGCCAAAATATGTGTTTCAATTCTACAGTTTACATCCTGACAAGCTAGAGCATCATTATAGATAGATAGATGTATGAGAGGTCCCGCGTCTTAAGGTACCTAAGCGCCAAAATTAAAATTCGCCAGAAATCGCCTCCAAAGTTCAGCAATATTCTCGCAATAGTATCTCAGTTATTAATTGAGCTAGAAGGTTCATTTTTGGCTAAATTAGAGTTCTAAGTATGCTAATGAAGATGTTGATGAGTTTTTGGAATAGATTTTCATATTTTATATTTTATATATATATTTTTTAATTTTTTTATTTTCTTATTATGCCGAACTTTGGGTGAACTTTTGGCTGGCGATAGAGGTGAAAAAAGTAGTTCGCTTCATAAGGTTTTCAACCATACTTCTAGTGTCGTAAGGTCATTATAACCCAAACCACGCGATAGAGGAAGGGTGAAAATAGTGATATCCATCAAAAACACGTTTTCGCCTGTGGTGGCGCTTAGGTACCGCAAGGCGCGCGATCCCTCATATTACTTAGCAATACATCAGACTTATTATAGTATTGTTGTTTGCCCTTATCATCAACTTTGAACCAGTCTAACTTCGCTTTACGTATATCATTTACTTGTGATAGCATTGGAATACAATTAATGTCAAACTCAATTAATAGGGGCATGTGGTCAGAACTAGCACAGGAGTACAAAACTGCCATATTTAAAACTGCCTGATTTGCATCACGTACAAATACAATGATCCAACCATAAGGTGGTGTGCCAAGTGCCAACTAGCACTAACATAAGTAAAGCTATCAGCAGGAAGATCAATGGTGTTCTGAAGGGGAGGGCAACAGGGACGATCGCCCCACCTCCTCCTTGAGCTAATAAATTATTATTATTTTCCCAGTAAAATTGCGAGGTTACAACAGGATGAGAATGAAAGTGAAAAAATTTTGGCGCCTTTGGCACTAGCTCTTGCCTCCCTTAGTACTAAAAATCTAAAATGGCTTAGGATCCCAAAAAAACTTAATTCAGCCCTGAGAATAATTTTCTTAACAGTCCAAGGAAATGCTCAATCTCGAAATTAGCACTTTTTTATTCTTATGTTAATACAAATCTGAGCATCCTAATTGCGGTTTGCATTGAATATTATGTTACTAATCAGATTTTTATCATAATTTTTATAATTTTTATAATTTTTATATAATTTTTATATTTTTATTCATAGTGTGTCTTAGCAGTAGCTAGTTAATCATCTCAATGCTTTTCTGTTAACGGGAATACCCAACCACCCGCCACCAAACTGTTTATGTATTTTTGCTCTCATCATTTTTGTTTAAACTAACGAAAATATCACAACTTAACCAATCATCAAGGGCATTGAATTGACCTAACAGGTTAATATAATGGAAAATGCCCAGTTAGGTTAATTGAATGCCCGGTTAGGTCAACTGTACGCCTTTGATAATTGGTTAGGTTAAACTGTGATATTTTTGTTAGTTTAAATGAAAATGACGAGAGCAAAAATACATCATAAACAGTTTGGTAGTCCCGATAATACGTAAGTACCGAATTTATTAATTATTTAAATGAAATTAGTTAATATGTAAGTAATAATCAGTTAGTAGGGGCCCAACATGTCTTTGTCATCTAAAATCGCAGAAAAAACGTCGCTGCTTTCGGTACGTTGTCGCCACATGAATTCCGCAAGATACGTGTCCAGATGATGGTGGCTGGTTGGGTATTCCCCATTAACAGGAAAGCACCATTATCTCTAACTGAATGATAAGCTCATCATGAATGTACATAAAAATTATTTATCTCTATTTCAATTATACTTCTACGATTAGTTCCAAGTTCACCCTGTCTTGGCAAATTTCTGGATTTCTGGGTATGCCCCTGAGGAAGACTACACATGGATGAAAGGATCAAGTTATTATCTTCACAGAAGACTTTTAAGTGGTTGCTAAACAAAGAATTATCATTAAGTATATTAGCATTAAAGTCACCAATAATAAGTCGTATCCAACTCATCAATAATACTGCTGACCTGCACCAATTTAATGAGGTAATCATCATCATTATCAACTGCCTGAAAAGGCATATAGATACACAGAATTACACATTTTTTATTGTCTACACAAATTTCTATTCCAGTTAGTAAATTAAAATTTGGTTTGAATTGGCTAATATATTTCCCATACCCCAACCTCCATAGAATAGCTACCCCACCAGGTGGGTGGCCTGCAAGGAGACCATCTTGTTTATCTCTGGTGGCCTCCCCTATCCCATAAAAGTTACTGGACAGGCTATTCAGATCCTTTAAGTCCTGTTTCCATCACCATGTTTCCTACAGACAGAGAATATCAGTATCTTCTAACAGCTTATCAATTATGATGCACCTGTGTTTGCTGTTATTGCCTAAGCTTAGGCCTCTACAGTTATAAGAGATTACCTTGAATAATTAGGAAGATGCAGGAGTTCTGCCAGCCATCTCTACATATTGAATTCCCCTTATACCAGGCACAGCAGTTACAGCATTAGACCCAGCTGGATTTTCCTCCACAGTACGACGCATGATGTCCATAATTACCCTCTCCAGCACTTGCAAGAGGGGCTGCAGGTGTTTTTATTCCCTTCTCATAGAACTGCCGTACATATACCCGTTCCGGCCATAGTGCTAGATCCATAAATACTCCTGGATCATCACAGACTGCTGTAACTTGAAAGGAACTGTAGGTAGCCTATCTGAGTCAATTTTCCTACATGTAACTTGAAGGTTCACTTTATTGTCCACAAATGCCTGCAGCTCCTCGGTCGTAAGATCAGGTCGACATCTCGAGACAAAAATGTTAGTAGTCTTCGTTGGTACAGCCATCATACAATCTGTTTTGGCATAATTACCCTCTCCAATAATAATTACCGATACAAAAGTAATTGTCCCAGTTACAAATATAGAAAATCTTATAAACTATAAAAAGATCTTCATAGATTGGTGATCTGGTTTAGTAAATGGCAGATGAAATTCAATTTAAAAAAATGCAGTCATCCATTCTGAGAGAAATAATGAAAAACTTTAGTAGTTATGAGAGGCAAGGACACTGGTTAGAGCAGGGGTCCCCAACCTTTTTGTGCCGAAGAGCACATTCAAGACTACCGGTAGTGCGGCGGGCACCATTTACTTTTTCAAGGCAAATTTATAGTTGGACTTAATAATGAACATAATACACAAAAAAAAACATTTAATTCCTATGTAAAATAATGAACATAATACACAAAAAAAACATTTAATTCCTATGTAAAATAATGAACATAATACACAAAAAAAAACAATTCCTATGTAAAATAATGAACATAATACACAAAAAACATTTAATTCCTATGTAAAATAATGAACATATTTTTTATTAATCCGCCGCCCAACAAAATACACAAAAAACATTTAATTCCTATGTAAAATAATGAACATAATACACAAAAAACATTTAATTCCTATGTAAAATAATGAACATAATACACAAAAAAACATTTAATTCCTATGTAAAATAATAAACATAATACACACACACACAAAAAAAAAGGGATGGGCTAACTAAGAATCTTAGAAAAATGATCAAAATGATAACTTACTTTATTTATAAAGAAATAATTATTTTCAAATAAATGAGCATCTGTTTCTGTAATTAACTACTAAAATTTAATAAAGTGTTAAGTATGTTACATATTTTAAATATTTAGTAACTAAATTTTTAAAATTTGTAACATACTTAACATTTTATTAAAAATTTAAATAAAAACTTATCAATCGTAGTCAGTCAGTGGCAGGCACACGCAAAAGGGTCGGCGGGCACCATGGTGCTCACAGGGACAGGGTTGGGGACCCCTGGGTTAGAGGATGTTAGACAAGAAAAAGAGCTTGGTATTGTAGTTAGTCATGGACTTGTGGTCTAAAATTGGACATCGGAATAATGCACACCATCTCCAAAAAACATTTTATTTTCTATAACTTCTTGGATTTATACAGTAGGTTTCAGCTCAGTTAGGGCATACAGTTATCCTAACTGGGCCTTCAAGGAGGAGGTTAAGGGGTGATATGATAGAGGTGTATAAAATGAAAAAAGGGTTGGATAAGATAGATTTTGAGTCTCTCTTCAATAAAGATCACAATAACCAGACTAGAGGTCATAGTATGAAATTATTTAAGCCAAGATGTAGAACAAATTTAAGAAAACAGAGTAATTAAGTTTTGGAACAGTCTGACAGAAGTAGTGGTGACTTCAGATACACTTGATTCTTTCAAAAGAAGGTTGGATAGTTTGATGTCTGCAAGGGACATCTGGTGATAGTGTTTAAGCCCATTTTTATTGCATGAATGGTACTAGTTTATTTCATATATATTATGTGCATTTAGGTGATAGGTCCCACAGCTCAACACAAGTGTTATGGGATATAGGGAGGCAGCATCTTGGGTTAGGGGATACTCTCTCTCCGTACACACCCCATTTAGAGAGATTCCTCTGCTGAGCAGTGCCCCCTATAGTACTGTGAGGTATTGAAAAACTCATGATCTTCACTTGCCCCACAAACACCTTTAAATGGGAGACCCAAAATGGGTGCACACACATTTCTACATTACTGTACAGTCTTTACAGCCACACCTACCTTTTTCTCCTAAGTATATATATTGTAATGTATATGGTTGTAATTGTGACTTGGTCTGCAATTGAGGTAATTTTTTACTATGAGTCCGGTCTCTTCAATTCCCATAATTTATAGATCAATGGATTCGTTATTACACCAGGAATGTGATTTGGATAGTCTCAAGTGAGGGAACTGGCCCAAAACTAAGTTAGGACACGAAGTTTGTTTTGGGGTATTAGTGTGAAAAAATACCCTAAAATGCGGGTAATTCCTTCAGGTGAGACTATCTAGGGCGCATTCACGATATAAAAACGAATCTATTGATATATAAATTATGGAAATTGTAGAAACAGCCAACATGAGTGACCTAAAAGGTATATATACATACATTTATATATATGTAGTAAAACGAACACTGTATATATTATATATACCATAAAACTATGCTAACCTAACCTACCTAATCTAATTTTAGGTACTATTCTTACCTATGGAACAAAATGCTTTTCTGTTTTTATTACCACAAACAATACCTTCCTTGTTTTTCTTAGGGCAAATAAATTCTTTTAGCAATACACCGTGTTCTACATAAAAATTAAATGCAGCCTCTTCATCATCAAAAAATTTGCATGAAGTTAAACACACTGAATAATTGCAACCATCGCAAACTGACGCCATTGTGACACTAAAATCTTATGAGTTCAGGTCAAACCCCCCAATTTTGTTAGCGGTACCTTCCTAACCTTTGTGGGATCAGCCATTTTATCACTCCCAAAAACGTGATCCACGATTTTATCGCTCAAAAAATAATTTCTTAACATTAATTTTATAGCTTTAATCGGCATTTGCCTTCATATTGTACTTAATAAAAGTTGTTTAGAAAAATGTAAAGAGTCTTATGGTAAACTTTATTTTCAGTTTCCAGAGACCGGACTGACAGTAAAAAATTACCGCAATTGATATGGACCATGACTTATTTTTGGTTGGCAAGGTACTGGTATTGATGGGTAGCCTACTGTAATGAAATTGACTGGATTCTTTGGATCTGATATATTTGCATGTCAGTTATGAATACAGTAATTATTCGTTTTTTGACCCAGTCTCTTTTTATAATGAGAGCAAACGTTTCTGATCAATTTGGAGGTGCTCTGCACGAATCTGCCATCCGTTTCCTGTGCAAATGCGTAGTTTTCGAGATATCGTCATCTCGAAAACTACTCATTTGCACAGGAAACGGATGGCAGATTCATGCAAAACACCTCAAAATCGACCAGAAAAGTTTGCATTCATGCTAAACACAACCTAACCTAACTTAGCCTAACCACCTAACCTAACCAGTCACCTTATTTTGGAGGATATAGTTCTGCAATTGCAGTAAGGAAGTGATGCAGAACTGTAGAATCGTCAGGATGTTCTGCCAGGAACAAGTATCATGTGAAATATTTCCGGTAATGAGGACGTCTATTCCCAGCACGTAAAACCCACGATTTCACATCCTTCCATTTTTTTTACGGCACCTAAACACCTTCGAGTCTTGTCTTAAAATACAGGCAGTATTACATTTAGGGCAAATTACGGATGTCGGAATTATGCCGTGATTGGAAAAAACATCTAAACTTTTATTTTCATCGAGGCCAACAAGGCGGATTAGGTCTTCGAAATCAAGTTCACAAGATTGACACGTCATACCAGTAGAACGAAAATTACCACACTAACCAGAAACAGAAAGAAGTAGCCAAAGCAAGAAAAAGTAGCCAAAAAAAGCCAAGAAAAATCTCCAAAAAAGGTAGCCTAAATAAACAAACCAACCGAAATTTATATACATACGTACATATTAGAAGTAAAAAATATATTTTTTAAAAAAGTACATTTTATACAAATTTGCACAAGATAATATATATATTTTCTTATTCAGCTTTGATTGGTTATTCAATATATATTGCTGTTATAGCTGGGTGTGACTGGGTCAAAAAACGAATATTAACCATAAGTAGATATAGAGTGTAACATATTTGTGGATAGTAGCCTATTATGACTTTGATCCTCTGGATCCAGAGATTCTATCTTTAGTTTTAAATTGATAATTAATTAGTTTTGTAAAAATTGGTTGTTGCCAATGTACATTGTACAGGCAGTTTGGTTATTATTCGTTTTTTGACCCAGTCACACCCAGCTATAACAGCAATATATATTGAATAACCAATCAAAACTGAATAAGAAAATATATATATTATCTTGTGCAAATTTGTATAAAATGTGTTTTTTTATTAAAATATATTTCCTATTTTTGGTGTTTTTTCATTATATCGACTATTTGGTGAATATTTCTTATTTTTGGTGATTCTGGCTACTTCTGCGTAATTCAATTTGCCCTGTTTTACAAATAAATCATTTTTAGCAATTATTCGTCTGTTGAAGTTGAACTCTGTTCAGTTTGGTATTTTGTGACTAGACGTATGACGTGTTAGTTATGCATATTTGATTTTGAAGATGTGATCTGCCATATTGCCCTCGATGAAGACAAGAGTTTAGACCTTTTTTTTTCAATCACGGAATAATTAAGACATCCGTGACCTGCCCTAAATGCAATAGTGCTTGTATTTTAAGAAAAGACCAGAAGGTCTTTAGGTGCCGTAAAAAAAATCCTAAAAATAAACGTGTGTCGTTTCAGTTTGAGGGCAGGCATAGATGAAGCCAAAGCATTGGATGTTTTTATCAATTATAGTGTTATTCTCTCATCCTTAACTTGCCCAAAATGTGACAGTGAGTGCCTAATACGAAAAGATCAGAAGATATATAGGTGAAATAACCAATATTAACCTGTTAGGTTAATTGAATGCCCGGTTAGGTTAATTGAATGCCTGGTTAGGTTAATTGAATGCCCGGTTAGGTTAATTGAATGCCTGGTTAGGTCAACTGTAGGCCCTTGATGATTGGTTAGGTTATCATGATATTTTCGTTAGTTTAAACGAAAATTACAAGGGCAAACTTGTCTGGTTAATTTTGAGGTGTTTTGCATGTTTTTTGTGGTAATGCAGGTATTTCTTTACTATTACACTGGTCTCCGGTAGAAAGTTTTAAAAGGTGGTTTTCAATGTTTTTCAATGTGCTGAATTAAAAAATGATACTCATTTCTTTTGCAAATGATTTGTTAGAGTTATTGAAGCTTAAACTCTCTAATGGGAAAAGGGTAAAAAAATGGCTCTTCCACTGATTAAGGTGATTAACCTATGGAAAACTGATGAGTGGGTAGTTGGGAGGTAACGAAAATGGTTCACTGAGTAGGTAGGTAGTTAATCTAACAATCATTAAATTCCTTTTATGTCAATAACTGGGTGGAAGAAACCAATTGGTTGCTCACCAGAGTTATTCTCCACACTAGTATTTATATACTGTGTGGGAGGAGTGTGCTCGGTAATGGAGATACATTACCGCTAAACCAACCGAGGAATAAACCAAGACAACGCTGGTACAAGAAGCCCCGCGAAGAGGAGAAGAAAAAGGAGAACAAAGGAGAACGAAAACGAAGAACGGGGCGAGAGGACGTACCAGCAAAGTGCGCTCTCGAAAACATAACCGGAGAAGGGAGACACTCCGATAACAAAAAGTAAGTGACTAATTGAGTTTTTACACCAAAGTTAATCTCATTAAATTAAGCTGGGTCAGACAAGTTAGGCCTACATTGTGGCCTAAGACCCAGCATCAACTCATAGCTTAACAAAGGTGAAGGTAGATTGCCCTAACCTAATTCTTGTGAGGAATCCTACTGTGGACCTCAATTTATCTGCCCGCTCTGGACCATTTCCGGAATCTCTAGGCTGACCCCTCTAGGCTAGACTTGATCTACTCTATAGTTAGACTGGAGATATAAGGGGTGGGTTAATTGTGGACCAATTCATACAGAGCATTTTTCGCATTGGTGGTCCGTGTGTGGGGAATTTACAAACCTTAACCTTACTTAACAAAAATTGCAGAATTAGGCTAAATGGTCTAGCCTAAGCCTAACCTGAGCAAGCCTAATTAGGTCTACAACCTAGGGCCTAACTAGGAAACATTTACATTTAAGGAGTCTCATTCTCTTATAAGCTTAGACCTGAGTGACACACAAGTACTTGGGGGGGATTAAACCAAATTTAAACTTGACTGTTTTGTCTGTGCTCTCTCTTCTCTGGTAATTTCTTCTTGTCCTCTATTTCATTACGATCCCCAGTTAAACAATTTTGACTTAGACATGGACAGTGCAGAATTGAAAAAGTTAAAAAAGAAAAGGGGGGCAAAGTTGGGAGCTGTTACAAAGGCTGTGAACACTTTTAACAATATTACACAACCAGGTAAGAAAAATATAGAGTGTGTAATTATTAAATTAGAAATTAAAAAGAAGGAAATAATAGCCATTAATGAGAGTATTTCCGAGTTAGTTGAATCCGAAATGGCTGAAGAACAATTGATAGACCTTTACGCTGATGATGATGATCAGGTAAGCTCAATTGAACAGCAAATAAGGGAACTACGGTCTCGTTTGACTGACTTAACACCAAAAAAACCTAATTCTGATTTTAATCAAAGTAGGGCTAACCTTCAACAAAATTTAAGTGGCATGCAAAATCCTGAGTCACAAGAATTGAGGGCTCAGTTACCCATTTTGCAAATACCAACATTTGAAGGGGACACGGTACAATTCCCATCTTTCATTGACAAATTTGAGAATTTAATAGGTAATAAACCTTATATTTCAACTGTTGAAAAGTTTAGTTACTTAACTAGTTCCCTTAAAGGCCCAGCCTATAACCTGATAGCCTATTTACCAGCCGTAGGGGATTCATATGAAGTAGCTATTGATCTTTTAAAACGTAATTACGTTAATAAAGATGTGATTATATATGAATTATCTCAACAAATTTTTGAATTTGTACCCATAAAAGATAACCATAGTGATATGGAAAATTTTTATACAAAATTAGAAGCTATTATAGGACAACTGGTTAGCAATGAGATAGATATTAAAACTTCATCTTGGCTTATACAAAGCATAGTACTTAGGTGCCTTCCTTCGAGGGTTAAAGATAATTTAATTCTAAAGACGGGAGAAAATTATCCTAATTTAGCACAAATAAGACAACACTTCCCCAATATCCTAACTAATTACAACTTGAG
Organism: Bathynomus jamesi; assembly: GCA_023014485.1. NCBI lineage: Eukaryota > Metazoa > Arthropoda > Malacostraca > Isopoda > Cirolanidae > Bathynomus > Bathynomus jamesi. The sequence goes on from JAJOZX010002869.1 coordinate 464,890, forward strand.
AGATTTTCCAACACATAAGACCCAGACTATGGATAAACCAAAGACTGTTCCCAGAGACCAACTAGCTACAGCCAAACAGACAAAACTTGATACTGTAGAATCAAATGTGACCAACTATAATACACGAACACCTACATTACAGAACTTTAATGTAACTGCTGCCTCAACTTACACACCACATTGCAAATTTTGTGCAAGTAATGAACACAGTAGTACTGGGTGTGACAAATATTCAGACTTTAACCAAAGGGCTAAAAGATGTGAACAGTTGAACCTGTGTAAAAAGTGTACTGGCCAGGGACATTATAAGAAAGACTGTAAATCTAGGTTAAGATTCAAGTGTAAGTTTTGTAAAAGTTTACGACATGTCTCATCAATGTGTGATTCACCAAAGTGTCCAAATAATAGTACTCAAACTCAAAAGATACCTCCCCAAACAAAGGTAATCAAGAAAATGCCACTTTCATGGGACATTCTGCTTGTTCAAACAATGTAACAAGAAATACTGAGATTCTTTTACCAACTATTACTTTGGACTTAGTGAATAGTGAGGGTAGTACCACTCCAGTGAGATGTCTTATAGACTGTTGTTCTCAACAAACATTTGTTTCAAAAAATGTAGTTGATAAATTGGGTTTGACACCAAACCCGAATGAACAAAACCTCAATATTGCGTCCTTTGTTAAGGATAACTCGGACAAAAATAGCTATAAGACAATTGACCTGGAACTACATATGGAAAACTGATGAGTGGGTAGTTGGGAGGTAACGAAAATGGTTCACTGAGTAGGTAGGTAGTTAATCTAACAATCATTAAATTCCTTTTATGTCAATAACTGGGTGGATGAAACCAATTGGTTGCTCACCAGAGTTATTCTCCACACTAATATTTATATACTGTGTGGGAGGAGCGTGCTCGGTAGTGGAGATACATTACCGCTCAACCAACCGAGGAATAAACCAAGACAAAGCTGGTACGAGAAGCCCCGCGAAGAGGAGAACAAAGGGAGAACGAAAACGAAGAAGGGGGCGAGAGGACGTACCAGCAAAGTGCGCTCTCGAAAACATAACCGGAGAAGGGAGACACTCCGATAACAAAAAGTAAGTGACTAATGAGTTTTACACCAAAGTTAATCTCATTAAATTAAGCTGGGTCAGACAAGTTAGGCCTACATTGTGGCCTAAGACCCAGCATCAACTCATAGCTTAACAAAGGTGAAGGTAGATTGCCCTAACCTAATTCTTGTGAGGAATCCTACTGTGGACCTCAATTTATCTGCCCGCTCTGGACCATTTCCGGAATCTCTAGGCTGACCCCTCTAGGCTAGACTTGATCTACTCTATAGTTAGACTGGAGATATAAGGGGTGGGTTAATTGTGGACCAATTCATACAGAGCATTTTTCGCATTGGTGGCACGTGTGTGGGGAATTTACAAACCTTAACCTTACTTAACAAAAAATTGCAGAATTAGGCTAAATGGTCTAGCCTAAGCCTAAGCTAATCAAGCCTAATTAGGTCTACAACCTAGGGCCTAACTAGGAAACATTTACATTTAAGGAGTCTCATTCTCTTATAAGCTTAGACCTGAGTGACATAAGTACTTGGGGGGGATTAAACCAAATTTAAACTTGACTGTTTTGTCTGTGCTCTCTCTTCTCTGGTAATTTCTTCTTGTCCTCTATTTCATTACGATCCCCAGTTAAACAATTTTGACTTAGACATGGACAGTGCAGAATTGAAAAAGTTAAAAAAGAAAAGGGGGGCAAAGTTGGGAGCTGTTACAAAGGCTGTGAACACTTTTAACAATATTACACAACCAGGTAAGAAAAATATAGAGTGTGTAATTATTAAATTAGAAATTAAAAAGAAGGAAATAATAGCTATTAATGAGAGTATTTCAGAGTTAGTTGAATCCGAAATGGCTGAAGAACAATTGATAGACTTTACGCTGATGATGATGATCAGGTAAGCTCAATTGAACAGCAAATAAGGGAACTACGGTCTCGGTTGACTGACTTAACACCAAAAAAAACCTAATTCTGATTTTAATCAAAGTAGGGCTAACCTTCAACAAAATTTAAGTGGCATGCAAAATCCTGAGTCACAAGAATTGAGGGCTCAGTTACCCATTTTGCAAATACCAACATTTGAAGGGGACACGGTACAATTCCCATCTTTCATTGACAAATTTGAGAATTTAATAGGTAATAAACCTTATATTTCAACTGTTGAAAAGTTTAGTTACTTAACTAGTTCCCTTAAAGGCCCAGCCTATAACCTGATAGCCTATTTACCAGCCGTAGGGGATTCATATGAAGTAGCTATTGATCTTTTAAAACGTAATTACGTTAATAAAGATGTGATTATATATGAATTATCTCAACAAATTTTTGAATTTGCACCCATAAAAGATAACCATAGTGATATGGAAAATTTTTATACAAAATTAGAAGCTATTATAGGACAACTGGTTAGCAATGAGATAGATATTAAAACTTCATCTTGGCTTATACAAAGCATAGTACTTAGGTGCCTTCCTTCGAGGGTTAAAGATAATTTAATTCTAAAGACGGGAGAAAATTATCCTAATTTAACACAAATAAGACAACACTTCCCCAATATCCTAACTAATTACAACTTGAGAGATTTCCCAACACATAAGACCCAGACTATGGATAAACCAAAGACTGTTCCCAGAGACCAACTAGCTACAGCCAAACAGACAAAACTTGATACTGTAGAATCAAATGTGACCAACTACAAAACACGAACACCTACATTACAGAACTTTAATGTAACTGCTGCTGCCTCAACTTACACACCATATTGCAAATTTTGTGCAAGTAATGAACACAGTAGTACTGGGTGTGACAAATATTCAGATTTTAACCAAAGGGCTAAAAGATGTGAACAGTTGAACCTGTGTAAAAAGTGTACTGGCCAGGGACATTATAAGAAAGACTGTAAATCTAGGTTAAGATTCAAGTGTAAGTTTTGTAAAAGTTTACGACATGTCTCATCAATGTGTGATTCACCAAGTGTCCAAACAATAGTACTCAAACTCAAAAGATACCTCCCCCAAACAAAGGTAATCAAGAAAATGCCACTTTCATGGGGCATTCTGCTTATTCAAACAATGTAACAAGAAACACTGAGATTCTTTTACCAACTATTACTTTGGACTTAGTGAATAGTGAGGGTAGTACCACTCCAGTGAGATGTCTTATAGACTGTTGTTCTCAACAAACATTTGTTTCAAAAATGTAGTTAATAAATTGGGTTTGACACCAAACCCGAATGAACAAAACTCAATATTGCGTCCTTTGTTAAGGATAACTCGGACAAAAATAGCTATAAGACAATTGACCTGGAACTACATTTAGAAAGTAAATTCAAGAAAATTGAAGCAGTTATTATTTCTAAAGTAGGACAAAACAAACTGGTTATACCCAAACTAGAACAAACCATAAATCATTTGAAAAAACACTACAAAATAGGCTGATAGACATATCACTAACACACAATAGCTAACATTGAAATGCTAATAGGGGCAGATTATATTAATCTTATTCATAAGGGCATAGTAGAGATAGGTAATGGTATAGCTATTCAGACTCCATCAGGATAGCCCCTTTGGGTGACCTATCAGAATACAACCTAGACCTAAACCAAAACAGTGCATGACCAACAAATACTATGTGCCTCAACTCAGTCCTACATAACACCTGTAAGAATAGCAACACTTTGAATAATATTATCTCAACTGAGAACATTAATTCATCATTATCAAATGAAACTTTGGATGAGGCAATTCAAACTTTATGGTTGCTAGAATCTGTGGGTATACATGACACACATCAAACTTCAGAAGATCAGTTAATGGTAGAAAGATTTGAAGACACCATTCAGTGTAAAGACAATAGTTATTTTATTGAGTTACCTTGGAAAATAAATTGTCCAACTTTAAGATATAATCTCAAAGTAGCTAAAGGACATTTATATAAAGTAATGAAAAAACTCAACAAGAAATAATGTAAAAATATATAATGATGTCTTCAAAGAACAGCTACAGAAAGGCTTCATTGAAGAAGTAACAGATAACCCTTTTAAAAAAGATGGTTGTCATTATTTAACCCACAGGGGGGTTTATCGACAAGATGCCCCAACAACAAAACTCAGAGTAGTATATAATTGTAGCCTCAAAGACAGTGATAAACACAGTTTGAATGATTGCTTGATTGAGGGTCCTAATCTCATTTCTGACCTTGTGAAGATCTTACTGAGGTTCAGGTTAGACAAATATGCTGTACAAAGTGACATTTCGAAGGCATTTTTGAGAATAAATCTTAAAAATGAATATGATAAGAACCAACTTAGGTTCTTATGGTTCAAGGATCCATTTGATTTGAATAAAGGGTTCATAACCTATAGATTTAATGTTGTGTTGTTTGGAGCCAATTGCTCACCTAGCCTATTAGCATTGACAATTAAACATCATTTAAACCAGTTTAATAATCTCTAACATTGAACTTCCTTAAGGAACATTTTTACGTAGACAATCTAATAGGCTCAACGACAACAAAATCTGAATTATCTGAAGTCTATGAAACACACTCTCAAAACATTATGCAACAAGGTAACTTTGAACTTAGAGAGTGGATTTCAAATAATGAGGATTTAAACAAAAGATTTTAAAAGGGATAATAATGGTCTTACTGAGCCATCAGACAGAGTTAAAACTTTAGGTATGAACTGGTATTTGGATGCAACTTCTAACAGTCATGATTCAATCTGTACTAAAGGTTTTAAACTTGATGAGGAAGCAAATACTAAAAGACAAATATTATCAGAGGCTTCCCAAAATTTTTGATCCTATGGGTCTATTCCTGCCTTCAACAATAAAATCAAAGATTCTCCTCCAAGAATTTGGAGGACAAATGTTGGGTGGGATGATCCAATAACAAATGAAAAATCAAAAATCTTGGAAGAAGTTAGCTACTGATTTAAAAAAAGTGCAGAACATTAAAAATTCAAAGGTGCTGTGGGTTTAGGGATAAGCCCCAGAGGCTTCATGTGTTTGCTATGCAAGCACACAAGCTTATGGGTGCTGTGCGTATCTTGTAAGCCCTACAGAAAGTCATCTAATTTATGCAAAAGGGAAAGTTGCACACCTCTCAAACCTACCCGAACCATACCTCAATTGGAACTATTGGCTGCTACATTAGCCATTAAAACCATTTTCATTGCTTAAGGATGCTTACTACGATGTGTTTCATAAACTAATATCCACGTGTCTGGCTTGACAGGTCAGATTTGTCTTGCATGGATACGGAATGATAGCATTAATAGTAAGAATATCTTTGTAAGAAATAGGCTAAAAAGAAATAGCTGACGCTAAATGAAAGCCTACAAGTAAACTTTCACTATGTTCCAACTAAACAGAATCCAGCAGACTTTCTGACCAGAGGTTATCCTACAAGTTGTTGAAGTCAAACAAAACTTGGTTTATGGGACCTAAGTGGCTCTGTAATACAGACCAATGGCCTGTGGAACAAGTTAACTTGACATTAAATTTAATCTTTTCAAAATGAAAAGTTGAACCAATCACTAATTATGAAAGTATTCTGATTTCAACAAACTTGTTAGGGTGACAGCCTACTGTTTGAGGTTTGCTCACAACTGTTTAGCTACAATTAACAAAACAGCTAAATAAAAATAATCATAATTATACAGAAGTTGCAACCCAATACTGGATAGGCCAAGCCCAACAAAAATACAATAAAGAGTTAGAATTCTTAACTAATGGGAAACAACAAAGAACTGTACCATCAGTAGTTGTGGATCTAAACTTGTTCAGGAGATGAGAAGGCCTTCTAAGGTGTAAAGGGAGATTAGACAAATCAAAACTGTCATACAAAAGCAAAAATCCAATCCTTTTACCTAGATTTAGCTATTTGACAACATTAATAATCAGAAAACACAATGATGTATATCATATGGGGGTACCACAGACACTAACTACATTAAGAAAAACTTATTGGATACCCAAGGGAAGGATCACTGTTAAAACAGTCCTGAGTGAGTGTGTTACATGTAGGCGTATTCATGCTAGGCCCTATAGGAAACCAAATCCTCCTGCTTTGCCAGAGGAGAGAGTTACTCTCAACAGACCCTTTGAGACTGTAGGCATTGACTATACAGGAGCATTGACTGTAGGGGTGGGTGACACTGAACAAAAAATGTACATTGTACTGTTTACATGTGCAGCCTCACGAGCTGTTTATTTGGATGTTGTGGAGGACCTAACAGCAGAATCTTTTGTTGCTGTCTTTAAGAGATTCTGTGCACGACATTCAGTACCCAAGACAGTTTGGACTGACAATGCTACATATTTCAAAGCTGGTGAACAAGTCATCCACGACTTGTTAAGCAATGAAATCACACAATTATATATACAAAATCAAACATAAAGTGGAAGTATATTCCGTTGCCTCTCCTTGGTATGGTTCTATCTGGGAGAGGAATATACAACAGTAAAGAATTGCTTGAAGAAAGCAATTGGCAAAAAACAGATACACTTATTTGGGTTACTCACTCTCCTGGCTGAGATTGAGAACATCATTAACAATAGGCCACTCACTTATGTGAGTGACAACATTAATGACCCAGAACCATTAACTCCAAATCATTTGATTCGGGGAGAACAAGTTAGTCTCCTGCCGGACTACAATATAGACTCTTCAGAAGACCCAAACTGGACTCAACGACATGATGAGCTCCAGACTAAGTTACAACATTTAACTAGAGTTAAAGCTCATTTCATAAAACAGTGGAAAACTGAGTACTTGATGGGTCTAAGGGAGAGACATAAACAAATGACTAAGAAGGATTGGTCTGACACAATTAAGGTAGGGGACCTTGTTCTCATACATGACAGTACTCCAAGACAAACTGGCCTCTGGCTAGAGTTTCAGAACTCAGACCAGGGGCAGACGGGTAACAAGAGTGGTCAAATTAAGGACTTCAACAGGTGACACAACAAGAGACATTTCTCTTTTGTACCCTTTAGAGTCTGGACCCAAAACAGTGGACTTTGGAGAACCTTCTCCACTGACAGTAACAACTGGAGACACTGAACTTCCAGTAACTATTCCTTTGACAGTAGGAGTGGTAACGCATCCTACTACAACATTGACAGACACAAGACCTCAGCGACAAACAGCATTAAAGGCGCGACTATTTTTACAACAAAAAATAGATGCTGGGGAATTGTAATTTTATCTTCTAACTTTCATTTTTTCTTTTCATATGGTAAAGACCATAGACAGTTTCATCCTATGGATGTATATTTTTCTTCTAATTAAATGCTACACCTTCTCCATGAGAAGGTGAGGATAGGCACTGTTAATCAGATTAACAGGCATTTACAGTTAAATAGTTAGCTAGTCTACACTCAGACAAAAATTGGTGACAATGACACCAAAATTTTTATCTCCCGGGGCCCCCAGTATATGGAAACTGATGAGTGGGTAGTTGGGAGGTAACGAAAATGGTTCACTGAGTAGGTAGGTAGTTAATCTAACAATTATTAAATTCCTTTTATGTCAATAACTGGGTGGAAACCAATTGGTTGCTCACCAGAGTTATTCTCCACACTAGTATTTATATACTGTGTGGGAGGAGCGTGCTCGGTAGTGGAGAAACATTACCGCTCAACCAACTGAGGAATAAACCAAGACAAAGCTGGTACGAGAAGCCCCGCGAAGAGGAGAACGAAAACGAAGAACGGGGCGAGAGGACGTACCAGCAAAGTGCGCTCTCGAAAACATAACCGGAGAAGGGAGACTGATAACAAAAAGTAAGTGACTAACTGAGTTTTGACACCAAGTTAATTACATTAAATTAAGCTGGGTCAGACAAGTTAGGCCTACATTGTGGCCTAAGACCCAGCATCAACTCATAGCTTAACAAAGGTGAAGGTAGATTGCCCTAACCTAATTCTTGTGAGGAATCCTACTGTGGACCTCAATTTATCTACCCGCTCTGGACCATTTCCGGAATCTCTAGGCTGACCCTCTAGGCTAGACTTGATCTACTCTATAGTTAGACTGGAGATATAAGGGGTGGGTTAATTGTGGACCAATTCATACAGAGCATTTTTCGCACTACATTTAGAAAGTAAATTCAAGAAAATTGAAGCAGTTATTATTTCTAAAGTAGGACAAAACAAACTGGTTATACCCAAACTAGAACAAACCATAAATCATTTGAAAAAACACTACAAAATAGCTGATAGACATATCACTAACAACACAGTAGCTAACATTGAAATGCTAATAGGGGCAGATTATATTAATCTTATTCATAAGGGCATAGTAGAGATAGGTAATGGTATAGCTATTCAGACTCTATCAGGGATAGCCCCTTTGGGTGACCTATCAGAATACAACCTAGACCTAAACCAAAACAGTGCATGACCAACAAATACTATGTGCCTCAACTCAGTCCTACATAACACCTGTAAGAATAGCAACACTTTGAATAATATTATCTCAACTGAGAACATTAATTCATCATTATCAAATGAAACTTTGGATGAGGCAATTCAAACTTTATGGTTGCTAGAATCTGTGGGTATACATGACACACATCAAACTTCAGAAGATCAGTTAATGGTAGAAAGATTTGAAGACACCATTCAGTGTAAAGACAATAGTTATTTTATTGAGTTACCTTGGAAAATAAATTGTCCAACTTTAAGAGATAATCTCAAAGTAGCTAAAGGACATTTATATAAAGTAATGAAAAAACTCAAACAAGAAATAATGTAAAAATATATAATGATGTCTTCAAAGAACAGCTACAGAAAGGCTTCATTGAAGAAGTAACAGATAACCCTTTTAAAAAAGATGGTTGTCATTATTTAACCCCAGGGGGGTTTATCGACAAGATGCCCCAACAACAAAACTCAGAGTAGTATATAATTGTAGCCTCAAAGACAGTGATAAACACAGTTTGAATGATTGCTTGATTGAGGGTCCTAATCTCATTTCTGACCTTGTGAAGATCTTACTGAGGTTCAGGTTAGACAAATATGCTGTACAAAGTGACATTTCGAAGGCATTTTTGAGAATAAATCTTAAAAATGAATATGATAAGAACCAACTTAGGTTCTTATGGTTCAAGGATCCATTTGATTTGAATAAAGGGTTCATAACCTATAGATTTAATGTTGTGTTGTTTGGAGCCAATTGCTCACCTAGCCTATTAGCATTGACAATTAAACATCATTTAAACCAGTTTAATAACTCTCTAACATTGAACTTCCTTAAGGAACATTTTTACGTAGACAATCTAATAGGCTCAACGACAACAAAATCTGAATTATCTGAAGTCTATGAACACTCTCAAAACATTATGCAACAAGGTAACTTTGAACTTAGAGAGTGGATTTCAAATAATGAGGATTTAAACAAAAGATTTTAAAAGATAATAATGGTCTTACTGAGCCATCAGACAGAGTTAAAACTTTAGGTATGAACTGGTATTTGGATGCAACTTCTAACAGTCATGATTCAATCTGTACTAAAGGTTTTAAACTTGATGAGGAAGCAAATACTAAAAGACAAATATTATCAGAGGCTTCCAAAATTTTTGATCCTATGGGTCTATTCCTGCCTTCAACAATAAAATCAAAGATTCTCCTCAAGAAATTTGGAGGACAAATGTTGGGTGGGATGATCCAATAACAAATGAAAAATCAAAAATCTTGGAAGGTTAGCTACTGATTTAACAAAAGTGCAGACATTAAAATTCAAAGGTGCTGTGGGTTTAGGGATAAGCCCCAGAGGCTTCATGTGTTTGCTGATGCAAGCACACAAGTTTATGGGTGCTGTGCGTATCTTGTAAGCCCTACAGAAAGTCATCTAATTTATGCAAAAGGGAAAGTTGCACCTCTCAAACCTACCGAACCATACCTCAATTGGAACTATTGGCTGCTACATTATTAAAACCATTCATTGCTTAAGGATGCTTACTACGATGTGTTCATAACTAATATCCACGTCTGGCTTGACAGTCAGATTTGTCTTGCATGGATACGGAATGATAGCATTAATAGTAAGAATATCTTTGTAAGAAATAGGCTAAAAGAAATAGCTGACGCTAATGAAAGCCTACAAGTAAACTTTCACTATGTTCCAACTAAACAGAATCCAGCAGACTTTCTGACCAGAGGTTTATCCTACAAGTTGTTGAAGTCAAACAAAACTTGGTTTATGGGACCTAAGTGGCTCTGTAATACAGACCAATGGCCTGTGGAACAAGTTAACTTGACATTAAAATTTAATCTTTTCAAATGAAAAGTTGAACCAATCACTAATTATGAAAAGTATTCTGATTTCAACAAACTTGTTAGGGTGACAGCCTACTGTTTGAGGTTTGGCTCACAACTGTTTAGCTACAATTAAACAAACAGCTAAATAAAAATAATCATAATTATACAGAAGTTGCAACCCAATACTGGATAGGCCAAGCCCAACAAAAAGAGTACAATAAAGAGTTAGAATTCTTAACTAATGGGAAACAAACAAAAGAACCTGTACCATCAGTAGTTGTGGATCTAAACTTGTTCAGGATGAGGAAGGCCTTCTAAGGTGTAAAGGGAATTAGACAAATCAAAACTGTCATACAAAAGCAAAAATCCAATCCTTTACCTAGATTTAGCTATTTGACAACATTAATAATCAGGAAAACCACAATGATGTATATCACTATGGGGGTACCACAGACACTAACTACATTAAGAAAAACTTATTGGATACCCAAGGGAAGGATCACTGTTAAAACAGTCCTGAGTGAGTGTGTTACATGTAGGCGTATTCATGCTAGGCCTATAGGAAACCAAATCCTCCTGCTTTGCCAGAGGAGAGAGTTACACTCTCAACAGACCCTTTGAGACTGTAGGCATTGACTATACAGAGCATTGACTGTAGGGGTGGGTGACACTGAACAAAAAATGTACATTGTACTGTTTACATGTGCAGCCTCACGAGCTGTTTATTTGGATGTTGTGGAGGACCTAACAGCAGAATCTTTTGTTGCTGTCTTTAAGAGATTCTGTGCACGACATTCGTACCCAAGACAGTTTGGACTGACAATGCTACATATTTCAAGCTGGTGAACAAGTCATCACGACTTGTAAGCCAATGAACATCACACAATTATATATACAAAATACAAACATAAAGTGGAATGATATTCCGGTTGCCTCTCCTTGGTATGGTTTCTATCTGGGAGAGGAATATACAGGACAGTAAAGAATTGCTTGAAGAAAGCAATTGGCAAAAAACAGATACACTTATTTGGGTTACTCACTCTCCTGGCTGAGATTGAGAACATCATTAACAATAGACCACTCACTATGTGAGTGACAACATTAATGACCCAAGAACCATTAACTCCAAATCATTTGATTCGGGGAGAACAAGTTAGTCTCCTGCCGGACTACAATATAGACTCTTCAGAAGACCCAAACTGGACTCAACGACATGATGAGCTCCAGACTAAGTTACAACATTTAACTAGAGTTAAAGCTCATTTCATTAAACAGTGGAAAACTGAGTACTTGATGGGTCTATAGGGAGAGACATAAACAAATGACTAAGAAGATTGGTCTGACACAATTAAGGTAGGGGACCTTGTTCTCATACATGACAGTACTCCAAGACAAAACTGGCCTCTGGCTAGAGTTTTCAGAACTCAGACCAGGGGCAGATGGGGTAACAAGAGTGGTCAAATTAAGGACTTCACGGTGACACAACAAGAGACATTTCTCTTTTGTACCCTTTAGAGTCTGGACCCAAAACAATGGACTTTGGAGAACCTTCTCCACTGACAGTAACAACTGGAGACACTGAACTTCCAGTAACTATTCCTTTGACAGTAGAGTGGTGACGCATCCTACACACATTGACAGACACAAGACCTCAGCGACAAACAGCATTAAAGCGCGACTATTTTTACAACAAAAAATAGATGCTGGGGAATTGTAATTTTTATCTTCTAACTTTCATTTTTCTTTTCTTCTGGTAAAGACCATAGACAGTTTCATCCTATGGATGTATATTTTCTCTTCTAATTAAATGCTACACCTTCTCCATGAGAAGGTGAGGATAGCACTGTTAATCAGATAACAGGCATTACAGTTAAATAGTTAGCTAGTCTACACTCAGACAAAAATTGGTGACAATGACACCAAAATTTTTTATCTCCCGGGGCCCCCAGTATATGGAAAACTGATGAGTGGGTAGTTGGGAGGTAACGAAAATGGTTCACTGAGTAGGTAGGTAGTTAATCTAACAATCATTAAATTCATTTTATGTCAATACTGGGTGGATGAAACCAATTGGTTGCTCACCAGAGTTATTCCACACTAATATTTATATACTGTGTGGGAGGAGCGTGCTCGTAGTGGAGATACATTACCGCTCAACCAACCGAGAATAACCAAGACAAAGCTGGTACGAGAAGCCCCGCGAAGAGGAGAACAAAGGGAGAACGAAAACGAAGAAGGGGCGAGAGGACGTACCAGCAAAAGTGCGCTCTCGAAAACATAACCGGAGAAGGGAAGACACTCCGATAACAAAAAGAAGTGACTAATTGAGTTTTTTACACCAAAGCTTAATCCTCATAAATTAAGCTGGGTCAGACAAGTTAGGCCTACATTGTGGCCTAAGACCCAGCATCAACTCATAGCTTAACAAAGGTGAAGGTAGATTGCCCTAACCTAATTCTTGTGAGGAATCCTACTGTGGACCTCAATTTATCTGCCCGCTCTGGACCATTTCCGGAATCTCTAGGCTGACCCCTCTAGGCTAGACTTGATCTACTCTATAGTTAGACTGGAGATATAAGGGGTGGGTTAATTGTGGACCAATTCATACAGAGCATTTTTCGCATACATTTAGAAAGTAAATTCAAGAAAATTGAAGCAGTTATTATTTCTAAAGTAGGACAAAACAAACTGGTTATACCCAAACTAGAACAAACCATAAATCATTTGAAAAAACACTACAAAATAGCTGATAGACATATCACTAACAACACAATAGCTAACATTGAAATGCTAATAGGGGCAGATTATATTAATCTTATTCATAAGGGCATAGTAGAGATAGGTAATGGTATAGCTATTCAGACTCCATCAGGGATAGCCCCTTTGGGTGACCTATCAAGAATACAACCTAGACCTAAACCAAAACAGTGCATGACCAACAAATACTATGTGCCTCAACTCAGTCCTACATCAACACCTGTAAGAATAGCAACACTTGAATAATATTATCTCAACTGAGAACATTAATTCATCATTATCAATGAAACTTTGGATGAGGCAATTCAAACTTTATGGTGCTAGAATCTGTGGGTATACATGACACACATCAAACTTCAGAAGATCAGTTAATGGTAGAAAGATTTGAAGACACCATTCAGTGTAAAGACAATAGTTATTTTATTGATTGTACCTTGGAAAATAAATTGTCCAACTTTAAGAGACAATCTCAAAGTAGCTAAAGGACATTTATATAAAGTAATGAAAAAACTTCAAAAAGATAATAATGTAAAAAACATATAATGATGTCTTCAAAGAACAGCTACAGAAAGGCTTCATTGAAGAAGTAACAGATAACCCTTTTAAAAAAGATGGTTGTCATTATTTAACCCACAGGGGGTTTATCGACAAGATGCCCCAACAACAAAACTCAGAGTAGTATATAATTGTAGCCTCAAAGACAGTGATAAACACAGTTTGAATGATTGCTTGATTGAGGGTCCTAATCTCATTTCTGACCTTGTGAAGATCTTACTGAGGTTCAGGTTAGACAAATATGCTGTACAAAGTGACATTTCGAAGGCATTTTTGAGAATAAATCTTAAAAATGAATATGATAAGAACCAACTTAGGTTCTTATGGTTCAAGGTCCATTTGATTTGAATAAAGGGTTCATAACCTATAGATTTAATGTTGTGTTGTTTGGAGCCAATTGCTCACCTAGCCTATTCATTGACAATTAAACATCATTTAACCAGTTTAATAACTCTCTTAACATTGACTTCCTAAGGACATTTTTACGTAGACAATCTATAGGTCACGACAACAAAATCTGAATTATCTGAAGTCTATGAACACTCTCAAAACATTATCAAACAAGGTAACTTTGAACTTAGAGAGTGGATTTCAATGATGAGGATTTAACAAAAAGATTTTAAGGGAAATAATGGTCTTACTGAGCCAAGACAGAGTTAAAACTTTAGGTATGAACTGGTATTTGGATGCAACTTCTAACAGTCCATGATTCATCTGTACTAAAGGTTTTAAACTTGATGAGGAAGCAAATCTAAAAGACAAATATTATCAGAGGCTTCCAAAATTTTTGATCCTATGGGTCTATTCCTGCCTTCAACAATAAAATCAAAGATTCTCCTCCAAGAAATTTGGAGGACAAATGTTGGGTGGGATGATCCAATAACAAATGAAAAATCAAAAATCTTGGAGAGTTAGCTACTGATTTAACAAAAGTGCAGAACATTAAAATTCAAAGGTGCTGTGGTTTAGGGATAAGCCCCAGAGGCTTCATGTTTTGCTGATGCAAGCACACAAGTTATGGGTGCTGTGCGTATCTTGTAAGCCCTACAGAAAAGTCATCTAATTTATGCAAAGGGAAAGTGCACCTCTCAAACCTACCCGAACCATACCTCAATTGGAACTATTGGCTGCTACATTAGCCATTAAAACCATTTCATTGCTTAAGATGCTTACTATGATGTGTTCATAACTAATATCCACGTCTGGCTTGACAGTCAGATTTGTCTTGCATGGATACGGAATGATAGCATTAATAGTAAGAATATCTTTGTAAGAAATAGGCTAAAAGAAATAGCTGACGCTAATGAAAGCCTACAAGTAAACTTTCACTATGTTCCAACTAAACAGAATCCAGCAGACTTTCTGACCAGAGGTTTATCCTACAAGTTGTTGAAGTCAACAAAACTTGGTTTATGGGACCCTAAGTGGCTCTGTATACAGACCAATGGCCTGTGAACAAAGTTAACTTGACATTAAATTTAATCTTTTCAATGAAAAAGGTTGAACCAATCACTAATTATGAAAGTATTCTGATTTCAAAACAAACTTGTTAGGGTGACAAGCCTACTGTTTGAGGTTTGCTCACAACTGTTTTTAGCTCAATTAACAACAGCTAAATAAAAACAATCATAATTATACAGAAGTTGCAACCCAATACTGGATAGGCCAAGCCCAACAAAAGAGTACAATAAAGAGTTAGAATTCTTAACTAATGGGAAACAAACAAAAGAACCTGTACCATCAGTAGTTTTGTGGATCTAAACTTGTTCAGGGATGAGGAAGGCCTTCTAAGGTGTAAAGGGAGATTAGACAAATCAAAACTGTCATACAAAAGCAAAAATCCAATCCTTTTACCTAGATTTAGCCATTTGACAACATTAATAATCAGGAAAACACACAATGATGTATATCATATGGGGGTACCACAGACACTAACTACATTAAGAAAAACTTATTGGATACCCAAGGGAAGGATCACTGTTAAAACAGTCCTGAGTGAGTGTGTCACATGTAGGCGTATTCATGCTAGGCCCTATAGGAAACCAAATCCTCCTGCTTTGCCAGAGGGAGAGTTACTCTCAACAGACCCTTTGAGACTGTAGGCATTGACTATACAGGAGCATTGACTGTAGGGTGGGTGACACTGAACAAAAAATGTACATTGTACTGTTTACATGTGCGCCTCACGAGCTGTTTATTTGGATGTTGTGGAGGACCTAACAGCAGAATCTTTTGTTGCTGCTGTCTTTAAAGATTCTGTGCACGACATTCAGTACCCAAGACAGTTTGGATGACAATGCTACATATTTCAAAGCTGGTGAACAAGTCATCCACGACTTGTTTAAGCAATGAAATCACACACATTATATATACAAACATACAAACATAAAGTGGAAGTATATTCCGGTTGCCTCTCCTTGGTATGGTTCTATCTGGGAGAGGAATATACAGACAGTAAAGAATTGCTTGAAGAAAGCAATTGGCAAAAAACAGATACACTTATTTGGGTTACTCACTCTCCTGGCTGAGATTGAGAACATCATTAACAATAGGCCACTCACTTATGTGAGTGACAACATTAATGACCCAGAACCATTAACTCCAAATCATTTGATTCGGGGAGAACAAGTTAGTCTCCTGCCGGACTACAAAATAGACTCTTCAGATGACCCAAACTGGACTCAACGACATGATGAGCTCCAGACTAAGTTACAACATTTAACTAGAGTTAAAGCTCATTTCATTAAACAGTGGAAAACTGAGTACTTGATGGGTCTAAGGGAGAGACATAAACAAATGACTAAGAAGGATTGGTCTGACACAATTAAGGTAGGGGACCTTGTTCTCATACATGACAGTACTCCAAGACAATACTGGCCTCTGGCTAGAGTTTCAGAACTCAGACCAGGGGCAGACGGGGTAACAAGAGTGGTCAAATTAAGGACTTCAACGGTGACACAACAAGAGACATTTCTCTTTGTACCCTTTAGAGTCTGGACCCAAAACAATGGACTTTGGAGAACCTTCTCCACTGACAGTAACAACTGGAGACACTGAACTTCCAGTAACTATTCCTTTGACAGTAGGAGTGGTGACGCATCCTACTACAACATTGACAGACACAAGACCTCAGCGACAAACAGCATTAAAGGCGCGACTATTTTTACAACAAAAAATAGATGCTGGGGAATTGTAATTTTATCTTCTAACTTTCATTTTTCTTTCTTATGGTAAAGACCATAGACAGTTTCATCCTATGGATGTATATTTATCTTCTAATTAAATGCTACACCTTCTCCATGAGAAGGTGAGGATAGGCACTGTTAATCAGATTAACAGGCATTTACAGTTAAATAGTTAGCTAGTCTACACTCAGACAAAAATTGGTGACAATGACACCAAAATTTTTATCTCCCGGGGCCCCCAGTATATGGAAAACTGATGAGTGGGTAGTTGGGAGGTAACGAAAATGGTTCACTGAGTAGGTAGGTAGTTAATCTAACAATCATTAAATTCCTTTTATGTCAATAACTGGGTGGAAGAAACCAATTGGTTGCTCACCAGAGTTATTCTCCACACTAGTATTTATATACTGTGTGGGAGGAGTGTGCTCGGTAATGGAGATACATTACCGCTAAACCAACCGAGGAATAAACCAAGACAACGCTGGTACAAGAAGCCCCGCGAAGAGGAGAAGAAAAAGGAGAACAAAGGGAGAACGAAAACGAAGAACGGGGCGAGAGGACGTACCAGCAAAGTGCGCTCTCGAAAACATAACCGGAGAAGGGAGACACTCCGATAACAAAAAGTAAGTGACTAATTGAGTTTTTACACCAAAGTTAATCTCATTAAATTAAGCTGGGTCAGACAAGTTAGGCCTACATTGTGGCCTAAGACCCAGCATCAACTCATAGCTTAACAAAGGTGAAGGTAGATTGCCCTAACCTAATTCTTGTGAGGAATCCTACTGTGGACCTCAATTTATCTGCCCGCTCTGGACCATTTCCGGAATCTCTAGGCTGACCCCTCTAGGCTAGACTTGATCTACTCTATAGTTAGACTGGAGATATAAGGGGTGGGTTAATTGTGGACCAATTCATACAGAGCATTTTTCGCAAACCCTTTATGGACGAGTCCGCAGCATATGCGGTCACTCTTGTTACCAGAACGTACAGGTTTTATTGTTATTGAAAACTAAATATTTTAGTAACTAGTCACTGAAATGATACACATTTTGGGTTCCTTTCTCAACAACTAAATGACATCTATATATAAACACGTAGAAACATTTATAGAAACAAGGCATTGTAGTACAATTTATATTATTATTTCTGGTGGACCTTAAGGTACCATCCATCGTTAAAAGGTTAAGGTAATTTTTAAATTTTTTTATAATTTTGGATAATGTTTGGGGTTGGGTTAGGTTAGGTTAGGTTGTTTTAGGTTCGGCCAATTTTGAAGGTGAAATTTATGTTTTTCCTATGGTTTTTGATGTGTTTTGTATTAACCTGACTTTCAAAATCTTCAGAAACCAATTGTTTTTGTGATTCTCCCCACCCAAAAACTCCCGGTTCCCACTGGGGGTCTCCCAGGTAAAAAAGGGTGGAAAGTTTTAAATGCTTTAAGCTTCAATAACTCTAACAAATCATTTGTGATGGAAATGAGTATCATTTTTTAATTCAGCACATTGAAAAATATTGAAAACCAGCCTTTAAAACTTTCTACTGGAGACTGGTGTAATAGTAAATATTTGCCATAATGCATTACATATGAGATCTCGTAACATGAACATATCCTATATGTTTGTTACGATATCTCAAAAACTACGCATTTGCACAGGAAATCAATGGCAGATTCATGCAAAGCATCTCAAAATTGACCAGAAACATTTGCTCTCATTATAAAACCAGATGGGGTAGGTAGGGTGTGTCAATTTTGTCAACTTTTTTCAAATCAATTTTGGTAGTGAAAATATAGTGTCTTTTCATATCAAAACTTAACTTGAAATTGGCCAACCAAAATGAAATAAAATAACCCTTACCTACATCAGTTTTACCTTAAAGTTTCAGAAATTGACTCTTTTACTAAATAGGTAATAGGACATAAATTGATTAACTATTCATCTGTCACAGAATTATCCCACTGATTGCATATGGAGTGTTTTCAAGGTCATATAGTTGTTTTACAATGTACAAGTCGCAACATGAAGAGAACTATCCCTCACTCTCAGTCCTCAGTTGCCTCTTAGATGTCATAGACGGTGGTTTGCTGTTATTGCTCTTGTACCTACTTCATAGTTATTCTACTAGACGAATACTACAGTTTAACTGTAAGTATGGATTATTGATTATTACAATTATTTATTATTATCATATTCTTCTGTCTAATTATGTTGTAATCCCATGAAATATTTTTTTTATTGAATTTTAGAACATCGAATGACTAAACATTGAAACATCGTAATTGATATAAAATACTTAAATGTTTTTCTTTCTTTTCAGATATTCCTAAGATGCCAAAATTGAAGACAAGAGGTCAGTTGTCATGCCACTTGAGCCTGTTAGTTGGTACAGGCAAGGAGCTTCCCGTATTAGAACTACCAACAGTGCGAGACATGCTGAGACTAGGGTTACTCCTTCATGAACAAAATACAAAGGCTAGAAGGAACTACACAGAGAAAGTGCTCATAAGGGACATGATTCCCCCTCTTCTGCATCAGTGGAAAAAAGCTAATGTGTTATTCAAACCACCTGTACTCAATCAGCATAGAACTATTGAGCTAAAATTAACAAAGCTATGGCACAAAGCAGTTGAGACATCACTTGGTAAAGGAAAACTAGCAAAGAAAAATAAATTTCTGCACACACTTGATACTCTTCTTGACATTTTTAACTGCCAGTGTCCCATAGAGTTGTGTTCTAAAGCCAATTGTTCTCCCTCATGCAGAAGAGAACCTCACCCTCACATTGATTGTCGCTGTTCTCGTGAGAAGAAGATCCCTGTTTTGGAGCTGGCTTTCATAAAGGCGCAGAGAACAAAGGCAGGAGGCCAAGGAAGTATGCAGATTGGTTCGGCAGATTATTCAGAAACCAAAAAACATCGTTATTGCTAAGAAAAAAGAGAAAATCCGAGAGAGAGGAAAGAAAGGAAGAAAAAGAAGAGTGAAGAAGCCACCCAAAGAGATGAACTCTATCAAGAGGTTTCTCACTTCTTTGAAAGCTCTTAAGATGAACAGAAAGAAGCAACATCAGATGATAGCTCCAAAATGCCATCTGAACCTTCGCTGAAGAGAATGAAATACAACACTAAAGACATCTCAAACATTGCCCTTGCCAGTATTCACCACCATATGGGGCTACGAGAGACTGCAGAGATTGCCACTGCCGCTTGGATAAATGCAGGCCTCATCAGCCAAGAGGATACATCCTTAGTGATAGATCATAAGATAAGAAGAGCACAAGAAAAAATAATGAAAGAAATATCTGATCAGCATGAAAAAGATTTGGAGGAAGGTCTCTCTTGCCTTTTGTTTGATGGAAGAAGAGATGACACAAAAGTTCTCCTAGAGGTAGAGGGAATGGACAGAAAGTTTCCCGGTCTCATCAAAGAAGAACACTACTCTGTGTGTTCCAAACCTGGTGGCTGCTATTTGTTTCACTTTGTTCCTGAAGCAGAAGTAGAAGGCAAGAAACATGCAGAGGCAATTGCTGATCAAATAATATGTTGGCTTCAAGAAAGAAGACTTGACAGTTCACTGCAGGCCGTTGGTGGAGACTCAACTGCGGTGAACACTGGATGGCAGGGTGGTGTTATGACGCATTTAGAGAAAAAACTTGGAAGAAGGCTTGTTTGGATTGTATGTGATTTGCACACAGGGGAACTACCTCTTCGTCGTCTCAGCCAGGAACTTGATGGTCCTACAAAGAGCAACAAGTGGTCAGGCCCCCTTGGCAACATGCTAGATGAAGCAACGGAATTAGAAATAAATACAAAATTTCCAAAGGTCGAAGTAGGCCCTCCCCTTCCAGTGTTGTCTGAAGAAGTTATCAAAGACCTCAGCACGGATCAATCTTATGCTTATCGTATTGTTCAAGCAATCAGATTAGGAGAGTTGCCTCAAAATCTGGCTCTCTTGGAGAATGGACCCATAAGTCACAGTCGTTGGTTAACTACAGCGATTTGTTTCTGCAGGATTTGGGTTTCCAAACATGCACTGAAGGGCAAAATGCTACAGAATTTGATGTTGATTGTTGAATTTATTATTGGGTTTTATCTTCCTCACTGGTTCAATGTAAAACTTAATCCAATGTGGATGGAGGGGCCCAACCACATCTTGTTTCAATTACAGCTACTGAGAACCCAAAGGAAAGTAGTGGTGGACATCATGTTACCTGTGGTGAGAAGGTCCGCTTGGTATGCTAGGCTAGAGGCAGTTTTGCAAGCAATACTCTGCAGCCAATGTACCAAAGAGTGAACTGAGGCTGTGGAAATCATTCTAAAGCTTAGAGGAACATCACTAGATGATGACCAGCTGGGAGACTGCTCTGTTCAGAAAAGGAAGGTACCTCCGATAAACGTCAATGCCACGAAATTGTCAGAATTAGTTAACGAGTTCAGAAGTTTTGGAGCCACCACTGACAACATGTATAATAAACAAAGATTTAACACAACTTAAAGAGGCCCCAATGCAAGTGCCAAAGTGGCCTTCTCACACTCAGTGTGGAGAGATGTGTGAAAATGGTCACAGAAGCAGCTAGTCAAATTTACAGTCATGAGAGGCGAGAAGACTACATCAAAGTGCAAGTAGCAAGCCGAATGCTGATGTCAAGGAACCACAGCAAAAAGGACATGACTCCATTGGTTACTTTCAAATAAAGACTCTGAATGATATCTTATTGCCACTTTAAATGTTGATAGGATGTTTGCGCACATTTGTTATTTTGTTACGAATTTATGGAAAAATGGAATTTTTGAATTAAAATTGATGTAGGTAGGAGTTATTTCTTATTGTTTTTGAGGCAAGGATATTATTTTGTTTGCCAAATGATTACATTAAATTACTACCAAATCACATGATTTTCAATTTAGTCATTTCACCCCCAAAATTGACACACCCTAGTAGGTAGGTATTATTAAGAGGAATGTTAGTTACAAGAGTAAGGAAGTCGTCTGTAAATTATATAATTCTTATGTTTGACCTCTCTCAGAATACTGTATTCAAGTTTGGTCCCCTCACCATAAATATGATATTGATATGCTTGAACGTGTGCAATGTAGGGCAACCAAGCTTGTCCCTAGCTTAAGAAAATTGAAATAGAAAGATCAAAAGAAATGGGCATATTTAGTTTCAAGAGACATTGTTTACTCACCTGGTTGGTTCTTCTGACAAGGGAGCATTAGCTAGGGTACAAAAAGCTCCAGAAGGAAGCAGAGGAACTCAAACCCGCAGGCATGCCAGTCCCTGTTAATCCCATTAAAACTAAATATTTACAACAAAGCTATGGACTGGAAAATGTACCTTAGCACACACAGATATAACGATTATATTGCATGCATATGAAACAAGGTAGATTCAATCAAATGTGCATACAGCTTAAAACCTAAACAGTCATACAGGCCTTTTTTGAAGCTCTCCAAACTGCCACTCTGCACCACCCATTCAGGCAAACTATTCCATTCAGACACACATCTGACACTAAAATATTGCCTTCTACACTCCAAAGCACTATCTATACTCATGGTCCACCTTGAAACAGTAGCCCCTGGTGAAGCCAGGGGCCAATGTAAAAAAGTCCTCAGGATGCAAACCAGATTTTTTCATGTTTTTTGTACATACAGTAGTAGGCAGATTTTCCAGTAACTGCATTTAAGGGTTAAAGTTTTTTTATCATTTTTAGGTTAATATATTTTCAAAGAAAGTTTTTGAGGGGGTTATTACTCCCCTTTCCTCCCTACACACACACACTGCAAAAATAAAAAATGAACTAAAAAAGTAAAAAAAAGTTTGAATCACTAGCTAGGTATTGGTATTATCTTTTTTCTCATTCCATGAATCTCTCTCATCTTGATGGGTAATAGATGCACATCTAAGTTCTTTATTACCCTGACAGGAGTCTTTCATGCTCGGAAGTGAAAGTGATTCAAGTGCATTCAGAATGCCAAAACTCAAGAAGTGATTCAAGTACAGGGGGTTCTCAGTATTCAAGTATTCATTATCTGATTCCCCACATTTATGCAGTCAAATAATTCCCCACACTTAAGAGGTTTCCACGGATAATGTATGTGGAATGTGGAAGCACAATGGAAAACTTTAAATTTCCCTCAGACTCGCTGTCTCTCTCACTTTCCCCTACCTCCAACACTCCACCCCCAACTCCAATGCTGCACACACACTCTCGCTAACTGTTGCTAGTGCTGAACCCATCCACAGTTTTCTGGTGTTTTTATTCTGATTTTGCTGATTTTTTGTGCTGCTGTTGCAGCCATGACTTCAAAGCATACTGCTAGTGGTAAAGCAGCTACCAGCCCTAAAAGAAAGCGTACCAGCTATGGGTTGGATGTGAAATTAGATGTCATTAAGCACAAGAAAAATGGTGAACAAGTGATAGACATTGCACGTACTCTTAACATCCCCGAAACTACCATTTATACCATACTTAAGAATGCAGCAGATTTAGAAGCAAAAGCTATGACAATGATAAGGCACTCTGAAATTAAAATAATACGCAGAAGGAGTGATGTAATGGAGATTATGGAAAGATGACTAGCAACATGGATAGAAGAGCTGTATCACCAGCACACACCCAGTACATAAAAGGGTTTAAAAAGTGTGTTTTACAAATGTTTTACCATAATTTTGAGTGTCATTTATTGTGTTAAGGTCCCAATTAAACCTTATTCTCTTTATTTCTTATGAGTTAAGCCATTGTATTGTGATTGTATTGAATGTA
This sequence comes from Bathynomus jamesi, assembly GCA_023014485.1. Classification (NCBI taxonomy): domain Eukaryota; kingdom Metazoa; phylum Arthropoda; class Malacostraca; order Isopoda; family Cirolanidae; genus Bathynomus; species Bathynomus jamesi. The sequence goes on from JAJOZX010002869.1 coordinate 488,490, forward strand.
CTGCCTCAACTACAGATGTACCATCTGTGTTATCATTTCCTTCATTATTTAACACAGTTAAGGAGTCTTGTCTAAATTGAGGCTCACCAAGGCAATAGTGACTGGCCTGGCTTGACCGTAAGGGTAACAAGCTACCACCTTCAGTACTTATAGGTATTTGCCACACCCCTCACCTTATACCTTATAGAAGAAACCTCCATTTGAGTATATATTACAATTAGTGATGTAGCGGATGTCATTTTTTTCACATCCGCGGATGCGGATGTTTGATTTCAACATCCGCGGATGCGGATGCGGATGCGGATGCCTACATTTTCGTTATTTTTTAGGATATATTCGAGATTTGTTGTGTTTAACGTATATAATAAGTTATTATACAGAGAGAGCTGTAGCTATAATGTAGTATAATTGATTAATTGTACAATAATTGCTGTACTTTTCTCTGAACATATAAAATAATATCAAGCATCTAACTAATATAGAAATCAATTAGTGAATTCGTCTGCAAATAAATTCGTTATATTTTGTTGAGTTTCAGCCACAATTAGAAACCATAATTGTGTTACCAGGATGCGGGACGTGAACCCAACTCAAATGCACCCCACCGACCTCTTTCCCCAACCTCCACCCTTATAGAAAGAGATCTTTAATTAGCTTGATAACTATTTATATTAAGTTTAAAGTTTTATTAGGCATATTTATAAATGAGTAATTAAAATAAAGTAAACTAAGATGTTCATCGTTTAATGTTCAAACTTAATTACAGGAAGGTTATGCTTAAGGAACATTAATTTTTCTGCCTTTTCTGCTGCCAGTCTGTTTCTCTTTTCATCATATATTAATCCAGCACTGCTAAATAATCTCTCGCTTGGTACGTTTGTTGGAGGACAGGCTAAATGTTTCCTTGCAAGTTTACTCAAGTATGGATAGATATTCTGCGTATTTTTCCACCAACTAATAGGATTGTCACATGCAGCCAGGCGTTTTTCTTGGTGATAGCTCTCGATCATTTTTACTACATTTTTTGACATCGCGTAGGTCTCGTCATTGCTGCTTGACTCAAGAAACTGAGAGACAGATTCTGTGATAGATTTGCTTGTTGAAAGTGTTGGTTCTGTCACTGAAACTTTTATTCTTTTGGTGGGTGGCGAAGCGACAGATTCAAGAGATTGAAGCTCTTCAACTGCTTTGCCAAGTGATGATTTAACTCGTTCTAATGTACTAGGTGAAAATAACTTAGCTTTGTAACGTGGATCTAAGTAGGTTGCAAGAGAGTAACTTCATACAAGAACAGCCTCTCGTCTTGTCGCTTGCATCACTTTTGCGCACAATGAACAAGTTCTATTAATATAGTAGAATTTGATAATTTCCGCTTATTAATGACATTTTATCTCAACGGTCCACATCCGCACGACATCCGCAGTCCAAAGTGCGGATGCGGATGCGAGAAAATGTGCGGATGTTCCGCGGATGCGGATGTGACCTACATCACTAATTACAATGGGGACTTGTGGGAATTAAAAGTATTTCTACCTTATTATTAATAGCCTTCATTTAACAAATATGTAGAAAGTATAACTATATAGTATATGCAAGTCTTCACTGTAATAATGTAAATGAGTAAGTAATGAAATTATCCTGATTCCTTTAGATGTTTTTAAGGGTCTGGAGAATCTATTCCTACATATGGTAGTAGTTGAAAATTTAAGTTGGTATTTGGTCAGGGTTAAGGCCATCATGTGCTGAAAAATTTGTTTATGAAAATATTTATTTATTTTGTATGGTTAGAAAGCTCTGAAAGAAAGCTTTCCAGTGATATCTTGGTTTTCTCTGTAGCTCCAAAAAATATGGGAGTTATGTTTTATAATGTTGAATTTGACCCCTCAGAGTCCCAATAAAGTAAAATATTCAGTGATCCATAAGTGGAAAGCTATTTGAACCACTCACTAGGTCAAATATTCTTTCCAGAAGAAAGAAATGGTTGAATGTGCTTATGTTTATTTCTGCTTAAAAATAAAAATACACTTGGACCCTGCTAATTTGACATATTTGGGGCTCTACTTTTGTTGAAATACCTGAAGGGTTCAAATTACAGTGAAATTGCAAAATTTGTTGGATATTTCAACATTTTGTTGAAATATAAGGGTTTTCCCAGGAACTTCAGAGGGTTAATTTGACTCTGAAGAAAATTCAAATAAATTTTGGAAGCTTGGTGAAATAATGTAGATATTTTGTTGAGCAAGGAGTTTACACACCTTGCCTTGAGGAAGCCTGATTGCAGCATCTCTAGACTGGATGCTAAAAGATAATTTTTAGTAAATAAATACTTGAATATGAATGTTATGAATACTAAAAAATAAATGGGAAATTTATTTCTTTAGCAATAAATACACACAGTATTTGTTCAGTTAATCCACAAATAATTATATTACAATACTAGATAAAAATTATCATGACCTACTTGTTGCAATGTATATTGTCACCCTTCTACCAATAATGTACATAGCATAACTGTAAGCTTAAGTTTCCATAAATCTTGGTAAAATTATGTTTTTCAGTACAAAATATAAATGGTAGATCTACAGAAGCTAAGGCTAACAAAGACCCTAAGATCCACTCTAAGGTTAGCCCAAGAGAAAGGAAAGAATAGGGGGTTAAGAGAAGAGAATAAGGGGTTGAGTAAGTAGCAACACCAATCACTCGTGGGTTAACATTCATTCAGAAAAAGAGAAAAAAAGACACCATCATCATCATCCACTGGCCACTGCTGACAAGTTGGAAAAATAGTCGGAGAGAATAGGAGAGGGGTGAAAGATGAAAAGAAGTAAAATAAGAATGCTTACAAACCATGCAAACACAGTCTTAACTCGCTGTCATAACATGCAAACTACAGACATGCAAGTAAGGAGAGGATAATAAAAAAAAAAGTAGGTAAAGTTAAACAAAAAGTGGGTTAGTTTATGCTACGAGCTACATCTATGTTCAAGTTAGTCTAATTTTTTTTTTTTAATTTTTTTGCTGGCATGTCACAAGCTGGCATTATCATCAACAGACTCATCCTCGACCACCACCACCAGAGCTCCTGTTGCTAATTTTTTTATTTTTTATTTTAAACAACTTTAATACTTTTAAAATGTCTATCTAAATGGTTCTTAAACATATTAATGCTGGTAGAGTTCACGACGGGCGTAGGGAGATTATTCCATTTATCAATTACTTTAAACGTAAAGAAGTTTTTAGCGATATTAGTAATGAAATGCCTGCCACACAACTTAAATCCATTATTATGAGTATTGCTATTATCAAAACTGAACAGTTTGTCAAAATTTACGTTATCGATGTTATTAACAATTTGGAAACTTCAATAAGCTCTCCCCTTAATCTAGTTTTGAGTGAATGCAAGTCTTACTATGTAATCCTATCTACATAAGGCTTGTTGCGCAATGACGGAATTAGTTTCGTAGTACGACGCTGAACCCTTTCTAACCTATCGATATCCTCACGCAAATACGGGCACCAAAACTGAATGGCATATTCTAAATGAGGCCTGACTAGGGACTTGTAAAGAGGCAATATAATATCCTTCGATTTAAATTAAAAATTATGCGCTATGAAGCCTAACATCCTATTAGCTTTTGCGCAAGACTCCAGGCACTGGTTCCTAACTTTTAAATCCTTAGATATGCGTACACCTAAATCTACTTCCTTGTCAATGCTTGCTAACACTATCATCCATCGTGTATGTGTAATTATTGTTATGAGAACCTATATGCAAAACTTAACATTTGTCTACGTTAAATTGCATTTGCCACTTAACCATCCACTCCATAATCCTATTTACATCGTCTAGGAGCCTATTTCTATTCTCATTAACAACCCTACCGCCTATTTTAGTATCATCCACGAATTTTGACATGTTACTAGTCAATCCTACATCTATGTCATTAATGTAGATTACAAATAGCAATGGGCCTAACACTGAACCCTGTGGGACACCGCTACCTACATCCAACCACCCTGATTCACTACCATTAACAACCACCTTCTGTCTCCTAGCACGAAGCCATTCCTCTAACCAGTTAGCTACCTGACCGTGTATACCATGCGCTTTAACCTTCGCAATTAATCTTCTATGCAGAACTGTATTGAACACCTTTTTAAAATCTAAAGTAATGTCAGCTGCTCTATGCCTATCATATTCATGCACTATTTCGTTATAAAATTCTAACAAATTAGTTAAACAAGATCTGTGTTGTCAAAACCCATGCTGACTACTATTAATAAAATCTCTACTTTCTAAGTGATCGATGATACGATCCCTAACTACGGATTCCAAAAGTTTACTGACAATTGACGTTAAGCTAATGGGCCTATAATTGGTAGCTAGTGTGTGGGTGCCTTTTTTAAAAATAGGCGTAACATTAGCTAATTTTAAGTCTTCAGGAATAATCCCCATTTCCAGCGACTGATTAAAAATCTTTGTTAAGATGCCGACAATAATGTCTTTCAAATCTTTCAAATGTCTGGGATAAAAAGCGTCAGGGCCTGGAGCCTTGCTAACTTTTAGCCTGTCGATATAATGCGCAATCTCACCCTCGTAAACAGTCATTTCATCCAAAATAGTCTTGCTACTAAATGGAATATCATCCACGTTGGGGACATTATTTACATCTTTTACGGTAAAAACTGTCGCAAAAAAGTTATTGAAAATACCTGCCATTGCCTGAGCGTCAGAAGCCAAAGTGCCATTAACATCCACTAGAGGGCCTATGTTATCTTTTATTGGCTTATGATTATTGATGTATTCAAAAAACTTATTTGGATTATGTTTACTATCTGCACTATAAGTATCTCTAAATTACGCTTAGCATTCCTAACTGATCTTTTAACGATGTCTAAGTTCGATATACGTATATATTAAAGTTAGCTGCCGTGCCATTGCACTTATTAAGTCTATACACTCTGTTATGCTCGTTTATGAACTTGCCTATTTCCCTAGTCCACCATTTGGGCCTACCATGATTTCTAGTGTGCTTGGGCCTACGAGGAATGAACTCCCTTTCAATATTCATAAAACTTTCTTTAAACACCTCCCAATGCAAATTTGTATCATTACCCATAAAGAGTAGTGTTTTCTATCAGCCAAACTCTGTTCATTCGTCAGCCAGACTCTGTACTGAACGGACGCATTTCCTGAGCTCTCTGATATTGCATCTACTTTTGTATATTGCTGAGAATTTTGCTTTTGGATAGCTTTGAATTTTATATACTTGCGTTTAAATTCACGTTGTTATAGTTAAGTAATCGAATATTAGTGGTTTTTAGCGATTTAGAAGTTTTCACAGCGTGCCGGCTTAATTTAATTTATACCTGTGACGGTTTAAACTAATTTTTAACTCCGCGATGCCATCGCAGAAAGCGTCGTGTGTTAGGTGTAAGGTTAACCGGTGGTATTCGGAATTTAGGAATTATAACGGCGGTCCTATGGCGATTACCGATAGATCAGTTTGTTTCTTTTGCGAGTTCATGGAGGAATTAGTTGACATAAAATGCAGCGTATGTGAGGTAGCGGAAAGACTTGCAACGTTTGATGAGGGCAGGGGTAGGGCTACGGTTGACGGAAGCCGAACCAATACTAACGGTGAAGACGTTAGTAATTTGAAGGGTGAGGTGCGTAACCTAGTTTCTAGTTTAGGTAGCTTGTCGGGAAGGTTAGATAGAGTTGAGGAAGAGGTTAAGGTTAGTCCGAGAGTAGTAGATAGCGAGGGATTTAGAGAGGTTAAGGGTGGAGCTAGGCCACGTACGTTAGGTGATAGGAATTCCCCCCTATCAAGGTTTCAAACCCTTTCGCCCATTTGGAAAGGGACGTGAATGAGGGGGAATATTTTAATGGGGGACTCTTTAGTGCGCCACATGGACAAAGAGTTCGTTGAACGGCATCCAACCAAGAGGAGGAGGGTCTGTCTCCCAGGGGCCAGGGTTGACAGAGTTAGAGACAAAGTGGATAGGATTGACATTGCCTCCCGTCACTCAATGTTGGTGATGATGGTAGGAGGCAAAGACTCGTATAGGCTCAATACGAGAGTGCCTGACCTTTTGGAGAGATATAGGGGGTTAATTAGGTCTTTGAAGGCGAGGTCAGATAGGTCTTTAGTTCTAGGTATTACCCCTAGGCATGGGTTGGGTCTTAGAATTACGTCAAAAACAATATTTTTGAATAACAAATTAGAAGAGATTTGTGCTGAGGAAAATGTACCCTTCGTAAAGCTGTGGTCCGAATTCAGTGATCCTAGCCTTTTTATAAAAGATGGAGTGCATTTTAATGAAATACGTAATACTAGGCTAGGTAGGCTAATAGATGAAAACGTGCGAAAGCTGTATAGGTCGAAGCCTTCTTTAAACGTTGTGGGTCCGGGGAACGCGGGCCCGACGTGATAAATAGTTTAAAACGCGGGCCCGTGTTAAAAAATAACTTAAACGTCTTTTATTGTAACATCCGTAGTATTAGAAATAAATTAAATGAATTAAAGGCGATAATTTATTCCGGCAATTATGATATAGTTGCTGTCACTGAAACTTGGTTAAATACCGTGACTCACGACTTGTTGGGGGAACTTGATATACCGGGTTTTAAACTCTTTACTAATGATAGGTTACATAGGTTTGGTGGAGGCATTTTGCTGTATATTCGTAATTCCCTTAGGGCTATCGAGGTTAAGTTAGATTTTCCAGCAGCAATTAATGCGATATGTGTGAAGTTAGGGCGCGTAGTATTAGTTTTAATTTTGTTGTTGTTTATAGACCTCCTGTTCAACCCCTCGATACAGATGCTAGATTTTACTCACTACTTGGTAATTTTATTGACAATCAGAATAGTATAATTGTTGGAGACTTTAACTGCCCTTATGTTAATTATGAGAATTTTACTGGTAACGAGGAGGGTTTGAGTTTATGGACGATAACTTTTTACGACAGATAGTTACCGAACCAAGGCATGGTGATAATATTTTAGATTTGGTGATGACGAATGGCGAGAATATAGTCGAAGGTTTAGAAGTAGGCGAGAGTTTAGGATGTAGTGATCATCAAATTCTTAGGTTTAAGTTATTGATAGAAAACACTAAGGATAGTAACGTAATAGAAGTCCCTGATTTTCGTAGGGCTAATTTTGATAGTTTTGCGGATAGGATGAGAGTAGTGGACTGGGATAACTTATTTATGGGTAATGACACAAATTTGTGTTGGGTGGCGTTTAAAGAAAGTTTTAGGAATATTGAAAGGTAGTTTATTCCTCGTAGGCCAAAGCGTGTTAGAAATTGTGGTAGGCCGAAGTGGTGGACTAGGGAAATAGGCGAGTTCATAAACGAGCATAATAGAGCATATAGACTTAATAAGCGCAATGGCACGGCAGCTAACTTTAATAGATATATCGAGCTTAGACGTCAGGTTAAAAGATCAGTTAGGAATGCCAAGCGTAATTTAGAGATACTTATAGCTGCGGATAGTAAACAAATCCAAAAAAGTTTTTTGAATACGTAATAATCGTAAGCCGGTAAAAGATAACATAGGCCCTCTAGTGGATGTTAATGGCGCTTTGGCTTCTGACGCTCAGGCGATGGCGGGTATTTTCAATAACTTTTTTGCGACAGTTTTTACCGTAGAAGACGTAAATAATGTCCCCGACGTGGACGATATCGTTCCATTTAGTAGCGAGACTATTTTGGATGAAATAACTGTTTACGAGGCTGAGATTGCGCATTATATCGATAGGCTAAAAGTTAGCAAGGCTCCAGGCCCTGACGCTTTTTATCCCAGACATTTGAAAGAAAAGTTATCGTAGGCCCCTTAACGAAGATTTTTAATCAGTCACTCGAAACGGGGATTATTCCTGAAGACTTCAAATTAGCTAACGTCACGCCTATTTTTAAAAAAGGCGACCGCGCAGTAGCTAGCAATTATAGGCCCATTAGCTTAACGTCAATTGTCGGTAAACTTTTGGAATCCGTAGTTAGGGATCGTATTATCGATCACTTAGAAAGTAGAGATTTGATTAATAGTAGTCAGCATGGGTTTCGACGCCATAGGTCTTGTTTAACTAATTTGTTAGAATTTTATAACGAAATAGTGCGCGAATACGATAGGCATAGAGCAGCTGACGTTATTTATTTAGATTTTAAAAAGGCGTTCGATACAGTTCCGCATAGGAGACTAATTGCGAAGGTCAAAGCGCACGGTATACGCGGTCAGGTAGCTAACTGGTTAGAAGAATGGCTTCGTGCTAGGAGACAGAGGGTCGTAGTTAATGGTAGTGAATCGGGTGGTTAGATGTAGGTAGCGGTGTCCCACAGGGTTCAGTGTTAGGCCCATTGCTATTCGTAATTTACATTAACGACATAGATGTAGGATTGACTAGTAACGTGTCAAAATTCGCGGACGATACTAAAATAGGCGGTAAGGTTGTTAACGAGGACGATAGAAATAGGCTCCAAGACGATGTAAATAGGATTATGGAGTGGACAGATAAGTGGCAGATGCAATTTAACGTAGACAAATGTAAAGTTTTGCATATAGGTTCTCGCAACAATAATTACACGTACACGATGGATGATAGGGAGTTAGCGAGCGTTGACGAGGAAGTAGATTTAGGCGTACGCGTATCTAAGGATTTAAAGGTTAGGAACCAGTGCCTGGAGTCTTGCGCAAAAGCTAATAGGATGTTAGGCTTCATAGCGCGTAATTTCGAATTTAAATCGAAGGATATTATATTGCCCCTTTACAAGTCCCTAGTCAGGCCTCATTTAGAATATGCCGTTCAGTTTTGGTGCCCGTACTTGCGTGAGGATATTGATAGGTTAGAAAGGGTTCAGCGTCGTGCCACGAAACTTATTCCGTCATTGCGCAACAAGCCTTATGAAGATAGGATTAAAGAGTTAGACCTGTATTCACTCGAAACTAGGAGATTAAGGGGGGAGCTTATTGAAGTTTTCAAAATCGTTAATAACATCGATAACGTAAATTTTGACAAATTGTTCACTTTCGATAATAGTAATACTCGCAATAACGGATTTAAGTTGCGTGGCAGACGTTTCATTACTAATATCGCTAAAAACTTCTTTACGGTTAAAGTAATTGATAAATGGAATAATCTTCCCGCGTCAGTCATTCATTCTACCAGCGTTAATATGTTTAAGAACCGTCTTGACAAACATTTTAAAAGTATTAACGTTGTTTAATTTAAAAAAACAAAGTTAGCAACAGGAGCTCTGGTGGTGGTGCTCGAGGATGAGTCTGTTGACAATGAATGCCAGCTTGTGACATGCCAGCGTGTGATGCCAGCAATAAAATTATTAAAAAAAAAAAAAAATTAGACTAACACGAACGTAGCTGTAGCTCGTAGCGTAAACTAACCCACTTTTTGTTTAACTTTACCTACTTTTTTTTTTTTTTTTTTCTCCTTACTTTGCATGTTTGTAGTTTGCATGGTATGACAGTGAGTTAAGACTGTGCTTGCATGGTTTGTAAGCGTTCTTATTTTACTTCTTTTCATCTTTCACCCCTCTCCTATTTTCTCCGACTATTTTTCTGACTTGTTAGCAGTGGCTGGCGGATGATGGTGAGACTTTTTTCCTCTTTTTCTGAATGAATGTTAACCCACGAGTGATAGGTGTTGCTCCTTACTTAACCCCTTATTCTCTTCTCTTAACCCCCTATTCTTTCATTTCTCTCGGGCTAACCTTAGAGTGGATCTTAGGGTCTTTGTTAGCCTTAGCTTCTGTAGATCTGTAGATCCTAAACTCTCGCCTACTTCTAAACCTTCGACTATATTTTTGCCATTCATCATCACCAAATCTAAAATATTGTCACCACGCATTGGTTTGGTAACCATCTGTCATAAAAAATTATCCTCCATGAACTTAATCAATCTCAAACCCTCCTCATCACCAGTAAAAGTCTCATAATTAACATTAGGGCAGTTAAAGTCTCTGATAATTATACTCTTCCGATTGTGAATAAAGTTATCAAGAAGTGCGTAAAATCTAGTATCGGTATCGAGGGGTTGAATGGGACGTCTATAAGCAACAAAATTAAAACTAATACTACACGCCCTAACTTCAACACATATTGCACCAGAAAATCTATCTTAACCTCGATAGTCCTAAGGGAATTATGAATGTACAGCAAAACGCCACCACCAAACCTATGTAACCTATCATTAATAGAGAGTTTAAATCCCAGTATATCAAGTTCCCCCAACAAGTCCTGAGTCACGGTATTTAACCACGTTTCAGTGATAGCAACTATATCGTAGTTGCTGGAATAAATTATTGCCTTAAATTTGTTTAATTTATTTCTAATACTACGCACATTGCAATAAAAGATTTGTTATTTTTTAACACAGGCTGGCGTTTTAAACTATTTTTCACGTCGGACCCACAACGTTTAAAGAAGGCTTCGACCTATACAGCTTTTATATGTTGTCATTTAACCTACCTACCTAGCCTAGCATTACCTATTTCATTAAAATGCACCCCCATCTTTTATAAAAAGGCTAGGATCACTGAATTCTGACCACAGCTTTACGAAGGGTACATTTTCCTCAGCACAAATATATATCAATTTATTATTCAAAAATATTGTTTTAGACATAATCCTAAGACCCAAACTGTGCCTAGGGGTAATACCTAAAACTAAAGACCTATGTGACCTCGCCTTTAGGGACCTAATTACCCCCCTATATCTCTCCAAAGGTCAGGCACTCTCGTATCAGGCCTATACAAGTCATTGCCCCCTGCCATCGTCACCAACATCGAGTGATGGGAGGCAACGTCAATCCTGTCCACCTCGTCTTGAACTCTGTCAACCCTGCCCCCTGGGAGACAGACCCCCCTCCTCTTGGTTGGATGCCGTTTAACAAACTCTGTGCCCATATGGCGCACTAAAGAGTCCCCAATTAAAATAGTTTCCCCCTCATTCATGTCCCTTTCCAAATGGGCAAAAGGGTTTGAAACCTCAATAGGGGGATTCCTATCACCTAACGTATGCGGCCTAGCTCCACCCTTAACTTCTCTAAATCCCTCCCCATCTACTAATCTCGGACCAACCTTAACCCCTTCCTCAACTCTATCTAACCTTCCCGACAAGCTACCTAAACTAGAAACTAGGTTACGCACCTCACCCTTCAAATTACTAATGTCTTCAATGTTAGTATTGGTTTGGCTTTTGTCAACCGTAGCCCTACCCCTGCCCTCATCAAGCATTGCAAGTCTTTTTTACTTCACGTACACTGTGTTTTATGTCAACTATTTCCTCCATTAACTTGTAAAAGAAACAAAATGATCTCTCGGTAATCGCCATAGGACTGCTGTTATAATCTTTAAATTCCGAATACCACTGGTTTACCCCACACCTAACACATGATGCTTTCTGCAATGGCATTGCACAGTTAAAAATTAGTTTATAACTGTCACAAGTTTAAGTTGAATTAAGCCAGCATGCTATGAAAACTTCTAAATCGCTAAAAACCACTAATATTCAATTACTTAACTATAACAATGTGAATATAAACGCTAGTATATAAAATTCAAAACTTTCCAAAAGTAAAATTCTTAGCAATATGCAAAAGTAGATGAAATATCAGAGCTCAGGAAATGCGTCCATTCACTACAGAGTCTGGCTGACGAATGTATGGAAATGGGTATCTGGAGTGCAGGTTTGATCATGTGTGTGGCTCAGATGTTACCACATGGTGACTGATGTGTAATTAGACTATTTTTTGGTGTAATTTGACTATTTTCATCAAATCTTCTGATATTTTGGCACAGAAAAATAGCCAAATTATTGAGATAGTATAGCCAAAATACTGAGTGTTGATTTAGCAGGGTTCAAGTGTAATATGATGTAAGTAATTTCATAGTCTTGTAAAAGTAGTGCAGTGCAATACAGCTTTACACAAGTTTTTGTGTATGTCTCTTTTAATGGTTTTAGGTAAGAAAATTTGGATACCTTCTAATACAGTAATCCCTCGCTTTACAGAATCATTGTTTAGTGAAATCCTTCCATAAAGCAGATTTCCATACATCAAATCCTCAAATCCTATTTTTCTATAGACTCCCATTATATATTTGGAGATACGTTCCTACAGAACAAAATTTTAACTATGATGTAACACACACATAATATTGCAATAAACTTTATTAAATACTTTGTACATTATTACTGTGTATTATATTTGTATGGTACACTGAACCCTCAATAATTCAATATTCACAATTTGATATTTCGTAATTCTATACTTTTCTGATGGATAGAATTAGTGAGAAATTTTCAAAATTTTGGGGAAGAATATCAAATTGGTGAAGAAATCATGAAATTACCCATGTGGTGCCACGTGTTGACCATTCCTGTATGATCATGTCCATTGCATTCCCTGCCCTGAGCTATGGCAGTACCATCGTGGCTGTTTGTTGGAACAAAGTTTATTATAACTTTATTATAAGTGATACCGTACATTAATGGCTGAAATAAAAGTTTATGGTATTTTTTGGTTTATTTACTGAAAAAATGTGTATCATAAGCCAATAGCCTGGTCACCATCACAATGGAAACTATTCATCCAATACTGGTAGTTTCCATTGATAAAGTATAATAATCTATTTTTTCTTATTACTTTTCTTATTATTTATACAATGTGTATTATTTATATTATTTTTATTAAAATATTGATAGGTTCATTAATTTCCTTCTTTATCAAACATCAAAGTGCGTGTGCAGTAAAAATCATGAAATCTATTAAATAAAGGGGTGAAATGTGGGCAAAAATATTGTAATCTGTAGTGAATTTGATATTTCACACTAATTTGATATTTTAGTGACATTGACATTGCTAATAATGCAATGCTAATAATTTCAAATCACAGCGAGAAAATTGCTATCTGGCAATTAAAACTGAGTTGGCTGAAAAAAGCCACCTTGGCATAAGTAAAGAAAATTAAATGGCTTTAGATATATTTACATGTTAATGTAGGTGTCTGTAAAAGGACACTATGGTGGTTAAGGGTTAAGATAAAGTATATTATCATTGTGGGCAATGCAGTTATTTACCAGAAATTAGTCCATACTCAGTCCTATTCAGACTAACCCCTTCATGTCATCTGTCACTTGTGGTATGAATGTGGTTTATTTGCTAATTGTGTCATTTCACTCACCATTTATATTCATCTTTATCATTATTTATATATTCTTATTTTACTGTCTTTCATAATGAACTGGGTAAAGCATAGTGAATATTTTCTTAAGACAAGTGTGCTATTCCTTGCTCTATTTCATCTTGGTTTACCCACCTTCCTGATAAAGTTAAAAAATACACACACACACAAAACAAAATTTACTGGTAAGCCATCTAAATCATCCCATATACAGAGCACTCGACTAGATCTGTTAAGATGAAGGTTGATCTTCCTGGTTCACTGTGCATAGAGTGTCAACTTCAGTCCTATAAGACATGCTGTGAGTGAGTGAAAAAATGAACAGAATAGTTGAGGTTTTCAGAACTTTTTGAAAATTGAAACTTATGATTCTTGATATTCTATCCTAATTTTTTTGTGTACCTGTGAATACTGTTAGTGTTAACCACTGGATAGTCTGTATTGTAAATTTCTTCTTGTGACCTACCCAGTCTCCAACACTTTTTGTACTGCATGTACAGGTGGAACAGCTGTCCCACAGATGGTGTTTCTTTTACACACATTGAAATGTGTGTTTGAAAATTAAGATCATATGGTGTATGTTGTTAGTCTGTGGTAATTGTTCATACATCATATATAGTTGGGTCTTAAAGGGTTAAACATGAGCATCAGTATCATTACTGACACATTAAAACTCTTAAATATGAGGTCTGTACAGGGTGCTTATTTTTAGAACAAGGTCATGCTTGGAGTTGACTGTAAACATATCTTTGCATGTTGTTTTGGGAAAACTAGAGAACCTACCTGGATTTAACTCTGGAAATGGTTCTTCCTATGGTAGGAATCCAGTCTTACTGGCTGACCTCTGTGAAAGCGAAAGCAGATTGAGCAGATTGGAAGGCAAGAGATGAAGCTGTACTCAATGATCTTTTCCCAAGCAGTGCATTGGACATCAAATGTGCAAGGACCATTCATAAAAATGTCAAGCAGAAAGATCAAGACCACCACAATGCATTCAAGCAATGGGAAGTAAATGCTATATGCTGGAATGTTAAGGAGTGGGTGCAAAAAAATGGTGCTCAGGCAGAAAAAGGAAGAAAGGACTTTAGGATAAATAAGAATAAACATGAATAAAAAGCACAGTACAGGCAAGACCTCTGCTATTGAAAATTAATTCAAGAATTTTCCCTTGACTTGAAAATATCACCAAATTTAGTAAACCCTTATTCCAGTGTATGACTTTTTATCTAGTCTTATTCCCTGTGATGATCAAATGTGGAACTGATCTCCCCATCATGTACCATGACTGATATTTAATGATTTATAGAAAGCAAACTAGAAATTTAGGTTTTACAGTTTTATTTATAACTTGACTTAATAGAACAACTTGAAACCTCCCATTTCTAGACTTGAACAAAAAAAAAACTTAACAGTAATTATTTAAAATTTATTCTGAAGGTTCTAGAGTCTAGACAATACAAAACTTTAAGCTTAAATGATGATGGGGTTAGTAAGGTTAGTTATGATAAAGATGATTTATGTACAAAACACTAGAATTCTAAATAACTATCTTAAACTTTGGAGGGTCTCAACTTTCTAGAGTTTGACTGTATTGTATTCACTGGAATTCTTCTCACTTGTTTATTTTCCAATTTATCTGGGCAAGACAACATGTGTAGGCCCTTAATGAATTCACATGCAATAGCTTAATTAAAGGTTTATAAGCCAAAGCTGCAAGAAAAGGGTACACACTGACAATGCTTCAAGTAATTTGGACTCATGCAAAACACTGAATTGTTTGCATCAAAGGAGCACTTAAGTTCTGGATCCTTAGTGCTAAACTTCAAAACACCTTCTGGATTCAGTAATGGACTATGATTTCACCTTTTCTTGAGTTCAATAGGGACTATCAGGGCTAAATACTGGACTAGGTTTTAACACTAACTAGGCCAGAGCTGTTTCTAGTGAGATGCCCTATTAAACTGATTTGAGCACTTTTGTATTAATTACAGTATCTGCTTATGCTTAACTAGATTGACTTAATTAGCACTCTTAACTAGAGGCTGCGAAAGCTGAGTGGCTGGAAAGAGAAAAAAAAATGCATGAATTTAAAAGTAAAAAGACTCTCGAAGTGAGAAGCAGCAAAACCCTACATTTCCCCCCCTCTTAGTGATTGTACAGCCGCCAGAGAAAGACCAATAGTAAGGAATGCCATTCCAGCCACCAACTAGACCAGTCTTAACAGGGGACCCTCCAAGTTAACTAGATTAACACTACAAGTACATACCAAACTAAAAACTTATGCTTTGTTCACTTTAAACTTAAATACTAAACACAAGATACCAGTATCACTTAAAAGGTTTCACATTTAATTACTCCACTGATTACATGTATCTTAATATTGAATGGTGGATTCTTCATTTCATTTATTCTTGAACTGGAGAATGATTGAAAATGAGGGAGACCAACTTGTGTGGTTGGAACTGGATTTCTGTAACCAACAAGGCAGGTGTCACATCCAAAGAATGGGGCTGGAAGAGACTGGTCAGCTTGATAAACTTGATGAAAAGACCAGTCATGAAAACTTCACCTGTAGTTGAGTGTTGGACCAGCCTCAACAGACACCTGACTGGAACTTAGCAGGCTCGTCTCTACAAGACAGTGCCTCCCTAAAAAAAATCCATCAATTCTTCTTTTCATCGAGAATCCAGTGAACCATTTCCAATGTTCCACTTGAACTGGAATATAATCACTTTCTTGATGACACACAATCATACTTTAATCATCATCATTTTGATTACTCTCCATAATTTCCATTATTTCACTGGTAATCCATGAGACCTTTTTTGTTTCTAAAGCCAAACAAACCCTGAAAGGACACCAATTCAATGATGTTCAGACCATTAAAAGGAGTTCAACAGAGAAGCTTTTGGCCATTCTGAAAAGCGCTTTCAAAAAATGTTTTCAACAGTGGCTGGATTGTTAGGCAAAGTGTGTGGCTTCAGAAGGAACGTACTTTGAGGGAGATTAAGCCCCAACCCCTGTAAGTACCATATTCTGTCTATAATTGCATTAGTCTGAACAAACCTCATACATGTATAGTTTAATATTTTAAGTATAAATTTTTTTTGTAGATGCTTCACTCGTTTACCAGCAGTTTTTTTAAAAATTCTTCTGAATGAAGCATCAGCTTTCTGAATATTAAAAGCTTGAGTGTCAGATTTAACAGATTTTGTGTACTGGTTCTGATTCCTGTTAAGATAAATAAAAGTTTCTGATTTTGTTTGAAAAAATAAGATGATAAATACTTCAGCCCTGTTTGAATGTCAGTCATAAATATTGGCTTGAGTAGTTTTAAAGTATGAACTATAGAGTTGTGTACATCAGGTTTATTGGTTGGTTATAACATAAAAGAGCTTTTTGTTCTACATCCTAATGTTGTAAACCCTATTTTTAGTTTCATAGATTTGGGACTAAGTTCATCTTGCACAAAACTGTCTTCACATATGTTAAAACCATTCTTAAATTAGTTTTTCAGATATACTTCTTCAATAAAACTAAAACTATAATTTTCTCAATCACTCGTTTAATGTTATGAGTTTCAAAATGGAAAAAGGTGAAAGTGATTGCGATTTGAAAGAATTAAATTGGAATATAAAAGATGAAGTTGATATTAAAGAAGAAGAATTAGATTCCTTTGAAACAAATTATTGCAAAGAAGATACAAATGGCCACAAAAACATCTGCGATGAACAGGAGGTAAAGAATAAATAGGACAATTAATTTTTTTAAGTAGTTTCAAGTGGATTGTTATTTGTTCCACAAGACAAAGAAAATATACCTTTTTTAAGTTTGTGTGATTCTTTTAATTAATAAATATTATTCAATAAGGTTAGTAATTTATTAATTAATAAACCAAAGAATTAAGCTGATATGCTCACTTTAAAAAATTTAATAGATTCTAATGCAGTTTTTTAAACTTTGAAATACAGTTGACTCTCGACTGTCTGCATAACTAAATAAATTTTAGGCTGGGCTGAAACTCAAGATAGAATTAATCAGAGTCATTAACAGTTGGCTTTTGATATAAAAATAAGATTCCTGAAAAAAATAATTGGTGGCCACCAACGTGTGTCCGGCCACCCCCGTTTTTGTAAAAACATCTAATGCTGCACTAGCAAAATCAGGAAAATGGCAATATCTCTTCTTCTGAACATGCTAGAGAGATGGTTTGCATACCAAAAGATGCAGAATTTGATTTAGAACAAATTATTAAGAGTGGTATTTTTTCATAAAACCTTTAGTTTTTGAGTTATTTTAGAAAAACTAATTTTTGGGGCCCATAGACCCTCTTTCGACGGACTTTAGTGACAAAAGAAATTCTAAAATAAGCATGATTTGGCTTTTTGATTACTAACATTGCCCTAAAAGGATGTTGACATGGACATAGTGATCACAAGATATGACTTTTCCTTGTTATCTTGCATCCATTATGCTTGATTAAAGAATAGAGGGTGGGGCTGCTTCATGAACTTTTTTTAAACGTAATAAATTGAAAACTTTTTTTTTTTAGGTGCCTTTGTTATAAGTTTCCAACTGCAATTTGTCATTGAATTCAACATTTGCAATATAAAGTATGACTTCTACAAGGAAAACAGTTGCTAAAGTACTTGGTGATGTACGTTTTATGCCAGCAGAACAGTTTCCTTTAGGGAAATTGCCTACGTTGAAGCAAGTTATTGAAAGGTGTTTGTGTTTCGAGACTATAAAACAGATGCTGTACTGAGAGCTACTTCTGAGGAATTGCATAAATTGTGGGTCACATATAATGTTTATCCAATATCAGTAAATGCCATACAGAGCCACTGAAAACCCAAATAAAGGAATTCAACCGCCTTCTGAAGTATGACAAAAAGAAAAGGGGACCTAAATATCATCAAGATCTGGATGATTTTCTGAAAACTGTAAACGTTTTATTTGACATATATCAACATGATCACAAACTGTTGGCAGATACAGAGAAAAAGCACTTACTAAAAATGACTGAATCTGATTACCAGTTTTATGAGGTAGGTCTGTTGATTGAATTTCAAGTTGTAAATTATTAATTAATATTAATTAATTATCAATTATTAATAATTTGCTACAATTTTTAAAGTGCATTTAATAAGTTAGTAATATCAATAATACACTATTAATGATGTTAATGATAAGTAATATTTTAGTATTTTCTCATTTTTGTAAGAATTTCAATTTACATATAGAGACCCATAGATAAAAGATACATTATAGTGTAATGAAATATAATCACTTTGTAGGACCAGAAAACAACTAGGCATGGTTACTGTACCCTGAAAGAAGTCCCAGAAACAGCCACTGACTTAAAATTCAAATCACGGGTTATTCAATCTCAAAAAGCAAAAGAATCAGTTCCTCCTCCTCATCCTCCTGAACCTATGGACATTCCTGAGTTGACAGATAGCGACAGTTGTAATGATTCATTTGATGCAGACTATGTTCCAGAAGTCTCAACATTACAGAACAGAACTAGATTACGCTCATTAGCTGAAGCATGTGACAGGTATAGTACTGAAAGATAAATCTTTTAATACAGCTTAAAGTGAAATCATTGTGACTAAGAGATTAAGATTACCAATAAATTATTCATTGACAATAGATATGTAAATCTACTTTAAATATCCTAATAGATATCAAGTAAGTGATAGAGCAGGAGCGGCTATTGGTTCTGCTACATTGGTGGACTTTGGAGTAATCACCCCAGATAACATACAAAATGTTATTGATAAGTATGTTTTTAATCACTCTAGATATTACATTTCTTAGCTTCTGCTATAAGTTCTAAATCACCAGATTTACTATTATTTTTAATTAACGTCAAAATTTCTATTTGGTATTTATATTAATTAGTTTCAAACAGGACACTGCTGACATTTGTATTTTGTATATTTGTATAATGCTAATGCAGTAATGCATGGCCAATATTTTTGAAATACTTTTCAGAAACAAGTTGAGAAGGGAGAGAGCTAAATTGAGAGCTGAAAGGAAGAAGGAAGAAGTGATATTTGAAAAAGTGACTGGCATTGGCTTTGATGGTAGAAAGGATGCTACACTTGCTGTTAACAAAGTAAATGAAAAGTGTTATACATCCACAATCCTAGAGGAACATTGTCATTACTGGAGAGCCAGGTAAATGGAAATGATTGTCATACAGTTATAGGCGTTATGCTGTTATATTACTGTACTATAAAGTAATATTTCAATTACTTAAAAAATTTCTTTTTAAGTGACAACTGTCCAATTAACTTTATTCCTTCCTTTTTCATTTTTATTAATTGTAAAATTAATTACATTTATTTTCAGATGATTTCTACCTCGACCATTTTACCCCGGAGAGTGGCAAAGGCATTGACATTGCTCATGGCATTTATAAGATCATTAAAGGGACAGAACTTGAGGCCAAATTAAACTTAGTTAAAGCAGATGGGACAAATACTAACACAGGACATATGCATGGGTCAATCAGATATTTGGAAATGTTTTTAGGGCAACCTCTTCAGTGGGATATTTGTCTTCTGCATCTAAATGAATTGCCACTTAGACACATCTTCATAACTTTAGATGGGACAACAAAAAGTCCAGACAAATTTTCTGGCCCTATTGGTTCTCAGCTCAATGGGGATGTGTCAGAATGGAATGTTGTGGACTTCAAATCTATACCTTATCCTGCATTTGTGCTTCTACCAAATGAGGTGGTCAATAATTTATCAACAGACCAATACTATGGATACTGCATCTGCTGGGCAATTATTACTGGTGAAGTGGATGAAGACCTTGCACTCTTAGAAGTTGGCCTGCTAAATCACTCTCATGGCTCACCTTAGCCTGTAGAATTCTTCGCTTTTATGTTTCACAAAAAAGACCCAGTAAGAACCTCAAAATCATAGTAGAATTCATCATCAAAGTATACTTTCACAGTTGGTTCAATATCAAGGCTAATAAGAGGCTAAGTGATGGGTCAAGAAACCTATTCAATATGATCCAAAGAGTAAATAAATTCCCTGACAGGAAAATTAGAAAATTTGTTATGACGTATTAAACAATAACAGCTATTTTGCTCATGGTGAAAATATTTTAGTTGGAATGCTGGCTGATGAAGATGAAGAGGTGAGGAGGTGTGCTGTCAATAAAGTTCTGTGTCTGAGGGGAGTTATAGAGGATTTTGATGATGAATCTGGTAGTAGCAATGATTTTGCAGGTGGAATAATTGAAAGTGATGATGAGAATGAAGAGGATCATGAAGGTGGTACTGATGAATATCCTGCTATAGATGAGAATGTTAGGGTCTTTAGAAAGCCAATCATCAATTTCAAAGCTTCTGCATACCACAAGCTGTCTGCTATGTCCCAATGGGAAACTGTTCCACCTGTATTAAAAGAATTCAGTAATGATAAACTGCGTGATATCATTAATACCGCATTGAAACTGGATCACGAGTGCCACAGTCAGAATGTTGAAAGGCACATCAGGGTCATTCTCTGTCAGATCAACCAAAAAAAATTGAAATTAACACCCTCATCTCTCATATTTTGCTGAAATTTGGTTTATATGGAGTTTGTGAGCCCTGAATCCATTTCTGAAATTATAAGGTCAATCCGACCAACGGTTCAAGAGATATGACCTCGGGCAATTTGAGGTCACTCGCGAGGTTACTAACATTTGGCGAGCCATAACTTGGGTAATAATTGTCATAATTATATAAAAGTATATATATTTAGAATCAGAAAATGACAAGGAATCCAAATATGCAAGTTTTAGAACTCTAGGTTGAAAAATAAAAAAGTTACACTGTAACCAAAATTTGAGGTCACGATTTGACCTCTGGGTATCAAATGAGAATTTTTTTTTTAAATGTAAAAAATGAAGGCATAGGCATTGGCTATTAGAATCAGCAAAAAAAAGTTTGTTTGTTAGTATTTTTCATGTAACTAACATATAAGTGAACACCATATTCATAAGTTGTGCGTCAATTCTACCTATTTTTTCACACTTAAGCTCATAATTTATATAGAAATTAAGACCTATAGAAATTTAAAATTACATTTTTTAGATATAAAAAACAAAGTCAGAGTTCTTGACTAATAGAAACAATCATAAAAAGTTTGTTTATGTTGGTACTTTTCATGTAACTAACTTATAAGTGAACACCATATTTATAAATTGCTTGTCATTTCAAGGAATTTTTATATCTTAGCTATCAATTTGACCTCAAGCTCCAAGAATTTAATAAAATTGTATTTCACTGCTAATCTACACTGGCAATAATAGTTATAATAGTGAAAGGGGAAGACTAAGCTCACATGTAGCCTAAACAAACCTGTTGAAACATGTTGCTACTTGTCTAAGTGCAGAATCAACACAGATAGTTGCAAAATTCCTTGTCTACAGGTTAGTACAGTTCCAGCCAGCACTGTGGGTGGCTGGTGGGTATGGTGTTTTAATGAGCCTCAGAGACTATCAAGGCCTAAAATATTAAATGTGTATAGCTATATATTTTCTAAAAAATATATATTACCTAATTGTAAATCCTATATCTTTACAGATCAAAATACAATGGTTCGGCACTTGAAATACTGCCAGGACCCTATTCAAAAACACAAGAAACGCATAACAATCAATCTTAGAAAAGTGACTGATGTACTTGTTGAAAAATGTGCTGGAAGAGTGAAAAAAGACTCATTGTTGTGTGTGAACTGCTGGACACTGATAATGAAAAACCCCACTATACTTAGTACCACTGAAAACAACGAGTCTGAGCAGGATTCAAATGAATCATCTACTATCAGTGGCTTGAGTAACATCTCTTCAATTCAAGATCTGGACAATGACAGTGATTGCTTGATAAAGGAAAATCCTTCAACTTCAGTTGAACCAGTTCTAGCATTTCTGGACCAAACACCAGTTAAAAAAAGTAAGTAATAAATTAATATAATAATTTATACTTTACTACAAGGTCTGTTTGATCTACTATATAGCCAATTATATAGCATTTAAGGTACTATAATTAATATTTAATTACTAATATTCAGGTGTGTGAAACCTTTTTTTCTGTTCTTTTCAGAAGGGCTGTCATTAAGCCAGAAAAAGCGCAAGGCTCGTGGTAAGCTATCATCTGCTCAGAAACACCTGAAGGAGAGGCTAGAACTCAGTTATGGTGTTCAAATTACCGAGGAGGTAAGTGATACTTCAAACCCTGAAACTAAATCTGAAAAACATCGACAAATTAATGAATGAATTGAAACAGTCATTCCTGGAGAGCAAATGTCACCATCACAAACTACAAATATTGACACTCTCACCATACACAATTGAAAAAACAGCTAGTTTCTTTCAAACTACAACATACATGGTGAAAAGAAGCCATTCACTTAAATCAGAACATGGAATCCTTCCGAAGATTCCACTAATGAGCAAAGGAAAAGTGATATCTGAAGAACACAAAGATATAGTTAGAAGATTCTATGAGTCAGAAGAGGTTAGTCGTATGTGTCCTGGCCAAAAGGATTGCGTGAAAGTTATCAGTGCTGAAGGTGCAATGAAGGTGGAAAAACGATTGGTCCTCGGGAATTTAAGAGAGATGTTTGAACTATATAAAAATGATGAAAAGAATCCCAAAATAGGTTTTCCACATTTGCAAAATTACGGCCATCATATTGTGTGCTTGCCGGTAGTGGTGGGACTCATTCTGTCTGTGTCTGCACATACCATCAAAATCCAAAATTGCAGCTGGCTGCATTGGGAGAAAGAGGTCTTTCATACAAGGATCTTATGGATTACACTGTCTGCAGTACAGAAAGAGAGACTTGCATGATGCAACTTTGCAATGATTGCCCAAGAGAAGAGGGTGTCCTGGATTTTCTTGAGTTACTTGACAGTGTGAAATCAGCTCCAAATGAAATATCTTACAAGCAATGGGTGACTGTTGACCGTTGTACAATGGTTGATAAGGTGGAGCCACTTCATGAATACTTATCATCCCTAAGCATGAAAATATCCCGCATGGTTCGTCATCACTTTGTTGCTCAGCAACAATCACAGTACTTCAAGCAGTTGAAAGAAACACTACCACCTCAGAGCGAGGTAGTTATAGTAGGTGATTTCTCTGAGAATTATTCTTTCATTGTCCAGGATGCTGCCCAAGGGTTTCACTGGGACAATTCACAGTGTACAGTTCACCCTTTTGTCATCTATTATAGATCATCTGCAGACCAGGAACTTAGCCATTTTAGTGTCTGTTTCTTATCTGCATCACTAAAACACAACACTATAATAGTTTACTCATTCATATTGAAGCTTATGACATATGTTAAATTCAGATGCCCACAATTGAAGAAGGTGCACTATTTCTCAGATGGATGTGCTGGCCAATATAAGAACAGATACAACTTCACAAATCTCTGTTACCATGAAGAGGATTTTGGTCTGTCTTGTGAATGGCACTTCTTTGCTACATCCCATGGCAAAAATGCATGTGATGGGATTGGAGGAACAGTGAAAAGAGCTACTGCTCGTGCCAGTTTGCAGAGAACTACAGAGAGGCAAATTCTTACACCAGAACACATGTTTCAGTTTTGTGAAGAAAACTTGAGCAAGAAGATAAATTTTTTCTTTGTAACTACAGCTGATTTGAAAGATGCAGAAGAACGGTTGGAACATCGATTCAAGGATAGTAGGGCTATTCCTGGAACTCAGAAATATCATAGATTTGTTCCCCTAAACAAGGAAGAACTGATGGTGTATCCCATTTCAAGTGGCATTGGAGAAAAGAAAAGAATAAGGAAAAGTCATTTTACTAATGAACCTGCAATGCTTGGTAACCTAAAATGTGTCAAACCAGGAGAGTATGTTGGCTGCATTTATGACATGCAAGTTTGGTATGGAATTGTGGAGGAATATTGTGAAGAGTTTGATGATTTCACTGTGAACTTTCTACATCCCTCTGGGTCATCAGGATCAAGTGCATATTATTATCCATCAAACAAGGATTCATGTGCAGTGCCAGGACATCATATATTAACTGTAATGAGTTGTCCTACCCTAAGAGGAGGCAGCAGAATTCAATACATTTTTCCATAAAAAGAAATTGATGAGAGCATCGAGCATGCAAAAATTGTATTAGGCTAGCACATGAATCCTCTAAGTAGGTCTTCCCCTTTCACTATTATAACTATTATTGCCAGTGTAGATTAGCGGTGAAATACAATTTTACATTTTTTGCCTTTGTTTTTATATCTATAAAAAAATGTAATTTTAATTTCTATAGGTCAAATTATGAGCTTAAGTGTGAAAAAATAGGTAGAATTGACGCACAACTTATGAATATGGTGTTCACTTATATGTTAGTTACATGAAAAATACTAACAAACAAACTTTTTTTTGCTGATTCTAATAGCCAATGCCTATGCCTTTATTTTTACATTTAAAAAAAAATTCTCATTTGATACCCCAGAGGTCAAATCGTGACCTCAAATTTTGGTTACAGTGTAACTTTTTTATTTTTCAACCTAGAGTTCTAAAACTTGCATATTTGGATTCCTTGTCGTTTTCTGATTCTAAATATATATACTTTTATATAATTGTGACCATTATTACCCAAGTTATGGGTCGCCAAATGTTAGTGACCTCGCAAGTGACCTCAAATTTCCCGAGGTCATATCTCTTGAACCATTGGTCGGATTGACCTTATAATTTCAGAAATGGATTCAGGGCCCACAAACTCCCTATAAACCAAATTTCAGCAAAATCTGAGAGATGAGGGTGTTAGGCACTGGTTGATCTGACAGAGAATGACCCATTTGTCACTGAAGCATCCTTGGCTGTTGTAGGTCATGAGCGAAGAGATGGTCTTATTAGAAACAAAATTAGATCACGTAAATTAATGAAAGATTTTGTGTCTAAAAAATATTTTAAGTTCTAGATTATTATTTATCATGCTAAAATATGACAAAATGACAATTTGTTAATTGTATAATTTAATGTTTGGCGTTTTGGAATGTCAAAAAGCATTTTCAATGAATTTAAAATGGCTGATTTTGATTGATTTTGATTGCTGATTGAAAACTACTAATACATGTCAATTTGCAGCTTGAGAATGTTTTATTGTGTTGACATTCAGTTGAAAGGGGGTCTATGGGCCCAAAAAAGTAGTTTTTCTAAAATAACTCAAAAACTAAAGGTTTTATGAAAAAATACCACTTAATATTTTGTTCTAAATCAAATTCTGCATCTTTTGGTATGCAAACCATCTCTCTAGCATGTTCAGAAGAAGAGATATTGCCATTTTCCTGATTTTGCTAGTGCAGCATTAGATGTTTTTACAAAAATGGGGGTGGCTGGACACACGTTGGTGGCCACCAATTATTTTTTTCAGGAATCTTATTTTTATATCAAAAGCCAACTGTTAGTCACTCTGATAAATTAAAATCAAACAAAAATTATAGTTTCAGCCCGGCCTAAATTTTATTAACTATGACATACACGTCAACTATCCACACAAAATTGGCCATATGACATCCATCATGTACTGGTGATTTTTCTATAATTGTGTAATTGTTTTCTATTTTTGATAATTAGTTTGCTGTTTTTATTTATGTACTCCATATACTTTGTACTCTATAATTTCTTACATTCATATTTTTTCTCGTAAGTGAACATCAAGTATTGGCATTTTTCAACTATCGACATGCCTTTAGGAATGGACTTGTGCAGATAGTAGAGAGTACACTGTAAATTGAAATAGGAAATAAATTATTGACTGTGATGAAAAGAAACCCACTTTCAGAGTAATCAGATCAAAGGTGAATGCATAGAAGATATTTGTTAGAGAAAAAAACAGACTTCACTGGTCATAAACTTTATATTATATGTGGTATATTATATATATATATATATATATATATATATATATATATATATATATATATATATATATATATATATATATATACGGTACACACTGAGTGGCAGAAAAATTGGCCTACTTGGAATATCATGAAAAGCAAGAGTGGGCAAGCTTCTGTTTATAAAAGTTTTAAAATTAAAAAATATAGTCTATGAGGCAACCAAATAACAAGACAAAACAATATCAGCTGCGAACACACTAGCTGTAATGAATTTTTTACTTTTTAAGAATTTGACAGTCTTACAGTCAGTTGCTCTTAGACTGCTAGTGCCACTTTTTCCTTCCACTAGTAGGAGTAGGATTTAAATTATGTGGCAGATGTTTCATTACTAACATCACTAAAAACTTTGTTTAAAGTAATTGATAAATGGAATAATCTTCCTGTGCTCATCATGAACTCTACCAGCATTAATATGTTTGGTAATTTTTTACTATCAGTCCGGTCTCTTCAATTCCCATAATTTATAGATCAATGGATTTGTTATTACGCCAGGAATACAGTTTGGATAGTCTCAAGTGAGGGAACTGGCCCAAAACTAAGTTAAGACACAAAGTTTGTTTTGGGGTATAAGTGTGAAAAAATACCCTAAAATGTGGGTAATTCCTTCAGTAGAGACTATCTAGGGCACATTTGCGATGTAAAAATGAATCCATTGATATATAAATTATGGAAATTGTAGAAACAGCCAACATGAGTGACCTAAAAGGTATATACATACATTTATATATATGTAGTAAAATGAACACTGTATATATTCACTGTATATATTATATATACCATAAAACTATACTAACCTACCTAACAACCTAATTTTAGGTACTATTACCTATGGCAATGAAATGCTTTTCTGTTTTTATCGAACACACACTTATTACCACAAACAATACCTTCCTTGTTTTTCTTAGGGCAAATAAATTCTTTTAGCAATAGACCGTGTTCTACATAAAAATTAAATGCAGCCTCTTCATCATCAAAAAATTTGCATGAAGTTAAACACAGTGAATAATTACAACCATCGCAAACCAACGCCATCGTGACACTAAAATCTTATGAGTTCAGGTCAAACCCCCCAATTTTGTTAGCAGTACCTTCCTAACCTTTGTGGGATCAGCCATTTTATCACTCCCAAAAACATGATCCACGATTTTATCGCTCAAAAAAATAATTTCTTAACATTAATTTTATAGCTTTAATCGGCATTTGCCTTCATATTGTACTTAATAAAAGTTGTTTAAAAAAATGTAGAGAGTCTTATGGTAAACTTTATTTTCAGTTTCCAGAGACCGGACTGATAGTAAAAAATTACCATATTTTGAAAACTGTTTAGATAGGCATTTTCAAAATATTAACGTTGTTTAACATAAAACATTTAGCAACAGGAGCTCTGGGGATAATGGTCAAGGTTTGAGTCTGTTCACAATTAATGACAGCAATAAAATTATATTTAAAAAAAAAAAATTAGTCTAACACAAACTTAGATGTACAGCTCGTAGCATAAACTAACCCACATTTTGTTATACTCTTCTTTTTTTTCTTTTTTCTTATCTTCTCTTTACTTGCCTGTCTGTAGTTTGCATGGTATGACAGTGTGAGTTAAAACTGTGTTTGCATGGTTTGTAAGCATTCTTATTTTACTTCTTTTCATCTTTCACCCCTTTTCTATTCAACTATTTTTCTAACTTGTTGGCAGTGGCCAGCAGATGATGATGGTGAGTCTTTCTCTCTCTTTTTCTGAATGAATGTTAACCCATGAATGATAGGTTTTGCTACTTACTTTACCCCTTATTCTCTTCTTTTAACCCCTACTCTCTTCTTTCTCTCGGGCTAACTTTAGAGTGGATCTCAGGGTATTTGTTAGCCTTAGCTTCTGTAGATTATTGAAAATAATGTCTATATCATAGCCACTATCCTCCAGTCTTATTTCAACTTCTCCTGGTTCTTTACCTTTTAAATAAGTATTATGTTTTGAAGAGACTAGTTATAGTTTTAACCAACTTCCTGCATCAAGACTTCTTTAAATTATGATCCATATTTAGTATGTACATTCTTCTTTAATAATACATGCCTCTCCAGGCATTATTGTTTATTTTATCTATAATTCTATTTGCTACAGGTTTATATGTACATGTTACACTGTGCAACAATTTTTTGTTTGTTGATTTTTCAATCTTTTCTATATGTTTTGGCCACACTGATTACAGATTTGGCATTGGTTTTGCTCAGAAAACTAGTTTTTATGGTATGGTCAAATTTAGAAATCTTACTTTTTCACCATTTTTAAGGTATTTTTCTGAGATAGCAAAAGTAATTTCAAGTGCAAAATTCAAAATGTCCCCAAAACTGGGGTTTATTAGTAATGTTTTTATTGGTTTAGGCCCATTATTAAATATTTGTACACATTTAGTTTCTTATTTATGTTTATAAAATGTTTTTTTGTATCTTTCAGATATTTGAATTAGAATTATATGGTGATGGCTACTAATAGGCCCTGCAGACACTCTACAGATTCATTTTGTTATGTTTGTGGTCATTATATCAATCCAAAGCAAGTAAAGCACAGAATTGACACAGGAATTAAGTTTTGTACAGCATATCACGCTTACTTTGGCATGCCCATGGGTGATCAAGATAAATCATGGGCACTTCACTTTTGCTGTGGAAGCTGCCATTCCACATTAGAAGGATGGCTGCGAGGTACCAGAAAAGGCATGCCATTTGCTATTCCTCATATTTGGAGGGAGCAAACCAATCACCATGATGATTGCTACTTCTGCATGGTAGACATTTCACTCTGCAAGAAAGGTAAAGGTAAAAAAAAATGTCCTATATCCAAATATCCCATTTTCTATTTCCCCAGTCCCCCATAATGAAGATTTACCCATTCCATGCCCACCCACCATGGAGGAAATAGAAGAAATGCCTTTAATATTCTCCAATGAAGATGAAGATTGCTCCATACCATGGTGATGCAACAGGGATGTATTTCCACTTTACACATGTTCATCTTCTAGAGCAGTCAGCTTAGACGTAGTGAGTGATCTCTCCGCAGAATCATTTGTCTATAGCTTTAGAAGATTTTGTGCTAAGCATTCTGTACCCAAAATTGTTTGGACAGATAATGCAACCTATTTCAAGGCTGGTGAAAACCAAATAAATGACATATTACAAAATTCACATACCATAACATATCTACAAAATAACAAAATAAAATGGAAATACATCCCTGTTGCATCACCAATGCCCTATACAGTTTTTCACATGGTGGCCCGTGTGGGGAAGGGTTATTTGAGCAAAACTGTATAGGGCATTGGGTTGATTGCCTGTTACCCTCATCCGTTGGAAATGTCCAGCAGATTTCAGTGGAGAGTGAACGACAAAAGCCCTATATATTTTCGTTAGAGAGTTATGAATATGTAGGTCTTTAAAGGACCTCTTTATATTTAATTGTTTATGGTAATTTTAGCGTCGGGATTTTAGACGCCCTAGAATGAAAATGAAAATGAAATTACCTCACCTTAATTTTGATGGATCATAGTTTACTTCGATGTTGGGCGTTACGATCTTTTTCGGTGTAGGGCCGCCACGATGGAGTTACACGACGAATTAACACTTTGTTACTAATATAGGCAATCACTAATTTACCCCTGAAGGAATAGGCCTACCCTTTTACAGTCATTAGGTTCCATATTATAAGGAATTCACACAGAACTTTAGGGAGGACTTTAGACATCCTCCCGTTTAAAGCGTTTACTGTAACATAAACAGCCCTGAGACTATTCCTTTAATATATCTTCATATTTCTGTATAAATTGCTGATTTTGCAAAGGTTGTTGACTCTTCTCCCTTGTTTTTGCATGGGTTAGTGAATGGAAGATTTCGTTTCACGTGAAATAAATGAAGGTTTCACGTGGTTATGCAGACCGACGCCTACATACAGTTTCCATGTATGTATGGCAATCATTTCATTCCCATTAGGCTATGTCAACAATCCCGAGCCAATTTTGTATAGATAATTAATTCAATTAATTAATAATTTATATTTAATTATGAAATAAAGGTATCACATACGATACCATGTTGTGGTTTTTCCATATACTGGGGGGGCCGGAGAAAAATTTGTTATAGATCAAATTTTTTGATAAACTGTGTTTTAAACCATGTGAAATGGATTGAAAAGAATGAAATAGGAATTTAGGAAGAGAAAGGTTACTCAAGACCTATTTAAATATAAAAGTTCAAGAGGTTAGCTTCTCAAGTTTGGTTAAAGTTATTTCAATCAGTTCGACTCCCCTTAGGTATAGGAAATTTATGTTATTAAAGTAAAGTTATTAACTTTTGCTCATTATTTATCTGTGTAAATTTTATGTCACCAATTTTTAAATGCTGGTTTACTAATGTTGTTTTGGAGTTTCGTCATGCTTTGTTTTGTTAATGATTTATGTTTTAATTAAAATGACTTCTACGTTGGTGAGTTAATTGAAATGTACTATACTTCCATGTTATGTTGTTTGGTTGAAAGAGTTTGTACTGTATTCAAACCTCCTACCACTTCAGACTAGTCAATACCCGTAGTTTTAGTGGAGTAAATGTTACTCCTCCACAGGTAGATCTGGAGGGCTTGGGGCTTTGAATCCTGTACTGTTTTTATGCTGTTTGGTCTCTGGCCATGAGAGGCCATAAAACCCTTGTAATAGTTTGGGCTGTGGCCAAGGGGAGGCCACAAAACCCTTGTAATAGTTTGGGTTGTGGCCAAGGTGAGGCCACAAAACCCTTAATAGTTTGGTCTGTGGCCATGGAAGGCCACAAGAACCTTGTTATCGTTTGGGTTGTGGCCATGGTAGGCCAAAAACCCTTGTAATAGTTTGGGTTGTGGCCAAGGGAGGCCACAAAACCCTTGTAATTGTTTGGGATGTGGCCAAGGGGAGGCCACAAAACCCTTGTAATTGTTTGGGTTGTGGCCAAGGTAGGCCACAAAACCCTTGTAATTGTTTGGGCTGTGGCCAAGGGGAGGCCACAAAACCCTTGTAATTGTTTGGGTTGTGGCCAAGGTAGGCCACAAAACCCTTGTAATAGTTTGGTCTGTGGCCATGGAAGGCCACAAGAACCTTGTTATAATTTGGGTTGTGGCCATGGTAGGCCAAAAACCCTTGTAATAGTTTGGGTTGTGGCCAAGGTAGGCCACAAAACCCTTGTAATTGTTTGGGCTGTGGCCAAGGTAGGCCACAAAACCCTTGTAATTGTTTGGGCTGTGGCCAAGGGGAGGCCACAAAACCCTTGTAATTGTTTGGGCTGTGGCCAAGGGGAGGCCACAAAACCCTTGTAATTGTTTGGGCTGTGGCCAAGGGGAGGCCACAAAACCCTTGTAATTGTTTGGGTTGTGGCCAAGGTAGGCCACAAAACCCTTGTAATAGTTTGGGTTGTGGCCCAGGGGAGGCCACAAAACCCTTGTAATAGTAATAGTTTGAGCTGTGGCCAAGAAAAGGCCACAAAACCCTTGTAGGATTACCTATAATTAATTTGCGTTTTATTTGTTATTCCATTTTTGTTTTTCCTCACTTTTTAATATAAAAGGTGTAGCATTTTATAAAGTCCTCACTCTTTCCAAAATGAAAGGGTGTTGCAATTTAATTTATTTTCCATAGGAAATATTACAATGTTTTGTATATATTTATATACTGTATGTATGATTTTAATTTTGTGATGTTACAGTTCTGCACTTAATTTTTGTGATGTTACAGTTCTGCACTTAATTTTTGTGATGTTACAGTTCTGCACTTAATTTTTGTGATGTTACAGTTCTGCACTTAATTTTTGTGATGTTACAGTTCTGCACTTAATTTTTGTGATGTTACAGTTCTGCACTTAATTTTTGTGATGTTACAGTTCTGCACTTAATTTTTGTGATGTTACAGTTCTGCACTTAATTTTTGTGATATTACAGTTCTGCATTGGGTTGATTGCCTGTTACCCTCATCCATTGGAAATGTCCAGCAGATTTCAGTGGAGAGTGAATGACAAAAGCCCTATATATTTTCGTTAGAGAGTTATGAATATGTAGGTCTTTAAAGGACCTCTTTATATTTAAT
Source organism: Bathynomus jamesi (assembly GCA_023014485.1). Classification (NCBI taxonomy): domain Eukaryota; kingdom Metazoa; phylum Arthropoda; class Malacostraca; order Isopoda; family Cirolanidae; genus Bathynomus; species Bathynomus jamesi. The sequence goes on from JAJOZX010002869.1 coordinate 520,740, forward strand.
TGTTTATGGTAATTTTAGCGTCGGGATTTTAGACACCCTAGAATGAAAATGAAAATGAAATTACCTCACCTTAATTTTGATAGATCATAGTTTACTTTGATGTTGGGCGTTACGATCTTTTTCGGTGTAGGGCCACCACGATGGAGTTACACGACGAATTAACACTTTGTTACTAATATAGGCAATCACTAATTTACCCCTGAAGGAATAGGCCTACCCTTTTACAGTCATTAGGTTCCATATTATAAGGAATTCACACAGAACTTTAGGGAGGACTTTAGACATCCTCCCGTTTAAAGCGTTTACTGTAACATAAACAGCCCTGAGACTATTCCTTTAATATATCTTCATATTTCTGTATAAATTGCTGATTTTGCAAAGGTTGTTGACTCTTTCTCCCTTGTTTTTGCATGGGTTAGCGAATGGAAGATTTCGTTTCACGTGAAATAAATGAAGGTTTCACGTGGTTATGCAGACCGACGCCTACATACAGTTTCCATGTATGTATGGCAATCATTTCATTCCCATTAGGCTATGTCAACAATCCCGAGCCAATTTTGTATAGATAATTAATTCAATTAATTAATAATTTATATTTAATTATGAAATAAAGGTATCACATACGATACCATGTTGTGGTTTTTCCATATATTTTTCTTCTTCTTCTTAAAACCGTGTTGCTATTTCTAGCCATGGGATCTTTTTTCTCTGTTGTTATGCTTAATCAGCTTATGCTTATTCAGCTTCTCGCCCTCTTATTCTGCTTATCCCGATCTAAATTGACTGTATTATATTTTTCTTTCTGTTCATTTTCTTTGACAAATGATGTTATACACAATTCTTGTTCATTTTTATGAGTTTGTAGGCCTAATTGATTAACTAATGATTGATCTACAAATGTTTGTTGGGAACAAGGATCTATTAGACATCTTATAGGAGTTGTCCCACCTTCTTTATTTTTTAAATCCAAGATTATTGTAGGTAGGAGTACACTAGAATTTTTATTGACATTATTTATTGATATATGTCCATTAAATGTTTTTTCATTTTTCTTTAGGTTTTGTTTATTTGAATTTTTAAATGAATCACAAAGACAAGAGACATGATTTAAACTTCCACAATTAACACATTTGACATCTGAACAGAATTTATTCCATGTTTGGCTTTTTCATTACATATAAATAATAATAAATTACGAAGCCTACCTCACAAAGTAGACCCTACTCTTTACACTCAAGGCCTATTCTAACTAAAAACACTAAATTTATAATTCAACCTGTCGTGTAGGTTATAAAATTTATTGTTTTTAGTTAGAATAGGCCTTGAGTGTAAAGAGTAGGGTCTACTTTGTGAGGTAGGCTTCGTAATTTATTATTATTTATATGTAATGAAAAAGCCAAACATGGAATAAATTCTGTTCAGAAAAAACTATATAGGGCATTGGGTTGATTGCCTGTTACCCTCATCCGTTGGAAATGTCCAGCAGATTTCAGAGGAGAGTGAACGACAAAAGCCCTATATATTTTCGTTAGAGAGTTATGAATATGTAGGTCTTTAAAGGACCTCTTTATATTTAATTGTTTATGGTAATTTTAGCGTCGGGATTTTAGACACCCTAGAATGAAAATGAAAATGAAATTACCTCACCTTAATTTTGATGGATCATAGTTTACTTTGATGTTGGGCGTTACGATCTTTTTCGGTGTAGGGCCGCCACGATGGAGTTACACGACGAATTAACACTTTGTTACTAATATAGGCAATCACTTATTAACCCCTGAAGGAATAGGCCTACCCTTTTACAGTCATTAGGTTCCATATTATAAGGAATTCACACACAACTTTAGGGAGGACTTTAGACATCCTCCCGTTTAAAGCATTTACTGTAACATAAACAGCCCTGAGACTATTCCTTTAATATATCTTCATATTTCTGTATAAATTGCTGATTTTGCAAAGGTTGTTGACTCTTTCTCCCTTGTTTTTGCATGGGTTAGCGAATGGAAGATTTCGTTTCACGTGAAATAAATGAAGGTTTCACGTGGTTATGCAGACCGACGCCTACATACGGTTTCCATGTATGTATGGCAATCATTTCATTCCCATTAGGCTATGTCAACAATCCCGAGCCAATTTTGTATAGATAATTAATTCAATTAATAATTTATATTTAATTATGAAATAAAGGTATCACATACGATACCATGTTGTGGTTTTTCCATATACTGGGGGGGCCGGAGAAAAATTTGTTATAGATCAAATTTTTTGATAAACTGTGTGTTTTAAACCATGTGAAATGGATTGAAAAGAATGAAATAGGAATTTAGGAAGAGAAATGTTACTCAAGACCTATTTAAATATAAAAGTTCAAGAGGTTAGCTTCTCAAGTTTGGTTAAAGTTATTTCAATCAGTTCGACTCCCCTTAGGTATAGGAAATTTATGGAATTTAAGTAAAGTTATTAACTTTTGCTCATTATTTATCTGTGTAAATTTTATGTCACCAATTTTTAAATGCTGGTTTACTAATGTTGTTTTGGAGTTTCGTCATGTTTTGTTTTGTTAATGATTTATGTTTTAATTAAAATGACTTCTACGTTGGTGAGTTAATTGAAATGTACTGTACTTCCATGTTATGTTGTTTGGTTGAAAGAGTTTGTACTGTATTCAAACCTCCTACCACTTCAGACTAGTCAATACCCGTAGTTTTAGTGGAGTAAATGTTACTCCTCCACAGGTAGATTTTGTGATGTTACAGTTCTGCACTTAATTTTTGTGATGTTACAGTTCTGCACTTAATTTTTGTGATGTTACAGTTCTGCACTTAATTTTTGTGATGTTACAGTTCTGCACTTAATTTTTGTGATGTTACAGTTCTGCACTTAATTTTTGTGATGTTACAGTTCTGCACTTAATTTTTGTGATGTTACAGTTCTGCACTTAATTTTTGTGATGTTACAGTTCTGCACTTAATTTTTGTGATGTTACAGTTCTGCACTTAATTTTTGTGATGTTACAGTTCTGCACTTAATTTTTGTGATGTTACAGTTCTGCACTTAATTTTTGTGATGTTACAGTTCTGCACTTAATTTTTGTGATGTTAATGAGTCTTATAAGTTAAATTGCTGAAATAAATTTTATAACCTACACGACAGGTTGAATTATAAATTTAGTGTTTTTAGTTAGAATAGGCCTTGAGTGTAAAGAGTAGGGTCTACTTTGTGAGGTAGGCTTCGTAATTTATTATTATTTATATGTAATGAAAAAGCCAAACATGGAATAAATTCTGTTCAGATGTCAAAATGTTTTATAAGGCGTAATTTTATTATTATTATATTTAAATAGGTCTTGAGTAACATTTCTCTTCCTAAATTCCTATTTCATTCTTTTCAATCCATTTCACATGGTTTAAAACACACAGTTTATCAAAAAATTTGATCTATAACAAATTTTTCTCCGGCCCCCCCCAGTATATGGAAAAACCACAACATGGTATCGTATGTGATACCTTTATTTCATAATTAAATATAAATTATTAATTGAATTAATTATCTATACAAAATTGGCTCGGGATTGTTGACATAGCCTAATGGGAATGAAATGATTGCCATACATACATGGAAACCGTATGTAGGCGTCGGTCTGCATAACCACGTGAAACCTTCATTTATTTCACGTGAAACAAAATCTTCCATTCGCTAACCCATGCAAAAACAAGGGAGAAAGAGTCAACAACCTTTGCAAAATCAGCAATTTATACAGAAATATGAAGATATATTAAAGGAATAGTCTCAGGGCTGTTTATGTTACAGTAAACGCTTTAAACGGGAGGATGTCTAAAGTCCTCCCTAAAGTTCTGTGTGAATTCCTTATAATATGGAACCTAATGACTGTAAAAGGGTAGGCCTATTCCTTCAGGGGTTAATAAGTGATTGCCTATATTAGTAACAAAGTGTTAATTCATCGTGTAACTCCATCGTGGCGGCCCTACACCGAAAAAGATCGTAACGCCCAACATCGAAGTAAACTATGATCCATCAAAATTAAGGTGAGGTAATTTCATTTTCATTTTCATTCTAGGGCGTCTAAAATCCCGACGCTAAAATTACCATAAACAATTAAATATAAAGAGGTCCTTTAAAGACCTACATATTCATAACTCTCTAACAAAAATATATAGGGCTTTTGTCGTTCACTCTCCACTGAAATCTGCTGGACATTTCCAACGGATGAGGGTAACAGGCAATCAACCCAATGCCCTATACAGTTTTTCACACCCACCCACCATGGAGGAAATAGAAGAAATGCCTTTAATATTCTCCAATGAAGATGAAGATACTGACTTCGAAGCAAGCTCCAATACATCACACCATTTCCCCAACCAGAAAGACACAGATGACCTAGTCAGGAATATGAACCTTACAAAAACCAATGCAGAAATTATGATGTCCCACCTTAAAGAGTGGAATCTTTTGGACCCAAGTGTCAAGATCTCTTTCTACAGGAATAGGCATTTGCGATACACTTCTTTCTACTCCCATTTTGCATCGAGCTCTCTTTGCTACTGCTGTGATGTGAATGGCCTTTTTGCTGAGATAGGAATTGAATACAGCCCTGCTGATTGATGTTTGTTTATTGACAATTCAACTAGAATTTTTAAAGGCATCCTACTACATAATGGAAATGTGTTTCCATTTATTCCTGTGGCTCATTCAGTTGAATTGAAGGAAGAATATGAAAATGTAAAGCAGTTGCTAGACAAAATAAACTACAGTGAACATAGATGGGATGTATGTGGAGACTTCAAAATGCTAGGATTCCTGCTTGGACTACAGGGTAGTTACACTAAATATTTGTTTCCTATGCCTTTGGGACAGCATAGCAGATGGTGAGCACTTTGCCAGAAAGGAATGGCCCGTGAGAAATGAGCTTAATCCAGGCAAACACAATGTTCTTAACAAAGCCCTTGTTCTAACAGAAAATTTTGCTACCCCTGCTGCATATCAAGCTTGGTCTTATTAAGCAATTCATCAAAGCTTTGGATGCTGAAAGTGATGCTCTTTATCATATACATTCAATGTTTCTCAAACTTTCTGAAGCTAAAATCAAGGGAGGCATATTTGATGGACCTTGAGTCAGACGCATGTTAGCATCTAAAGAGTTAGAAGAAAAAATGACAGCTCTTGAAAAAAATGCTTGGCAGTCATTTTGGCTTGTAGTCCATGGATTTTTAGATAACAAGAAGAATGACAACTACAAAGAGCTAGTAGAAAATCTACTCAAACACTTTCAAAGGTTAGGTTGTAGAATGTCCCTGAAGTTGTCCCTAAAGTTACACTATCTGGACTCGCATTTAGAATTCTTCAGACCAAATTTGGGTGACAAGTGAAGAACATGGTGAATGTTTTCACTAAGATATCCAAACCATTGAGAGGAGTTATCAGGGAAAATGGGACAAAGCTATGATGGGTGACTATATCTTGTATTTAATGAGATAATCCATGGGACTACAAGAGAGAAAGTCACTCAAATCATCAAGTGTACATTTTTAAGCATTATCTGTTTAGATTTGTAAGCATATTTGTGTGCATTATATTTACATTATATATCTTTAAATATGAAATATATTTATTTTCCTCTCTAATAAGTCAGTAGGTACAAAATATAGATTATGGTTTTCAGAAGGAACTACAGTTTTCAGGAGAAAACTAATGCAATTTTTTAATTCAGTGCACCCAAAAACAAAGAAACCCCCCAAAAAATAAGATAAACACAAATATTTCAAAATTTTGTTACATAGTGTTATGTAACAATTTTAATTTGTACTTTATAATACACTTTTGCGAAATCCCTGTTGACACCATATACATATTTATAGTATTTGATATGTACAAATTTCTCATACACTCATCCTTCGTACATATTGAGGTATTGCTGTGTATATATATATATATATATATATATATATATATATATATATATATAAAATTATATATACAGGGTGTCCAAGAATTATCTGTACAATTTTTGGCTGTTATTAAAAGTCAACCATGAAGTGTAGAAATTCCAGTGTTGTCCCATTTTACAGAGAATCTCATTAAGTTTTTTCTGATACCAAGTTTTGACAAGTTTTTTAGAAATTCCAGTGTGTCCAAACATTATCTGTACAATTTCATATTTTAATAAAATTCTTGATAACACACGTAAAATTCTTAAACAAGATTATTTAGAATCTGTATTTTCAAAAGTTTCCTTTATTAAAGTAACGTTGTTACAAGCATTCGATATGTGCATCATTAGTGATTCTCAAAACATCCAATCGATACTCCAAATGTTGCCATGTACGCTGCAGCATATCCACATCAATTCGCTCAATAGCAGCTGTGATTCTTGCTTTTAAATCATCAATGTCTGTCACCCGCGTACATTTCTAAAAAACTTGTCAAAACGTGGTATCAGAAAAAACTTAATGAGATTCTCTGTAAAATGGGACAACACTGGAATTTCTACACTTCATGGTTGACTTTTAATAACAGCCAAAAATTGCACAGATAATTCTCGGACACCCTGTATATATTAGTGGTGGACTGGATGTCAGTTTTTCAACATATGCAGATCTTTAATTTCAATATCTGTGGATGCAGATATTTAGTTAATCTATCAATATAATATAGAATTATGAATATATGACATAACTTTTCAAATTTCGGGATATTACTATTATGGCAGGCAATGCATAAGAATTAAAATTAGTATTAATGTTTTCATTATGATAAAAATAATAACTTTCTCAAAAGAGTTTCAGCCACAGAAAATTCAATGAAACAAGTTTCATTCAATTTTCTGTGTTACCAGGTATTTATATTTTGAGGTTTATATATTTGTTTGTTCATTAATAACACAGGCCTGCGATGGAAAAACTTTTTTCATAATTTTAGCTGTTTACAATGTATTTTTGTGTGCTGAATTCGAAAAACACAATAAAAATGTCATACGACACAAAGTTATTTCACAAATTCGATTTTTTTGTGAAGCGACTTCGGGAAAATGCCAGATTTCCAGAAAGCCTTATTTAGCCTTTATTAAATTAAATTCAAGACTCTTATTGTGTTCTGGGTACTGTAGTAAGTTGTGAATCATGGCTAGCCGTGGATGTGTCAACAGTCCCGACAGCTTCTGCTACATATGCGGGGAATTTGTGATCAAGAAACATCAAAGAAACGTAACAAATTTTATTAGGCAAGTGTACCATGCCTACTTTGGAATGAAACTAGGAGACCAAGACAAATCATGGGCACCACACAAAGTTTGTTTTATTTGCGTAGAGGATCTAAGGAAATGGTGTAAAGGCAAAAAGAAAGCATTCAGATTTGGTGTGCCAATGGTATGGAGGGAGCCAAAAAATCACTGATGACTGCTATTTTTGCTCTTGTGATGTTAAAGGCTATAACTCAAAAAATAAGAAAGCCATATTCTATCCAAATCTTCCATCAGCTTTTTGACCTGTTCCTCATGGGCCAGAAGTTCCAGTTCCGCTTCCACCAGAAACATTGGAAGATTTGCCTAGTAATTCTGGTTCAGATACTGATCATGAAGAATTTCAGTGTGATATAGGAAGTCAAGACCCCCAGTTGTTCACTCAATCTGAACTAAACGATTTAGTGAGATTTGGGATTATCCAAGGAATCTGCTGAACTCTTAGGCTCCAGATTAAAAGAAAGAAATTTATTATCAGCTGGAACATCGATATATTTGTATAGAAGAAGAGAAAAGGAGTTTATTCACTACTTTTCACATGAGGGCAATTTAGTTTACTGTAGTGATATTGATGGTTTGGTACAGGCATTTGGCATTGAGTACAAAGCGGATGAATGGAGACTTTTCATCAACTCTTCTAAAAGAAGTCTAAAAGCTGTTCTTTTGCACAATAGGAACAAGTATGCCTCTGTACCTGTTGGTCACTCAGTACATCTCCAAGAAAGTTATGAGAATTTGGAATTGGTTCTTACAAAGATAAAATATTATGATCATCACTGGATGATTTGTGGAGACCTTAAGGTATTGTGCATGCTTCTGGGGCAGCAGGGAGGATATACTAAGTTCCCATGTTTCCTTTGTGAATGGGATAGCAGAGCAAAGAGTCAACACTGGGAGCAAAAACACTGGCCACAAAGATCTCTAGAACCTGGAAGCAAGAATATTTTGCGTAAAAATCTTGTTTATCCAAAGAAAGTACTTCTACCACCTCTTCATATAAAACTAGGCCTTATGAAACAGTTTGTTAAGGCATTAGAAAAAAGTGGAGAATGCTTTAAGTACTCTGCAAGAAGTTCCCTAACCTATCAGAAGCAAAATTAAGAGAAGGTATTTTTGTAGGCCCAGACATTAGAAGACTGCTGTCAGATGAAAACTTCTTGTCTACAATGACTGAAGTAGAAAAAGAAGCTTCGAATTCCTTCAAAAGTGTGGTTACTAAGTTCCTTGGGAATAATAAGGACCCTGAATATGCACTCATTTTTGAAAACATGCTGGAGAAATTCAAAGCTTTGGGATGCTCAATGAGTATCAAAATTCATTTCTTGAATGCACACTTGGACTTTTTCCTAGAAAATCTAGGTGCAGTAAGTGAGGAGCAGGGAGAACGTTTCCATCAAGACATTAAGGAGATGGAAAAGAGATACCGAGGCTGGTGGAACGTTAATATGATGGGGGATTATTGCTGGATGCTGCATCGTGAAAATCTGGAAGCATCGCACAAAAGGAAATGCAACAGGCGCAGCTTCACTGGCAAAATAAAACGGGACTACTAAGTAAAGATGTAAGTATCCAAGTTTTATAGTTTTTTAAAATAAATATATTCAGAAATGGTCAGGAAATAGGTTTCATGTGGTAATTCTTCACTATTTATTTTATTCAGTAACATATTACGTACAACATAAAAACGTCATAGCAAATTGTGAAAAAACTATACGTGATGGAGCAAATCTGAGGCCGTTTTTGGATTTAGCACCCCAAATTCCTATAAAACCAGCATACAATTTCAAAAAAGTTTTTAGGACCCTCAATTTTGCAGGCCTGTGTAATTAATACTTTACATGAAATGTGCATGACTGGGCCTTATAAGCTACTTTATAAGGTAATTCAATTGTAAATTGCATAATTTATTAGAGGTAATATCCACATAACATCCACAGTCAGAAGTGTGAATGCAGATGCGGATATCTGGTCCACCACTAATATATATATAATATATATATATATATATATATATATATATATATATATATATATATATATATATATATATATGATACAAACCCCCACGGAAAAAAAAATGATTCCAAGGCCTTTCGCGTATTCAGAAGTACACCTTGTCAGGGAATGTATGATGAGGTGTACTTCTGAATACATGAAAGGCCTTGGAATCATTTTTCTTTTTCCTTGTGGGTTTTCATCATTCATTCATTTCACATGTTTAATTGTGAAATTTATCCCATATATATATTATTATTATATATATAATATATATATATATATTATATATATATAATATATATAGGCACATGTGGTGAAGCTAGCAATCGGGTACGCTGCTGCCAATATATATATATATATATATATATATATATATATATATATATATATATATATATGATGAATAAAACCACGAAGGGAAAAGAAACACAAAGTGGTGCTCAAGCGCTTTCGTCTAATGACATCCTCAGGAACACTTGTCATTAGACGAAAGCGCTTGAGCACCACTTTGTGTTTCTTTTCCCTTCGTGGTTTTATTCGTCATAAATATTTTTCACGTGTCACTTTCATGAAATAATTTTCATATATATATATATATAAATTTTATTATGCAAGAATTTTCAAGAAATAATGATGATATAAACTATAATAAATTATGACCTTGGTATGGTAGTAATGGTACTTACCAAATCTGGATGATGGGGTGGACAGTGGATACTGTATATATTTAACTATTTATATGTGACTGCACAATTTTTATAGATATTTCAAATTGACCCTATGAGTCTTAGTGGAATATTCATCTATTACTGAATCATAGAATGATGGGTCAGATTTCATTTGGACTAATAACTCATTTTTTGATGCTCATAAGGGCGAAGTATGACAGCCTTTCTTCACCCATTGTACTTTTTAGATATGTTTTAATTCTCCTCAAAGCCGAAAATAATCTTTCTACTGATGAAGTTGTAGAGGGAATGGTTAGTACTAGCTCTACTAGTTTTTGAAGTTCAGGCATGCTTTCACTCAAGTTGTTCAGGCTCAAGAATTTTGCAATATGGCAGGGATATTGTCCTTGAAATTCTTCAGATGAGTATAGGACACTTAGTTCATTTTTCAGTCTTATAAAATCAAAAGAGCCACTGTGTAACTCCGCAAAAGTTTTAAGAATTTCATGAGGGATTGAGTGGCTAAATTTTAGAAAATTTTCAGGATTCTGAAGTTCCAAAAATTTCAAATGTGACAGATTTCCAAACCAAGCAGTAAGTTGCATGCAAACCGTATCTATGATTTCTAAATAAACTCTCTTAATTTCCAAATCTGGCTGATCAGTCTGTGCTAGCCTTATTTGTTTTGGTTCTGCATCAGCAGTCAATGGCATGCAATATTTTGCCTTTGCCACACAAGCTACTCCGCATTTTCTGAAACTATGCTGAAAAACTCCAGCGTACCCCAGGACATTTTTCAGCCAATAGTAAGGCAGTATTTGTTAAGCCCGCCCAGCACTTAAGGATCATATTCCTATGCAAGTACATTCTATGCTCAGAGCGTACCTTGTAAGAAAGCACATGAGAAAATGAGGAAGTTTCACTTAATTTTACTTTGTATTGCTTAAGTATACTGAATATATTATAATATTTATTGGTATTTATAATAGCATTTTATCAATATTTAAAAAAATTAAAACGTTTAATAAAAAAAATTGGGTATGCACTGCATACATTGTGTACCCAATGTGCATGCCTATGATATATATATATATATATGTTAACCCCTCCATCTATGGCCCTGGGTCATTTCGAATCGACAGGGGTTCTGGTTGGGAGGCAGCAACAGATATTTCTTGCGATAGTTTTCTTCTATAATATTCTAATTTTTTTCTCATTTCTTTTTTTCTCTTTCTATAATACTCTGATACTTTCTCTGAAGGTTCACCAATTTTCTTTTTATAAATTATTGGGAACTATTTTCTCTACTTTATTTTACCAAGTTCTCTGAAGAGAGCCAAACTCGAAGGGGAAAAATAAAAAGTTTCTCTCACTGTAATTTACTTCTAAAAATGTACAGGTAGTGCTCTGAATTTACAGGGGTAGAGGTTCGACCTCTTTCGACCATGGCTCAGGCCAGAATCTAAAAAATTAAGGAGGCAAGGGGCCTCTGCCCCCTCCTTGCAGCGAGGCTGCTAACAAGGGAGTGATTCGAAGTAATTGAAGTCGGAGTGAAGAAGTGGAAGAAGTGAAGTGACTTACAATTACATGCTTTATATATATAATGTAAATTTTGGGGAATGCAGTTTGAAGGTTAAGTTTCCCCCCTTTTAAACACATGATCAGATGAAAGATTCCAAATAAAAATAAAAAAAATAAAAAATCTTATTTTCACTGAGTATACATTTTTGAAGGCGATATAATTTCATAGTAGTACATAAATACAATCTAAGTACATCATTGAGTACATTGTAATTTTGGTTCATTATAATTATGATTACAATTATCACTGATTCACATTTGCTTATTATCGTTAATTATCATTATTAAAGTATTACATTTAATTACAATTTTATTAAAGTATATTACGTCATTTACAATTTGTAGTGTTTTTATATTTATATATGGTTATTAGTACAACACAAAGTACATGGGCACACATGAGATATAACACTGTATGACACTGTGTTATAAATCTGAGGCAAGTGAAGGGAGGTTTTTAGCTCAGAAGAGCTTGCTTTTGCTGTGGTTAGCGGAATTTGACCACTTGCCTAAGCATTTTTCAGTTCATTGCGGGAGGCAAAATAATTAAAAATAAAAAAAAATAATAATAATACACGAGAACGTATTTGCACGATTTTGAATGAATAGGTATGAATGCATAAAGTTTTGCATTTCATAGACTGACACGAGTAAAATGAATACTTAATAAAATTGATATAGGATAATGGTCAAGATAAGATACGGATGTATGGGGGGGGGAATATGGTTGCATAATAGTTATAATTATACTACATAACATATAAATAATGACTTATAGAGTGTACAGTTTTTATTATTATGTTAAAGAATTTTCATACATTGAATACTAGAGATATGATGAAGGGAAATTAATGACTGGGAAAATGTGACTTCATAGTTATTCAAATTATGCCATACGTCAATTCATAATTAATACGCCATAGTTATTGAATTTGTATGTATAGTACAAGTCATTATTGGGAAGATTTAAAAGAACAAATTAGAGACAAGGAGTGGGTATTAAGGACTAAGTACACTACAGGTTAGATGCAAGATGACCATAATTAATTATAATAAATTCTATAACATGAAAAATGGAAATATAGATATGACTAAACCATAGAAATGGTAGGTCGCATGGTTGTGACACAAACAAAAATAGAAAGCAACAAATAAAATTTTTATCCAAACTCGCGTTAAGTGATTTTGGTTCTTATGTAAAAATGAATATTGATTAGTCATTGTTCATTTTTACATTGCTCTCCCCTTTAAAATGATATTATACAATAATATAATAGGGTACAATTAATACAATACAATAACAAAGATAACATCCTAACAAATTCAAATTAGATGATGATGAATTTTTCTTTACAATACAAATTTTATACAGAACAAGTGACTTCAGGTGGTTGAGGACAACGCACAGTAATCAAATCTTTAACATGACACTTGCTTAGAGAGTTATTATAAAATATAAAAAAAATTCAAAGATTAATACTTTAATTTATGCAAACAGAATAAAATGATTAATACGTCAATTTAGACAAACAATAATATTATTAAATTTTACAAATATTTAGTTATGATTGTACAGTTAATAAACTAATTTTATTGACTAATGTAGGTAAAAATTGAATTACGTAGTGGATGAAGTATAGACCTGTGGTCTAGTGTGCATTTGTGTGTACTAGGTACAGTGTAGTGGTTGGTGATATGTCCAAATGGGGAAAAGGGATTTATCATGGAAGTCATACGTAAATGCACATACGTATATATACGTATACATAGAACATGAGTATTGAGTGTGGATTATGATTATGTCCATATATATTTATATATACACTTTAAGGAACAGATTAGCTTTCATTAAAATAACTTAATAAATGCACAGGCAAAAATGATTAAGATTAAATAGTGTAGTTAGCACTTACACCAATTAAATAAAGTTTATTGTGATATCCAATGATTTTAGAATAAAGGTTGTGTACATAGTGTGTGTTTGTGTAAGGATTCAGGAGATTTTCAAATTAACAAAGTCATATAATAATTTAAATTGAGAGTAGGGTTATAGAATCTTTTAAGTTTAAGTCAATTATTATTATTATTTATTATTATTATAAAATCCTTTAAGTTCAAGTCAATTATTATTAAATCCTAAATTTAAGGACAATTACTCCCAATTAATTGAACAAAGAAAATTAAAAATAGAAATCAATTATGCATTTTAATGAGCTAAACATATAATATTCTTAAAAATAAAAGTAAATCGAGCCATAGATGAATTTTGGCCAAGAAAAAAAAAGTTATTGAAATGGAAGGAAAGCATTTCAAACAATTTTTTTTTTAATAATTTCAGGTAAATTTTACATTAAAAATTATTTTTATATAAAAAAAGGAGCTATTGAAGAATAGGGACCCCAGCCTTCTTTAGTTAGGCTTATAAGGCTAACTAACGAAAATATCATGACCTAACCTAACCAATCATTAGGTTAACTATGCCTTTGATGATTGGTTAGGTTAGGTCAGGTCAGGTCATGATATTTTCATTAGTTAGCCTTATAAAGCTAACTAAAGAAGGCTGGGATCCCTATTCTTCAATAGCTCCAAAAAAAAATATTGAAAAAGTTTAATAATTTTTGCATGTTAAGTAGAAAAATCATACTCTTTTGTTAAATGATAGAATTTGAATTATTTGATATTTTAGTCTGAAAACTTGTTTGCATATAGATAAATACATATGTTTTATTGTGTAGAAGTTTTATTAAAATTAAATGAAAAAAAAATAACCACAACTGAAATTTAGGGTATGTGCAGTCATACGGGTAAATTTCCCAACCATACAGAGCAGGATAAATTAGATACATGATCGATTAATTATTACACTATTACTGTCATCATATAATCATAATAATTATAAAACTCCTTACAAACATTTGTAAAAATGGTTTTGGTTGCAAACAATATGTCATTTTACCTATATATTTATATACGCAACAGGGTTTTGGTTGCAAACAATATGTCATTTTACCTATATATTTATATACGCAACAGTGGCATGAAAAGAAAAGACAAAATTGGTCAAGTTCCTTCTTACAAACAAAAAAAAAAAGGTTAAACTAGACACAAACTAGTCAATTCAGGTTGAATTTAATTCTTTTACAACAAAAAAAAGGTTGAATTAAATTCTCTTAAAGTAAATTCTCTTAAACAGCAAAAAAAAAGTTGAATTCAATTGACTGCATTGAAATGACTTGGGGCTTCAAAACTGACTTGCACTGCTATCAAGTATTTCTACAAATCTCTGTGGCAGTTGTCCCTCTGGATGCAACATACTGACTGAAAACTGAAATGGACTGCACTGAACTGCTATCAGTGGAGTCTACTGAAACTGACTTGCACTCAAACTGCTATCAAGTGGAGACTATTAATATCTGGGGTTTGTTTGTCCCTCTTGGATCCAACCAACTGAAACTGTCTGAAAACTGATTTACAACTTATTTGCAACTAAAACTGACTTGAAACTACTTCACATATCTCTATAAATCTCTGGGGTTTTGGTTGTCCCTCTTGGATGCAACAAACTGAAAACTGAATCTGGAACTTGAAACTGCTTCAAGTATCTCTATAGCTCTATAAACTCTCTCTCTCTAATTTGCAAGTCAATTCAATTCAATAATTTGAAAAAAATTGTAAACAAAAATACGAAATGTACACATTTCACTCGAATGTACACGAAGGTACAGTAGTATTATGTTTGGTACATAAAATAAAATTATTCTATACTAATTATAATAGTGAAAATAACTGACAATCAACTTCTGTGACAATCAACTTCTGTGACAATCAACTTCTGTGACAATCAACTTCTGTGACAATCAACTTCTGTGACAATCAACTTCTGTGACAATCAACTTCTGTGACAATCAACTTCTGTGACAATCAACTTCTGTGACAATCAACTTCTGTGACAATCAACTTCTGTGACAATCAACTTCTGTGACAATCAACTTCTGTGACAATCAACTTCTGTGATGAAAAGTGGATACTGTACCAGAATGAATGTTAAGCGCCATCAACAGTGGGTTTGTGCCGGAGAACCAGCGACACCACAGCCAAAACCAAATATTCACCCTCGGAAGGTGTTGCTTAGTGTTTGGTGGGATAAAGGTGGTGTAATACACCTTACCACACAACCAAACAACCAAACAATCACTGCTCAAGTCTACTGTCAACAGCTGGATCGATTGAACACTGCACTAAAAGAAAAGAGACCTTCTTTGGTTAATTGGAAAGGAATTGTGTTCCACCATGACAATGCACGTCCTCATACCACTCGGATCACTTCTGCAAAAATTGAGGAGCTTGAGTGAGAAAAACTTCCACATCCTCCATATTCTCCACCCCTTGCACCTTCAGATTATCATCTTTTCAGGAGTCTGCAAAACTATCTTGATGAGAAACAGTATACTTCTTTAGATGACTGCACACCAGTCTTTGTACGTTTTTTGCCTCAAAACCGCCTGAATTTTATGAACATGGCATTGAAAAGCTTGTAGGACATTGGCAGTGTGTCATTGATTTCGATGGAAAATATATACAGGAATACCTCGGATAAGACAGTTAATTCGTTCTGCCGACATGCCGCACTGTTTGAAACTGCCCTGTTCAAGGCATGTTTTAATGGGAAATACTGTTGGTCGTTCCAAGACATTTTAAATTACGTTTTTTGTATGATTATTTTCGATAATTATAATGATTTAACATGTTTAAATGTGAAATAAAACAATAAGAATGCAAGATCACCAGTTGAAAATTCTTTTGTAGGAATGTCTTCTGCTTCTGCATCTTCCTCTTTCGCTTCTTCTTCTTCATAAACTCGTTGTTGTTCTAGATTGATTAGAGCTTCATTGTCTAGATCTTTCGAATGCGATTCAATGCACTCGATAACATTTGGTGCATCAACATTTTCGAATCCAAGATCCTTCCCAATGCTAACAATGTCAGTTGCAACTCCTGCAATTTGATTTTCGAAACCACGAAAATCAGTTGCACAATGTGGTAGAATATTTTTCCACACTGCTTGCATATTACTCGCAGTGACTTCAAGCCACACTTGATTGATGTTTTCTATAACATTTCTGATGTTATAATTTTTCCAAAAACTTGTAGTATAGACCGCGTGCGGGTTGTTTGAAACTTAATATATCGTCGCACTGACATTCCTTTTATAAATATCTTAAATATTACATTAAATAATTAATTTTATATTATAATATTCAATCCATCCTATTGCGAAATCCGGCCTGTTTGAAACTGTCTTATCCGAGGTATTCCTGTACTAGATTAAAAAGTTTTTTTTTTTTTTTCCTTCAAATTCCGATTTAAAAAATGACATTACCTATGGGATGACCTGTATATATATATACAGGAATACCCCGCTTTACGATGCTTCGTTTTACGAAACCCCGGGTTTACGAAATTGTATTTGCGCTAAATAAAAAATTAAATGAAGAAATATAAAAGACAAAAATAAAATGCGTACGTCGCGCATACCACAATCTAATATTCTGCATTACAGCAGTGCTTAGTTAGCTCGATTTTAAGACAAAAATAATGCTTACGTCGCGCATACCATACTGTACTGTACTCTATTACGTATTCTGCATTACAGCGGTGCCAAGTTAGCTCGCTTTTAGCTCACTTTGCACTGTGGCAACGCAGCTGTTGTCAGTTTATATGTGCGCTTTGACAAGAGAGTTTGTGCTTTATTCACTCTCGCGCACGCTAAGTGTTTCACTGATATTCTTTTCGTACATTGCAATTACAGTACCCATCATCAATTATGCCAAAACGAAAGAGTGATAGTAAAGACTGTGACGTTAATCAGAAGAAACGAATCCAAAAGCATGTCTACTGACGCATCTATTAATGAAAACTAAATTTGCATATGTAATGTTTTGTACTATTTCTTTGTTCATTGCTTTCATTTCTATGTTAATAAACATTTTTTTCTGCAAAATTTGCTGTTTTATAACCTTTTTTTTTTATTTTTTAAGAAAAAAACGTAACCCAAAATATAACATTATATGTATGGGAAATAATGCTCTGCTTTACGAACACCTGTTTTACGAACGGGCGCTAGGAACGGAATAATTCATAAAGTGGGGTATTCCTGTATATATATATATATATATATATAATATATATATATATATATGCGTGTGTGTGTGTTTAGACAAACTTGCTACTCCAGGGAATGGCCAAACCTATTTTTTGGGGCCCCCTAGAATAAGCCCACAACAGTTGTCAATAATCCTACAGTAAGGTCCTTAAACCAAAGTCAATTTAAGGCCTAATTTAACTTGGCCCAGCATGATTTACACAGATTATTACTGTATAGTTGTCATCAGAGGTGTCTACACATCTGTCAGTGTATTAGGAAAGCTTGGGTTAGTGAGTCAGTTTTTTAGATAGCTGGAAGGAATATGAATTAGAAGGGTAATATTGGAATGTATGAAAGAAAAGATAGTTTAGGAGAGTACTCACATAGTTTATTGGTAAAAAGTTTTCTTCCATAGAAGTAAACTCCATGAAAACTGGTGGCAGTAGAATCAATATGGTTAGGCATTGTTATAAATGGCAAAAGGCCTAGAGGCATCAGATAGGAGTATTTTGTAGACCACCAAATCAGTCATGAACTTCATGAAAAGTTGATTATTGAAATTGATAAGGCATGTCAGTACAAGAATAATGCTGTAAACATATAGATTTTCAATTGTTCAAAGGTGATAGGGAGGGGAGGCTTTTTCTAAATGTTTTCAGGACAGTTTTCTCACTCAGATCATAAATAAACCAATTAGGATAGGAGTCATGCTATATTAGATTGTCTTAACTAACTGAGGAATTTATGAGTAAGCTTGAGAGATGGCAGAAAATTTGGGAGGTAGTGATCACTAGAGTTTAAGTATACAGTACAGTGCTGAGTACACCTAACCTCTTAGAAGCTTAGACCTTGATGTTACATCAGATGGATTAACCCCAATTGCTCAGTCACTCTCAAATAAAACCTGATGGTCTAAAACAGTCTTGTAATGAAATAACTGAAGTGTTCTTGTGATATAATTTTTTTTTGGTTCTGATAATGTTGTAAAATGATAAAAATTTACTATTCATCTTCATCAATGTCAAATATTTACATCCAGAGATCTTTAGATCATTTTTAACAATTTGTTTCAGAGATCTGAAAATTCACATCAGAAAGAAAACCCTGAACTTTTTGATGATTCAAATTCAGAGAAAATTTCAAAACTTAAGAATTGGCAACAAGATTCTGATATGTCATTCAGTGAGCAAATTTGGTTCAAAAGAATTCAGTGTTCCAAATACCCGATGGTTAAGCTGAAAAAACTGGACATTAAGGATCATAAACTGAAGACTGTTGTAAGACCTTTAAATGAACAGGTAAGATGAAAACTTTTTCTTAGTTTATTTGAAAGAAATCTAGCAACAATACTAACAATAGTCAAATGGTAAAGAGGAGGGGAGGTTGGAAAGATGAAAATATTTCTTTAGATATTTTGAATGAAATTACAAAAAAAATTTTGGAACTGTTGATATTTTTTGATGTTTGGGACTAAGAAAAATGACATCAAATTAATGTTGGTTAGTTATTAAGTATATGAATTTGCTTATCTTTTGAGTCTAAGTACACAATTTATATGCATTTTTCAGAGGAAGAAATAAAATTTTCTGAATTTAAGACCTTTCCAAATTTATTAACAAATTTCTGGCAGTATGCATTTCTTAGTGGCCAAAAATGTCATGCAAAAATTTATTTGAGAATTAAGAATGATTTTTCTTTATTCTCTTATGCATTGCTCAGTCTAAATTTTGACTCTCGTGGCGAGTCTCAAAAATGAGTTTGAATACACAGTTCCATCACTCATCTTGCAAGCCCTTGACCAAATAATGTAGTTCATGTGAAGGTCGTCTTTCAAATTAAAAGCAGATCAGTTCCTGGTCTTTTATATATGAAGATATAGTAGTGAATTAAATTTTGTTTTGCTTTGTGTGTGCATGAGCCTTGCTAAATGTAGGCCAATTCCAAAATTGTTAGATGAATAGGTAATTTTGGCAGACAACTTTTGAAAATAGCAAAGTATAGGTTGTATGCTGTCTGTTTTAGAATTAACTCCTTTTTTAATGAAAATACTTAATTATAATCTTAATTAACATATGCATGTATTTTTCTACCTGATTTACTAGACTTTTCTAATGGCAAGGCTATTAATCTGAAGTTTCTGAGTTTCAGTTTCAGTTTTGACTCAAGATTTCAGAGATTAAGGTTCATTTCTGGGTATTCCTTAGTTGCTCAGATTCTACAAAAACTGTAGGTTCCCTTCACCATATGACCTTATGAATGAGGTTACACAAACCCAAAATCATAATTATTATTATCATTGTTCATATGGTTTTATTGAATGAAATTAGTTGTAACTTAAATTCCAAGGACAAATGAAGTTGTTCTTATGTGTAAGAAAACTTGTTCTCACTCTAAGTTTTACTAAAATAAATAGTCCAGCACCTGCTCTGTAGCTACTTCATCTCTGAGCCATATAATAAATTAAATTTTTTGCTAAGCATTTAGATGATAGAAGTTTCAGTTCAGAAGTGATTTCAGTTTAGAGAATTTTTAACTGTGTGTAGAAGGGGAAAATGGGTGAATATATTTTGGCTTTAAGTGTAAAGGTGGCCAAACTTAAGATACAGATAAATGTAAAAAACTTCACTTTTTTCTACACGAAGGTCAAAATATGAAAATAAAAACCTACTCTAATAGACAGAGTTTATTTCCACAACAGTTTCGATGCCCACTGGCATCCTCCTCGGGTGGATACAGAAAAACGAATGAACCAAAACAAGAGGGAAAAACAGTCCAGGGACCGACTGCTAAGAAATTCGCACCTAGGCTAGATCCCATTCTCCCGACACCAGAAGGGCATTTTCATTAAAGGGACCCGCTTATAAGTACATTCGCACAAATTAAAACTATCTTCTTCTTCTATATATACAGATTCTAATATTTTGACATAATTACTGCATTTACATTTTTTTTAACTATTATTATTACCTTTACCCTAATTATTAAATTTATATTACCACCTTTATTATTACATCTGTTGCATTTATATTTATTTCCACATTTATTACTTCCATTATTAGTTTATTACATTTACATTTATTATTCCATTTACATTTTACAAAAAAAAAAAAAAAATTGAATGAACTAAAAGCAAGTAAGGAAACAATCCAGAGACCTTTAAGAAATTCACACTTAGGTTAGAACATGTTCCCCCAACTCTGTAAGAGATTTTTTGACCAAGAATCTCGTTAAAGGGTCAAACTTATAAGTACCTTCACTCAAATTAAAATTATCTACTTTTTCTATACATACAGATTCTATTATTTTTCTTTTGACATAATTATTACATTTATAAAGTACTTTACTTGATTCCCAATCTATAGCATGATTATTTTGGCTGGTGTGATAAAAAATGGCATCATTAGTATTACAACTTCTGAAGGCATATTTGTGTTCTTTAATACGGGTTTCAATATTTCTTCCAGTTTCTCCCACGTATACTAAATCACAACTTTTACAGGGAATGCTGTAGACACAGGCTTGTTCCTCTTTTGCAACCTTATTCCTAACCAATTTGACACTTTCTTTCAGTCATTAAATAATCTTGTTCCCTCCATTAAATTTAAATATGAATGGGAGAATGACAAACAATTACCTTTTATAGATGTTTTGGTTATTAACAAAAGCGGAAAGCCCAATTTCACGGTCTATAGAAAACCTACTCATTGTAATTCATACATTCATTATTTTTTCATATCATGATGAAGGGGTTAAAAGCTCAATTATTTCTTCCATGTTTCTAAGAGCACTCAGGATTTGTAGCCCACATTTGCTGGACCCAGAAAATTCAAAGATTTGAAACATTTTTAAGGATTTAAAATAACCTGAGTGGTTTATCAGAAAGGCATATTTTAAAGCCAGAAAATCTTTTTATGCCCCTCGGGAACCTTCAGTTAACCAAAAACAATATGAGCATTTGCCTTACATTGCCGGCTTAGAAAGAGTAAAACCATTGATGAAAGATTTTAAGTTTGCTTTGGCGTTCAAATATTCGTCTACCGTGAAAAGTAAATTGGTTAGGAATAATGTTGCAAAAGAGGAACAAGCCTGTGTGTACAGCATTCCCTGTAAAAGTTGTGATTTAGTATACGTGGGAGAAACTGGAAGAAATATTGAAAACCATATTAATAAACACAAATATGCCTTCAGAAGTTGTAATACTAATAATGCCATTTTTTATCACACCAGCCAAAATAATCATGCTATAGATTGGGAATCAAGTAAGGTACTTTATAAATATAATAATTATGTCAAAAGAAAAATAATAGAATCTGTATGTATAGAAAAAGTAGATAATTTTAATTTGTGTAAAGGTACTTATAAGTTAGACCCTTTAATGAGATTCTTGGTCAAAAAATCCCTTACGGAGTCGGGGGAATGTGTTCTAACCTAAGTGTGAATTTCTTAAAGGTCTCTGGATTGTTTCCTTACTCACTTTTAGTTCATTCATTTTTTTTTTTTGGTAAAATGTAAATGGAATAATAAACGTAAATGTAATAATGGAAGTAATAAATATAAATGCATAAATACAACAGATGTAATAAAGGTAATATTATAAATTTAATAATTATGGTAAAGGTAATAATAATAAATGTTAAAAAAAAATATAAATAAAATAATAAATGCAGTAATTATGTCAAAATACTAGAATCTGTATGTATAGAACAAGAAAATAGTTTTAATTTGTGCGAATGTACTTATAAGTGGGACCCTGTAATAAAATGCCCTTCCTGTGTCGGGAGAACAGTATCTAACCTAGGTGCAAATTTCTCAATGGTCTCTGGATTGTTTCCTTCTTGCCTTTTTCATTCATTTTTCGGTTTATAAGTTCTGTATAATAAACAACAATGTAATAATAAATTTATAATTTCTGTAATAAATAATAATGCAATATTAAATGTAATAATTATGTAAAAAAAATAATAGAATCTGTATGTTTAGAACAGGAAGATAGTTTTAAATTTGTGTGAATGTACTTATAAGCGGGTCCCTTTAATGAAACTGCCCTTCCAGTGTCGGGAGAAAGGGATCTAATCTAGGTGCGAATTTCTTAACGGTTGGTCCCTGGACTGTTTTCCCCTCTTGTTTTGGTTCATTCGTTTTTCTGTATCCACCCGAGGAGGATGCCAGTGGGCATTGGAACTGTTGTGGAAATAAACTCTCTCTATTAGAGTGGGTTTTTATTTTCATATTAAGGTAGAAGTTAGGGGACATCACTACCTCCCAATTATGGTGAAAATTCTTTTCTTTTGTGTGTAGGGGCAACTGGTGCAGGGCAGGACTATCATAAATCACACACACACACACATTCTTATTGAGCCATCCCTTAATTCATTTGCGCACATTGACATCATCGGAAGTGTAGGTTCCTACAAGTCCTTTATAGTACAAAAAAACAATTTTATGGTATACAGAGAAGTTCTTAAAAATGAACATTTGTAAAATTAATTATTCATAAAGTATTATTTCAGTAAGATTTTGAGGTTAAAAAGCAGTGGTAAGAAAAGAATAATGTGGAAACACCAAAGTTAAGTAAACTACAGAACTTTAAAATAAAAGTTTGAGGGAAAATTTAAAGCATAAGTATTATGCTTGTAGCCAAGTAATTGGCTTATAAACTGAATGTTACAAGTGAACTAATTTTATATTTTATATAACTCATTTGCAGGGATCCAAACCAAAGCAGAACTCAAAAGCAAAATCCAAACATCAGACAACCAAGCTAATTAAAATACTTAATTTTGAGCATAATGAGGATAACAGAGACCATCTCATACAGAGGATTACATTCAACTGTTCGATTTGCCATTATCAGACAAAGTTCAAACAAAATTTCAAAATTCATTCAAGAGTTCATACTGGAGAAAAACCTTTTAAATGTGGGTTATGCTCCTATGCTGCAATATGGAAATCTCGGCTTCAACAGCATTTAAAAGTTCATTCTAGAGAAAAACCTTTTAAATGTGGGATATGTTCCTATGCTACAGCACAGAAAAGTAACCTTCAACAGCATTTAAGAGTTCATAGTGAAGAAAAACCTTTTAAATGTGATATTTGTTCATACGCTGCAGCCTGGAAGTCTCAGTTTCAAGTACATTTAAGAGTTCATACTGGAGAAAAGACTTTTAAATGTAGAATATGCTCCTATGCTGCAGCAGGGAGATATAATCTTCAAGAGCATTTAAAAGTTCATACTAGAGAAAGACCTTATAAATGTGGGATATGCTCCTTTGCTGCAGTGTGGAAATGTCGGCTTCAACAACATTTGAGAGTTCATACTAGAGAAAAACCTTTCAAATGTGGGATATGTTCCTATGCTGCAGCAGGGAAACACACACTTCAAGAGCATTTAAAAGTTCATACTAGAGAAAAACCTTTTAAATGTGGGATATGCACCTACGCTGCAGCACGGAATGGTAGCCTTCAAAGACATTTAAAAGTCCATACTAGAGAGAGAAATCCAAGAAATCCTTTCACATGTGAGATTTGCTCCTATGCTGCAGAAGGGAGAAATAATCTTGAACAGCATTTAAGAGTTCATACTGGAGAAAAACCTTTTAGATGTGATAGTTGTTCTTACACTACAGCACAGAAAGCTAACCTTCAACAGCATTTAAAAGTTCATACTGGAGAAAAACCTTTTAGATGTGATATTTGTTCATACACTGCATCATGCAAATCTCACCTTCAACGACATTTAAGAATTCATACACATAGTCCCAGTGTGTCATAAAAGGTGACTAAAAATAAGGGATGGGTGTGGGGAAAACCCTCCCACCTGTATGTAGCTTTCCACAAACAAGAATGGGATGTAATGTCTACTAAGGAAAGCTCACACACTGGCAGGATGTCACCCAGGATAAAAAGGTCCCCTCAACCCACTTACGCACCAGGGTGGGTGAGGTGAGCAATGGTGCAACTTTTCTCAGTCCCAGAGGATCCCACCAGGTCAAGATATTGACCCTGGACCCCAGCTTTTCCATCAGACAATGGGCCTAACAAAAACATGTTGGTATGACACAATAAACTGGACCATTGGAGAAAAGAACATAATCCTAGTGGCAAATCAACACAAAGACAAGCTCAGATATAGTTGAAGTGTTTGGCTTTGGGTGGAAGCCCCACTTATAGCTATTAAAAATACTAAAAGGAGTATAAACCAAAAAAGTGAAATCCCTGGGGATCAGGGATTTAAAGAATACTTCCCACGTGGTCCCAGCGTGTTGTAAAAGGCGACTAAATATAAGGGATGGATGCAGGGGAACCCCCTCCCATCTGTATGTAGCTTTCCACAAGTAAGAATGGGACGTAATGTCTACTAAGGAAAGCTCACACGCTGGCAGGATGTCACCCAGGATAAAAAGGTCCCCTCAATCCGCTTACGCACCAGGGTGGGTAAGGAGAGCAATGGTGCAACTTTTCTCAGTCCCAGAGGAGAAGAAACTTCACCAAAGGGATCAACGTTGGGTATCCCACCAGGTCAAGGTTTTGACTCTGGACCACAGCAGTTACATTGGACAATGGGCCCAACAAGAAACATGTGTCAGTATGACACAATAAATTGGACCATTGGAGAAAAGAAAAGAACTTAATCTTAGCAGCAAATCAACGCTAGGCTAAGTTCAGATATAGTTGGTGTTTGGCTTCGGGTGGAAACCCCACTTACAGCTATTAAAAATACTAAAAAGAGTATAAACCAAAATCAAAAAACCATTTAAATGTGATATTTGTTCTTACAGAACAGCACAGGAAGTTAACCTTCAACAGCATTTAAGAGTTCATACTGGAGAAAAACTTTTTAAATGTGGGATATGTTGTTATGCTACAGCACAGAAAAGTAACCTTCAACAGCATTTAAGAGTTCATACTGGAGAAAAAACTTTCAAATGTGGGATATGCTCCTATGCTGCAGCAGGGAGATAGTCTTAAAGAGCACTTAAACATTCATACTTTGCCAATAAGATAGAGAACTCGAGATTCATGGAGTTTGAAGAGTGTGTTTAACTTTAAAATGGTGTTTAGACCAAAATTGATAAACAACTTGTTTAAACACTTTGTTGATTTTGATGGTCGCCCTTTTAGGTTTGGTTTCCTGAAGTCTGCTTTATGATATCATAGGAGTGTGTTTGAGGCTGACCATTGTTTCAGGCCTTTGTGAGAAATTATCATTAACAGAGGTCGTTTCTCGTCATAATCTCACATTGGTGCGTAGAAAACTCTCACTTTAAATTTTTTACTGGTAACAAGGATTTGTTGTGTCCTCACTAAACTCTTGCGAATTTGCTTTTGTTTGTGTTTCTTTAGGAGTTTTTACAGACAAACGGACCTCATTAAGAATACTGAATAGGCAGGCAGAACCTTCGTGAGGGCGACCATTTTATGATGCCATTCTGTACGCACTTAAATACAAGTATGTATACTTGTATGGAAATGTTAGAGTACTTTCTGTGTGTGCATCATGGATGTGTTCAAATGGGCGTGAAAATACTGTTGTGACTAGCCCAATACACTCGCAATTACCTTGTGAAATGAAAAACCTCTTATTTACTAGGCTCTATTAAACAGTAATTCATATATCTGAAAGTAGAGAAAACATATTTAGATAGTAATATATACATATATATATAAACATAGTGATCATAAGCAATATTCATGATATTCTTCCCATTTTTAATTCTAAACATAATCGTTAAATCGAGCAGGTGGCTTGCGATCACGGCCACTACGACGTGGAGCGGAAGCAGATGAGTGATCCGATGAACCACCCTGTTGATCATCATGATTATGAACATTCGATGTATCTTGACTATCGGGTTCGACGCGAACGTCAGATTCCAGCGCACCATCCACGTCAGGCACATCATTCGTCGCATGCACATCCATGGCAGTGTTATGTTCGTGAGCGTGCATTGTTCCCTTCGCAGAATTTCCAGCAGGAGCCAGATGTCGTAGAGACACGGTCGATTCCCGGTCGCTAGCATGACGAATGTGCGCGTACTGAGGGTTAGCCTCCAGAGTGGAGAGCATCTGGCAGAACAGCCTCCCACTCAGATACTGGCATATTTCGAGACCGGAGAGCAAACTGAATCGTCTTCCATATTATGCCGTTGTATCTCTCCGTCTGGCCGTTTTCTTGCGGATTGTACGCAGTCGTTCTACTAGTCGCAATGTTCCTTTCGGTAAGAAAACGCTTGAGCTCCTCCGAAAGAAAGGAAGTCCCTCGATCTGAATGAATGTATGACGAAACGCCAAAAACAGAGAATAACTGAGTAAGACAACGAATAATGGTTTCACTGGTTAAGTCAGGACAGGGAAAGGCAAAAGGGAAGCGGGAATATTCGTCAATAAGTCAAAATGGAGCGATTACTGGAAGATGAAGGCATCGGTCCCTTAAAATCTACATTCAAGCGCTCGAACGGCAGGGTAGCCTTGATGAGTTTAAACAAGTCAGTTCTAATATATACAGGCTTAAGCTCTGCACATCCTTGACATGTAGAAATCGTTCTTTTGATGTTATCAGTAGAGTAGGGTAAATTACGAGAACGGACAAAATGGGACATTCGTGTAACCCCTGGATGGCATAGATTGTTATGCAGCTCTCGTAAAGCGTGAGATGTGTTGACTGAACAGGAGATTTGAGAAAATGCATCAGCCGGTATGTTCTGAGATCCAGGGCGATATACAATGTCATAATTATAGCAGGACAACTCAACGCGCCATCTCATAATTTTATCATTTTTAATTTTGTTGATTCGTCGATTGTCAAACATGAAGGCAACAGATTTCTGGTCTGTAACCAATCGGAAATGTCTACGAAGAAGAAAATGACGCCATTTCCGAAGCGCCTCAACAATTGCATTCGCCTCCTCCTCTACAGATGAGTGGCGAAGCTCCGACGAGGACAATGTACGAGAAAAGAAGGCAACAGGCCTTCCTGACTGACACAGTGTGGCCGCAGTGGCAGATTCAGAAGCGTGTCTCAACGACAAAAGGCACATCAGGATCGAAAGTTGTTAGGACGGCATCAGAGATATCCTTCTTCAGGGATTCGAAAACACTGACGGCTGCCTTTGATAGTGGAAAGGCAGAAATCGCAACCAAAGGACGAATTTTGGCCGAGAAGTTGGATATCCAGTTAGAATAGTGCGAAAACATGCCCATCGCCTTCCACAACGAGGCAGTATCTCGAGGCACAGATAAGTCCATTAAGGGCTTGATATGCTCAGGATCCGGTCTTATAGTACCTTGTGAAACAAGGTATCCCAGGAGGTTGATTGAGGATGTCGAGAACGTGCACTTTTTGTCATTCAGGGTCAAGTTATACTTCTTGACCGCATCCATAAATAGCTTAAGATTGGAATCGTGATAAGATTGACTCTTTCCACAGACAGTGACATTGTCGAGATAAACAAAAGTGTCACGGAGATTTTCATTAGAGATAACCTCGTCCATAAGACGCTGGAAAACAGCAACTCCATTAGTGACGCCAAATGGAATTCTTCGAAATTGATATAAACGCTGATTGGCTTCGAAAGCGGTATATGGTTTATCGCTGTCCATTATTTCAATCTGATGATACGCGCTGGAAAGATCTAAAGTGCTGAATACCAAATATTTAGATACTTGCTCCACCATGGTGTCGATTCTAGGTAGCGGATAAGCATCCTATTGTGTAAAACGGTTAATCGTCTGAGAATAATCCACAACTAGACGCTTCCTGTGATTCTCGTTGGACACAATAAGTGGTTGAGCACGCCATGGAGAGTTACTGGGCTCTATTACTTCTGCAGCGAGGAGTCGCTCGATCTCAGCATTGATAAATTTTTCATCAGAAGAAGAATGTCGTCGGCTCTTGATAGCAGTTGGACGACAATCAGCAGTAAGATTTGAGAATAGAGAAGACGGGGAGACAGTAGCGCCAGCCAGGCTACACACCGAAAGAGGTGGCTTGTCTCCACCAAATGGAATATCCACACTGGAGAATGATTGAAGAATATCATGACCCAGTATAACGTCGCTGCACAGATCGCTCAACACAGACATCTTTACTTTAGAATAACGATGACTATCAACAATGAGATCGACGGTACAAATACCCAGTACCTCTGAGCTGAGTGAGGTTGTGGCCATTGCGACTTTAGCAGTAGATAATGACATGGCCCATTCATTATCTACGACCAGTTGATGATTGATAAAGCTCTCCGAGCTCCCAATGTCAACCAATGCTCTGAGTTTTATCCCGTTTACGGTCACACACATGACAGCCCTCGATAAACAGCCCGGTGAAGCAGATATAATAGCAGACAAAAATGAAGCAGCAGACTAAGAAGTAGAAGTTACAGATGATTTCGAAGATGAACGGCACACACGAGAAAAATGGCCACTCTTTGAACACTTGTTACAAGTAGCATCTTTTGTAGGACACTTACTGCGAGGGTGTCTATTATAACTACAGAAGTAGCACTTGGAGGTAGGTGCAGCAGCCACAACACCATCAGCAGTAGGTACAAAATCCAGACCGGCGTGGTCATGGTCGGGTTTCTCAGTTTCGTGTCTCACAGCAGCTGCAGTAGTCACAATACGATTATAGTTCTCAGACTGTTTTTTAGCTGCTTCCAACGAGAGCGCCTGATCATAAGCAGTCTTGAAATCAAGCGATTTGTTTTCTAGTAGGCGCTGGCGTATACAGCTGGACTGAAGCCTGTTGATGAATGCATCGCGTATGTAGCTGTCTCGAGCCTGTTCAGCTGTCATGGCTGCGAAGGAACAGTCCTTACCAAGTTGTTTCAGTACCTGAACATACTGATCGATGGATTCATGTGGTTCCTGACGTCTAGTAGACAAGATGTGGCGTGCATAGATTTCATTCTTAGGTTTAAGATATATTTATTTCAATAGAGTAATAGCGTCTTCGTAGGTAGAACATTCAGATATGAATGTATAAACAGGTGTACTAATATAGTTGATTAGGAGAGTAAGCATCTGATGAGAACTAACAGTTGAGAGCCTGCTCCCCCATCAGCTGTAGTCGAAGGAGTAGAGATAACCGATGAAATTCTCAAATGTTCTGAGCCAGTGTTCCCATTGTCTGTCAGCACCACTTGAATCGGGAGACATCAAATTTATCAGGTTTGAAGAACCTACTCTCCATGATACGGCAGATAAGAGATAATGCTAAGTAATGATCTTAGAAACTGTTTAATAGATTGAAATGAAAAATCTTTTATTTACTAGGCTCTATTAAACAGTAATTCACATATCTGAAAGTACAGAAAACATATTTAGATACAGTAATATATATATATATATATATATATATATATATACACAGTGGTGGGCACGCGCAACGATTTTTGTAGCGCCGCAACCGCAACTCTGCTGAAATAGTTGCGCCGCACGCGCAAGCGCAACCCTTTTCAAAAAGTTGCGCCGCAAGCGCACGCAAGCGCAACTGGCCACCTTTGTGTGTGTGTGTGTATATATATATATATATATATATATATATATATATATATATATATATATCATTTAACTGCAATGACCACGCAGTATTTACGTCGTTTCTATTCATTTATATACTGCGTGGTCATTGCAGTTAAATGCACATATTCACGATTTGCGAGGGTGCCCTCTCAGGGCATTGGTTTCTGCCCTATGTAGGAGAATTTCGATTTATGATTGATCGAGGGCCGTAGTGTAATGGTAGCGCATCCAACCGGCAATTGGAAGGCCCTGGGTTCGATTCCCGGGCGGTTCGCCTCATTTTTCATTATTCGTTATTTCTCTTCCCCGTGTGCAGAGACGCTCCTTATTTACGTCGTTTCTATTCATATATATATATATATATATATATATATAAAACATAGTGATCATAAGCAATATTCATGACACCTTGTATTCAATAAGAACTCGAATACGTCGTCTCCTATTTTGATTGTGAGATGGGGGAGGTTTGAAAAAATCAACGTAACAGTTGTTCAATAAATTTCCTTTTAAGTTCAAAAACTAAAAGAAAAAGTTTGTGGTAATATTAATACTGAAACATTACAATTAAGTTTCGACTGAGGAGAAACTGGATTGAGAACGTTTTTGCATAATTATCGTCGACCAAGCGAAAATATGCCAACTTCTCTACCCTTCATCATTAGTTCTGAGTCACCCTCCAGGGTATCCCAGTGGCAGAACATTAGGTTGTGGATTCGAACCTCAGTTCAGACTGCAAATATCGGGGATTAAAGGCTTCTCTGTGTCATCCTTGGTGGGATAGTGGTTCGAATTCCACGTAAATCTGTAGGTCCCTTCCGCCATACGATCTTAAATGTGACTTGAGGAGGTTAAACATCCGTGAAAGTGAGAAATCGTGAGGTTTTGGACTAGTGTGCGGAAGTCAGTGGAAGTAAAATTTGTTAAGGTTGGTTAAACATTTGAAAGAATGGAAAATGGCAGAGCTGTTTAAGGAGAGTATAAAAGTGGTTGAAAGGGAGGAGGAGGAGGAGGAGATGGAAGTCGAGAAGGTGGTGAATGATTGCGTGAGGAAACGTGGACTTGATTTGGGTGATGCATGAGAAGTGACTAAGTAGATTGGAATGGGAGAAGGTTTGTTGTAGGTACGCAAGTTCAGGATACACACTATTTTTGACAAAATCTGGAAGCACTACAAACGCGTGGCGTATGAAGCGCTGCATGTGTGGAATTTAGCTATGCCATGAGGCAAAGGGGTGTGGTTTACCAAGATGCTGGTGTGAATGAGTATGTATGCTTTAGTTCTTACCTTTTTTCTTCTTTACTTTGTGTTTTATACCCAAGCATATCTGCTTCCTCATCCCAAGTCATTTGGGAACGAGATTTTTTATGTATGTATTTATTGCAATTAAACTGCTTTTACATAAAATGATTTTTACTCGTTCCGTCAATCGACTTCTAATACGAATGAGAAGATATAATTGTACCCTTATAAATCACTCGTAAGACTTCATTTTAGTCTCCATATATTGACGTGTGTGTGTATCCCTTGAAAGAGATGTTCTGTAAATACCAAACTAGGTGCTAATGTATTCTTATGTTTCCTGGATACCACTAAGACATTTGATCGTGTTGATCATGAAAATTATTTATGGAACTTGTAAATCGTAATGTACCTGGTTACTAGGGTTGCCAGATGTCCTCCACGAAAATACTAAAGACCAGCAGCCGGGGTGGGTAGGGTGTAAAGAGAAAAATGTATTTTCATT
This sequence comes from Bathynomus jamesi, assembly GCA_023014485.1. Lineage (NCBI taxonomy): Eukaryota > Metazoa > Arthropoda > Malacostraca > Isopoda > Cirolanidae > Bathynomus > Bathynomus jamesi. The sequence goes on from JAJOZX010002869.1 coordinate 552,657, forward strand.
ACTTTTAAATCGGTTCATTAGCTGCTTTATAAAATCAGTTAATTATATTGATAAATAACACTTTAACCAGAAAATAATATTGCAGCCGATTTACAAACAACATTGAAAACATTTAGGTATTAATTAAAAAAAAATCCAACTTTATCTGCATTTAACTTTTATTCGAACAAAATTGCATACAATACAGTGCTGTGGAACTATCCAATTCTTTATCAGATCGCAATAGAAAAATATGTAAAATAATTATTGACTTTAAAAAAACAAAAAATTATGGATAACCAAAAAAAGACATCTATTAAAGCTACACCTATTAAGACAAAAATGAAAAAAAGCAGACACAAAGACGTGGTTTACTTTTACGTGTCCTGTACTACTGATTACTTGGTCTGTATATTGTTCTGGTATAATCACCAGACAATGATCGTAAGATGAGGTGGGATCAATTCAAAACAATTCTCTAACCAATGGTGCCAGGCAGGGGAGGGATATTATCCCCATACTTATTCAATGTTTATATGGATAACATATCTGCAAAGGTGGGCAGGACCGAATTCCAGGAACTCGGTCCTTTTCTCAGTGAGGAGCGACGGTCCCTTTTTAAACAATTCCGGACGGTCTTTTTTAGTGTGTTTAGTGATTATTTGAAGTTCTAAAGAAGATGGATCGTTTCCTCCAGAAGACTCGGAAAGAGACTGAGACTGAACTGAAACTTGTTTCAACACCTGGCACCATCCAGTGCCGCCGTGGAGAGGCTCTCTCTTTGGGGAAGGACGTCCTCAAGCCGAAAAGGTCAGGGCTCAGTGACAGCCATTTTGAAATGCTAGTCTTCTTGAAGGGAAACTCAAGCATTTAACTTAACTTTTTTTCATCATTTGTGTGTTGTATTAATTATAATTTACGTTAATAAAATTAAAGATTTCCGGTGTCTTTAATTTCTTTTTAATAAAATTTTTCACTTACATTATATATAAGGACCTAGGACCGAGTCGTTCTTAGGTCCTATCTTCAGAAAGGACCGGGACCGTCGGTCCTTTTTGAGGCCCGGGTGCCCACCTTTGCATATCTGTTGTACTGAACACTTGTAAAATAGGCTGCTATCTTGGTACAATGATTGTTAATCATCTGATGGATGCAGATGATCTAGTTCTTATTTTTCCATCTGGAAAAGGGCTCAGCACATTTCTGAAAAGTATGGGGAGGATAATGACAAAATATAATCCTGATAAAAGTTATGTTAGGATTATGAGGACCAAGGCCTACAAGTATATAAAATTTCCTGAATTTAAATTGAATGGTAGGGTGCTGTCAGAAGTAACCCAGACTAAGTATCTTGGCCACATACTAACTGATAGTCTTTCAGATGACTTTGATAGCCTAAGGCAATGTAAACAATTATATGCTCGGGGAAATACTTTGATTAGAAAATTTCATACGTGTACATTAGATGTTAAGTTGATCTTCAAAACTTCTTGTACCCCAATGTATACAACTCTTTGTGGTGGAACTACAGGATGTATAATATGAGAAAACTATGTTGCATATAATAATATTTTTAGTTTATCAAGAATAGATTTATGAATGGTGTTCCTTCTAGTGCCAGTATGCTGTTTGTAGTAAATAAGGTGCCTAACTGTGCCAGTGTCATACCCAATTTTGTATTTAGATTTATCACTACGCTTGGTGAGTCACTCAAAAAGATAATAGAAGCCATGGTTAGTGGATTGGTCTCAGATATATTTTAAAAATCTCAAATCTGGAAATATTGGCGTCGGCAGCTGTATGTTCATTATTTAGTGTTTAACTGGTGTACATAATCAGTGCGCCAGACAACTATCTCTTAGCTTTCTATGGACCACTTGTATAATGTCTGTACCTGTTGAGTCTGAAATAAAGTGGTTGTGTTGGTGTTGATTGATCTGTTAATGGTGCGTTAAACTTAAGAGATTATTTGCACACCGTTAGAAATAAGCCCTACGAAGCTAGATTACGAGAATTACACTTATATTCTCTTTAAATGCGTTGCTTGTAAGGTGAACTAAATCAGGTTTTTTTTAAAACTAAATTTTTCGTCAAAATAACGAACAATCACGGTTTTGTTTTATTAACGTGACAAGAAATTACAGATTCAAACAGCTGTAAAAGCTCTGAAACAAATATTGTGAATCGCTGAAAAATGTACTAGTTTACGGGGCAGTTGTCTCTAGTCCGTTTGTGAACATATGAGGCTTTCCTAGGAAGAAATGGTTAAGCGACAAAAGTAAAAAAAAAATGGCAGAAAACGCAGTTAAAGTTTTACCAAATTTGAAACTGCCATAACTTTTGAACTTTTGAAGATATTTGGACGAAATGTATTAAAAAAGTTCAAAAGTTATGGCACTTCCAAATTGGTACCGTACAATTTTAACTGCGTTTTCTGGCGTCTTTTACTTTTGTTGTTAACCACTTCTTCCTATGAGGCCCTCAATCACATTTAGATGTTTTTTCTCCAACTCACGCTCTGTTCAGTTTTGAGGTGACAGTGGAGTTCCAGCACAGAACCAAACAAATGCCACCACGTCGTAAGTTACATCCTTGGGTTCTTTTCAAAATGGTTATATTGCTCCCTTTTGTGCTGCAATCTTGATCTAGAGAGCACTATGTCCCTGGTATCGCCTCTGAGTCGGTGGTCCATTAGCTGATCCAGGGGGTGCCAAAGGAGCCTTGGATCCCCCAAAACTGATAAAGATGGAGCCAACACCATTTCTGGCCCGCCCCCCAAACTGCCGCTCGCTAAACCAGCTTTAAGATAGATGCCTTTAAACTTTGTGACTATCGTGTACAAGGGAAACACAGCGCAAATACACGCATTGAAAATAACTACATTTTGAGCGTACGAAGCGGGTATTTGGCTATATCAAGTTGTCTGTGAATGGGAGGGGTGGGGGGTTGAACTATTCACTCGTGGGACAGTTGCAAAATCGCCAGTGTGGCGAGTTCGCCCCCTCGTAGTCGCGACCCCTCATATATATATAAATATATAGGCGGGGGGGCTGGGGGGGTCCTAAACCCCCCAGCCAACCTTTGTGTCGGGTCCATCACATGTCAATGAGAGAGAAATTAAAAAGGGACGAAAACACGATTAGAAGGTAAAACTGTGAACTGAAATTATTTCAAATTAATTTCATTTGACCACTTGTATGGTTGTAGGCTATACACCGGTACAGTTGTCTTGTCTTGTATGCATCTGATTTTAAATACTGTCGTAGTATGTAAACCTAGATAACTGTATTCATATCTGAGGTGACGTGTATGTATATGTATATATATATATGTATATATTCTAAAAGTCACTAAAGGGTAAATATCACTAAATCTAAGCTGAATGGCAAGAGCAAGTCATAAACGAACCAACGCGGCTGTTCGTATTGCTTTGGTCTGGCGTAGACATGTTTTTTCCTCTCTGACCTAATCTTTGGTGCTGAGTATAATTAGGTGATGTTTCTAAGGTGACAAATGGGGTAGAAAGTTGTTTGTACTTAAGTATAGTTAGGGGTAATGTCTATAGTTTCTAAATTGGTAATGTAAGAGAGAGTTAGGTAGGCTTCAAGGAATACCTAATTCAACGCACCGGTAAGTGCTTTTGATTGTTTGCTAGAACTTAAGTAACCTAACTGGGGTGTCTATCCCACGCTATCACATTTGGCGACGAGGATGGGATTTGGCTCATTTGGTTAAATTTTGTTCATTGGGTTAAATTTGGCTCATTGGGTTAATTTGGCTCATTGGGTTCAAGTGGTTGTTTGGAAAATTGGATGTAGCCTAGTGGGTCGTCCGATTTGGTTTGGTTGTGTGGGTAAGCTACCGTACTATAGTGTAGGTCCCGCCGCCCTAACTCTAAAACTAATTCCTACTCAGCCCTAACTCTAAAACTAATTCCTACTCAGCCCTAACTCTAAAACTAATTCCTACTCAGCCCTAAACTCTAAAACTAATTCCTACTCAGCCCTAACTCTAAAACTAATTCCTACTCAGCCCTAACTCTAAAACTAATTCCTACTCAGCCCTAACTCTAAAACTAATTCCTACTCAGCCCTAACTCTAAAACTAATTCCTACTCAGCCCTAACTCTAAAACTAATTCCTACTCAGCCCTAACTCTAAAACTAATTCCTACTCAGCCCTAACTCTAAAACTAATTCCTACTCAGCCCTAACTCTAAAACTAATTCCTACTCAGCCCTAACTCTAAAACTAATTCCTACTCAGCCCTAACTCTAAAACTAATTCCTACTCAGCCCTAACTCTAAAACTAATTCCTACTCAGCCCTAACTCTAAAACTAATTCCTACTCAGCCCTAACTCTAAAACTAATTCCTACTCAGCCCTAACTCTAAAACTAATTCCTACTCAGCCCTAACTCTAAAACTAATTCCTACTCAGCCCTAACTCTAAAACTAATTCCTACTCAGCCCTAACTCTAAAACTAATTCCTACTCAGCCCTAACTCTAAAACTAATTCCTACTCAGCCCTAACTCTAAAACTAATTCCTACTCAGCCCTAACTCTAAAACTAATTCCTACTCAGCCCTAACTCTAAAACTAATTCCTACTCAGCCCTAACTCTAAAACTAATTCCTACTCAGCCCTAACTCTAAAACTAATTCCTACTCAGCCCTAACTCTAAAACTAATTCCTACTCAGCCCTAACTCTAAAACTAATTCCTACTCAGCCCTAACTCTAAAACTAATTCCTACTCAGCCCTAACTCTAAAACTAATTCCTACTCAGCCCTAACTCTAAAACTAATTCCTACTCAGCCCTAACTCTAAAACTAATTCCTACTCAGCCCTAACTCTAAAACTAATTCCTACTCAGCCCTAACTCTAAAACTAATTCCTACTCAGCCCTAACTCTAAAACTAATTCCTACTCAGCCCTAACTCTAAAACTAATTCCTACTCAGCCCTAACTCTAAAACTAATTCCTACTCAGCCCTAACTCTAAAACTAATTCCTACTCAGCCCTAACTCTAAAACTAATTCCTACTCAGCCCTAACTCTAAAACTAATTCCTACTCAGCCCTAACTCTAAAACTAATTCCTACTCAGCCCTAACTCTAAAACTAATTCCTACTCAGCCCTAACTCTAAAACTAATTCCTACTCAGCCCTAACTCTAATACAATTCACTATTCAGCCCTAACTGGGGAGTAACTAGATCAAATTTAAACTAATCTAACCTACTTCACGTGATTTGGCCTAATTCGGTTTTGCTCTAGCATGTCGGTGATTGGCCATATAAGCCCCTACGAAGACTCTGGGGAGGACTTCGAAGCTTATGCCACTAGGGTGAGGTTGTTTTTCGAGGCAAATTCCATTCCTGATGCTAAGAAAGTACCTACCTTTTTAACTATAATAGGCCCTAAAACGTTTGGTTTAGTTATGGACCTAGTTTCTCCTAAAGCACCGGAAACTTGCACCTATAATGAATTGGTACAGGCCCTAACCGATCACTACAAACCCCGAGTAGTTCTCATCTATGAACGTTTCAAATTTTATTCAAGGCATCAGACGGGAAATGAAAGCATTGCAGAGTTTGTTGCAGGAATAAAAAGCCATAGCCGTACGTGTAAATTTGGGGACAAATTAGATGAAATGCTAAGAGATAGGTTTGTAATGGGTCTCAAAGAGGAGTCTACCCAGAGAGCCCTATTAGCCATACAGGACCTAACTTTTAGTCAGGCTGTAGAAATAGCTACGGCTAGAGAAGCAGCTGCTAAAGATGTTAGAGCTTTTGGCAATCATAGTAGTAAAGCCCAACACGTAAATAGCTTTAAATCTTCTAGGCCTGGCAGACCTAATGAGCCTACTAGACAGGCAAATAAAAGGTATGAGGCGAATACGACTAAGCCTACTAATTCTACTAAGCCTTCCAAGCCATGTACAGGGTGTGGAAAACACCATTGGAAGAAGGATTGCCCTTTTAAAGAAGCAGTTTGCCGAAACTGTAGTAAAATAGGCCACATAGCTAAAGTGTGTTTTTCAAAGAAAACGAAGGGTGAAAATTCTAATTTTAACATTTCTAGTAAATCCTCAAAGGGAAATACTTCGAACATTGGAGTGGAGTACCTATTTTATGAGCAGCAAAGTGGGAAAATACAGGCCCATATATTGTAGAGGTAGGCCTAAATGGAATTACAGTTCCTCTAGAACTAGATACGGGTGCTGCCCGACTGTCATGTCCAAGGTTTTGAAGACTTTCAAAAACACCTAAACTACATGCATCTAAAACGATTTAAAAAATATGGAGACATACAAATACCTATTTGTGGAGAAGCAACGTCACAGTTACACTCAACCAGAAAACTTTGTCTCATCCCTTAACCCTTTTAGTGGTGGATGAGCAAGGGCCTACTCTACTAGGCCGTGATTGGATTGATGCTTTGAAAATGCCGATTGACAAAATCTTGCCAAGGGGTCAGGCAGATGTGCATACACTCATATCCATCTGACATAGACTCATTGTTAAGGGAGTTTTCTTCTTTTTTGGGCCTGAAGTAGGCAACCTAAAAGGCCATCAGGTCTGCATAGAAGTAGATCCTAATGTAACTCCGAAATTTTGTAAGGCTCGTTCAATTGCGCATGCACTGCGGGAGAAGGTAGATTTAGAAATTGACAGGCTGCTAAAAGATAAAATTATTGAACCAGTCACACACGCTAAGTGGGCTGCCCCAGTAGTTCCTGTACTAAAACCGGACAAGTCCGTGCGGTTATGTGGGGATTACCGTTTAACAGCAAATAGAGCCGTCCTTCTAGATTGCTATCCTATACCCAAGCCTGATGAATTATTTAGCTCTCTTGCTGGGGGTAAATATTTCACAAAACTCGATATGTCCCAAGCCTATGCTCAACTAAGTTTAGATGAAAACTCTAAAGAATTAACTATCATAAATACGCACCGAGGCCTATATAAGTACAATAGGCTATGCTATGGAATAGCATCGGCTCCGGGTATTTTTCAGAGGACAATGGACCAAGTTCTAGGTCACATTCCAGGGGTACTTTGCTTTCTAGATGATGTCCTCATTTCAGGTTCGTCTAAAAAAGAACACCTAACTAGATTAACCACGGTTCTAAAAAGACTCCGGGATGCCGGACTTAAGCTAGAGAGAGAAAAGTGTTCATGGGTCACTAACGAGGTTTCATATTTAGGGTTCCGCATAGATGCCTCAGGCATTCATCCAACGGTGGATAAACTAGAAGCAATAGAAAAGGCACCACCTCCACAAAACATCACACAGTTACAAGCTTATTTAGGTCTCCTAAACTTTTATAGGAAATTTTTGCCTAATGCATCGACTTTCCTTGAACCCCTAAATAAGCTATTACGATCTGGGGAACAGTGGAGATGGGAGAAAACTCAAAAGGAAGCATTTGAGGCTTCCAAGGACGTACTACTAAAGTCCACTCTCCTAGTGCATTATGATCCTAAACTTCCTCTCGTAGTTTCAGCAGACAGCAGTTCTTATGGAATTGGGGCAGTGTTATCTCACCACATTGATGGTGTAGATAGGCCTATCTGTTTTGCTTCTAGAACACTAACTGAGACTGAAAGACGATATGCACAAGTGGAACGTGAAGCATTAGCCTTAGTATTTGCAGTAAAAAAATTTCATTTCTATCTATGGGGTCATGAATTTAAACTAATTACTGACCATAAGCCTCTTTTAGGTTTATTTTCACCTAAAAAAATATTCCAGTTATGGCCTCAGGTAGGATTCAACGATGGGCACTGATTCTACAAGCCTATAAATTTGACTTAGTACATCGGTCAGGTAAACTTCTAGGTACGGCTGATGCGCTAAGTAGGTTGCCCTTAGAAAATCCAAATGATTGTGTACCTATACCTACAGAATGGGTTCACTTGGTGGAGTTTTTGGAATCCACTCCAGTATCTGCGGTACAAATAGAGCAGTGGACAAAATCAGACCCTATTCTGTCTAGGGTCATCCATTTCTGCTCAGTTGGTTGGCCTACTAAGGTTGAGAGTGAATTACAGCCTTTTTATCAACGTCAGTCTGGCCTCTCTATTCAAAATGGCTGTCTCTTATGGGGCCACAGAGTGATTATTCCAAATAAAGGCAGGTCGAATTTAGTGAAGGAACTTCACGCTGAACACATGGGCGCAACAAAAATGAAAGAGCTGGCGAGAGCTTATTTCTGGTGGCCTGGTTTAGATGGAGAACTCGAATCATTGGTTCGTTCCTGTCAAAGCTGCCTAGAGAACAGAGATCTCCCAAGGAAAAGTCCACTTCATCCTTGGGAATGGCCTACTATACCGTGGCATAGGATCCATGTTGACTATGCAGGTCCTATAAATAATTATTTCCTAGTCATTGTGGACGCCTACTCTAAGTGGGTGGAAATTTTTCCAACCACTTCCACGACTTCGGGTGTTACTATTCGCTTACTCCGTTCAGTTTTCGCTCGATGGGGTTTACCCGTAGTCCTGGTTTCCGACAATGGTACTTGTTTTACCAGTGAGGAATTTCGTTCCTTCGTCCACCTAAATGGCATTAGACATGTCCGGTCTAGTGTTTTCCACCCGTCTACTAACGGTCTCGCGGAAAACATGGTCCGTACTTTCAAGTCGGCCTTGCGTCATTCTCGTGGGGAGGAAATGCAAGTGGTGTTGGATAAATTTTTGTTTAAATATCGAATAACACCTCACACCACGACGGGGGTGTCTCCCTCTAAACTTATGATTGGCCGGGGAATTCGTTCAGTTTTCGATTTGTTACGTCCAAACGAAACGTTACAACAACGAGTTTTACGCCATCAGGAAAAACAGAAGTTGTACCACGACACTAAAAGAGGGAGAGTTATAGAAGCGCAACCTAATGATCCAGTTATGATTCGCAACTATGGGGCTGGACCAAAATGGGTTCCTGCAACTGTGCAGGAGAGAACGGGCCCTGTTTCCTTCAAGTGCCAACTAGAAGATGGTCGTTCTATTAAACGCCATCAGGACCAGATATGGGAACGTGAATTGCAGAAGGACCAGAGTCTTCCGGAAGAGAGAACTGATCCTCCGGAAAATGGTTCAACTTGCCCGCCTATACAGGTTGCACCTAATCCTACTACATCAACCCCGCTCCGCAGGTCGTCTAGGGTCCCTCATCCCCCTGACAGACTAAACTTGTAGGGGAGGAGTGAGGTGACGTGTATGTATATATATGTATATAGTCTAAAAGTCACTAAAGGGAAATATCACTAAATCTAAGCTGAATGGCAAGAGCAAGTCATAAACGAACCAACGCGGCTGTTCGTATTGTTTTGGCTGGCCTAGACATGTTTTTTCCTATCTGACCTAATCTTTGGTGCTGAGTATAATTAGGTGTGTTTCTAAGGTGACAAATGGGTAGAAAGTTTCCGTACTTAAGTATAGTTAGGGGTAATGTCTATAGCTTCTAAATTGGTAATGTAAGAGAGAGTTAGGAAGGCTGTTTGTGGGACACAGGAATAAAAAGGTAGGCTTCAAGGAATACCTAATTCAACGCACCGGTAAGTGCTTTTGATTGTTTGCTAGAACCTAAGTAACCTAACTGGGGTGTCTACCCCACGCTATCACAATATCAAATGGTAGTATTAGATGATTAGATCCATTGAAGCTATTCGCTTTGCATTAAATTATATATAAGTAGTGGTTATTTTTGTTTTAATCTGAATTTTGCATTGTAGACTTAAGCTTAACACAAGTTAACTAAGTAATATTGTTTACCTAGCATGATACACAACAAATAATAATAAATACACGACATAATACTATGGTTTATGTAACCCCAAACTAACATTTATAAAAATCCAGCTTTGTCTCCTACAAATACACTGCGCCCTCGATATATGCGTCTTCAGCATATGCGAATTCGCTGTTATGTGAAGACCCTATTTCTACCAAGAATTCAGTATATGCAGAAAAAATTTGTATTTATGCGCCACCTAGTGTGAAATATTGCTGAGCCGCTGAGCGCACCGACGTGTTCCCGCCAAACAACAACAGTCTCGCATAAACCGTTATAGCGTGTTGGTGTGTGTGCGTTGTGCTCTAGACTACTGTGTTGTGTTTTTCACTTTTTTAGTGCTTTTTCCAATTTTGTCTTACTGTTTATTGTAGACATGGCTTCTAAACGTCCTCTGCCTAGTACTGGGCCTTCAGCTAATCGTAAGAGGAACTCATTAACGCTTGAAATCAAGCTGGAAATTAGCATTACTGTTATCTTGTTGAATGTTTTTGGTATAAAAAAGTGACATTTATTGTTGGGGGCGCCGGGAGGGCTAAAAAAAAACTGGTTGTGGAACGCATCCCTATTTTTTTCATTTAACTATAAGTTCGATATATGCGAAGTTTTAGCAGAACCTATCCCTCGCATATATCGAGGGCGCAGTGTGCTACTACCAGAAAGTGGAAGTATACATTTTTAACACTCCACAGTCCACACACCCCTTGCTTCTACCAGCATCATTTTTTATGGCTTGGCCCTTTCATTTTCGCTTTGCTCTACACTAGAAAAATTCCTGCAGACGTTAATGTGCTAGCTCAATTTTTTTTTTTAGGTTATGGAAATGTCGGTCTGCAGCTCTGAGCAACATTTTTCCTGTCGGGTCCAAACACCTGGACCCCTCAGAGACTACTTATCCCGTATGCCCATATATATATATATTATATTATTACAGCCATCTCAGTTATTCCAAACTAATCAGATTTACTTAAAAAATTATACCTTGCTGGTCTTTATTCGTTTATTTGTGCAATTATATGCACAAGACGTTTCCACCATATTTTCTTCTGCACAGTTCATGCAAACATTCAAAACGCAGTCATTTTCCCGCTTCAGTAACCCCTCCAGGTTATCAACCACCTGCTCTTAATTTCACAACCCGTACATGACCTCTCAGAAACCTCGCTAAGAGCGACCTATTCGAGATTGATTTTAGCTTCCTATACATATCTACTTTGTTTTATGTTGCGCTTTATCCTATTATTCCCAAGAGATTACGCCCCTTATTTCTAAGCTTATCAGCGTTCAAATCTATTATTTTTATATAACTCCATATTAGGGTGCTCCGAAAATTAAAAGATGTTGAAAAAAGCTCATAAAACTTTGCTCCCCGGGCTTCTTCTCATTCTTTTATATCATATTAATGCCAGAAAAAAATATTAGCTACATTGAAACATACTAAGCCTTGCCCCCAGGCAGCTGAAAAATATGCTTTATTGAATTAATTTATTATACTTACATTTTTTTTTTTTCAGATTTACCTATCATAAATAGCGTATCTATTAAATAAATCTTAGTTTTATTCGAGTTTATATATGTCTAAGATATTTAGACAGTGGGCTCAGGAATTATCAAAATAATTATGTATTCTATTAAAAGTGATATATATATATATACTGTATTATTTCATCATAACAGCATTCTAAAAATATAACCAAAATCGTACGCCCGCCCGAGCAATGAATCTCAATTCCTTCCAGCTTCTGGAAATTATGGGCGACGTCATACTCTTCGTTTGGCGCGCTTTGATGCCGGCGAAAGGAGCTTGAGTCGCCATCTTAGTTTGTTCGAAGCTCTCATACGAGTAATACGTATCGGTTTTGACTCCGTAATTTTAGCCGGTTATCGTTTCAGTTAACTTCGCTTTATAATAAAATGCCAAGATTTAACATCATTCACTAATGATTCTAATAAATCGAATTCTTTTAAGATTTAGAATTCCTTTTAAGCTCTTTATTCTCAGTCAGTGGAACCTTTATCATATCTCTCGCTGATTCACTTGTACTCGTATATGTAGGCTAAGCTTCACGCCTCACTCTAATTTCTACTCGTTGTAGCACACATGTATATGTTTATACCCGGGTGTTAATCGTTGACCCAAGTGTTTGAGAACGCCATTGTGGATTGTCTTACACGAGGAGAACCATCCAGGTGTAGCTATTTAGATTGGTTTGGAATTTCATTAACGATCATCAAATTGAACCTCCGACAGGTTGACTGGGGTTATCAGCTTGAAACGAGTTAATTGCAATTCACGAGCTTAATCTGACTAGCGATATATACTGTGGAACAACCATTTGCATAACGTTGCAACCTAAATCGATACTTTATAGTTAGGCTTGTTAAAGACTAACTTATTTATCAAATCAATTTAAATTAAACATTTAAATGTATCCAACTTAGTCTAAGCTAAACAAAGTTAAATGTATCCCGTAAAGAGTTTAAGCTTTCCTTAAGGATTATTTCCTTTAAGTGAATATGCTTAAACAATTAACAGCCTCCAAGTTTTGTGAGCCCTAAGTTTAATTTAAACAATACCTTTTTGATCCTGAGGGTGTGACGCGGGTATTGTAAAGATAACCCCTTTTAGGCTGCTTAATTTTCCACAATAAACTTAAATAATTATACAAAATTTAATATTATTTTTTGTCAAGAAGAGCAATAATTAATTACTTTTCAATGGCAGACGGAAACGGTAATAATAATGAAGATGATCCAAATAAAAAATCAAAGGATAATTCAAATATTTCCTTAAGAAAAGATGATATAATATGGTTAATAGAACAGCCTATCGAAAAACTCTGATGTTCGAATCCCAGCGAAGGGGGACATTTTACGCTATTTTTTCTACCTAAAAGATGGACCAATGAAGAAAGAGAAATTTAGAAATTTTAACGGTACAATTGCTGAAAAAGTATTAGAAGATACAAAAAGCAGTGGATGAAATCAGGAATCGAAACACAACGTAAAGATAAAGTCAAGAAAAAGATTTTAGACCTTTACGAGAATTATAGGACACTCCAAAAAAAGAAAGGTTCCAATTCCAACAAGGTAAAGGAAGAAAATTTTGTTAGAGACCTTGACTCCTATTATTTTTTTATTTTTTATTTTTTTTTGCCCATAAAGATGCTGAACGCAGAGTTCAAACTGATCGGTTGAGGACGACAGAACAGAAAAAAAAGAGGATATTGATTTCATAAATGCAATAAAAGATGTAGAAAAGTTCTTTTGGGATCCGAAGATAAAAAGTATTCAAAAAAGGTTCAAGCTAAAAGGAATAGGGAAGAGAATTTCACTTACAGAATGGAGACAGACATGCGAAGAAGAGAGCTACAAGAGGCTTCAACTAGCGAACTTAACGATGAGATAGACATTGTTGATGAAGATTATTTAGAACTAGATGATAGTGATAATGATGAAAATGTGATTTCAAATTCTGATAAAAAATCAAAAAGAAAGCGTTCGAAAACTATCACACTAGAACTTCCACGAAACCCATTCAAAAGTAAAAAAAATATCTGAAATGGCTGATCATTTAAATTTATCTTCTGGCCAAAGAACTACATTTATGGCTACCATCGCAACAGAGGGGGGAGTTGATTTGGAGAATATCACGTTGTCTAAAACAAGTACGAGGACAGCAAGTAAAATAGTGCGGCAAGAAAAAGGTGAAGAAATCAAAAGTAATTTTGTATGCCCAAAATTTTGTAATCTTCATTGGGCTGGAAAAATTTTGCATGAAGATGATGAAAGATTAGGAGTGCTGGTATCTGGTGCCCCAGGATATGAAGAGGGAAAGCTCCTTAGCGTTCCAAAAATCGTCGATGGCACTGGTAATACACAAGCGAATGCTACTCATTTTCTAGTAGCTGAATGAAAAGTCGCATCCAATATATATGGTCTTGTTTTTGACACTACGGCGTCCAACTCCGGCTGGAAAAATGGAGCCTGTGTAAAATTAGAAGAATTATTCCAAAAAAACTTTTCTTTTTTGCTTGTAGACACCACATACTGGAAAGAATCTCGCAAGCAGTTTGGTCAAAACTTTTCGGCGATACAAGTAGTCCAAATAATTTAGATTTTAAAAATTTTCAGAAGTTTTGGAATACCATCAACAAAGAAAATTTCAAAATTCTTGAATTTAAAGATCGATCCATAAAATCTCGTTGTGAAGATGTTACAAAATTTCTTCAAGAAACGTTGACCCAAAGTTCTGACAAAAAATCATTACCAAGAGAAGATTCCGCCTCGTGGTGTGCATTGGTGATATGCCAGGAGCATATCACCATGCAAGGTGGATAGCGTACATTTTGTATGCGGCTAAAATGTTTGCCTTCAGTGGTCAACTTGGGTACGATTCCAAAAAAATAAAATCTTGAACGCTTTTGCACATTCACATCGCTTTTTTATATACAACCCTGGTTATCAGCTACCAATGCAGCTGATGCTGCAATAAATGACCTAAAATTGTGGCACGATTTAAATTCTTATTGTAAAATTGATCCAGATGTGGCCTCAGCAGCTATAAAAACCTTTGAAAGACATTTTTGGTATATGACAGAAGAGTTAGCTTCATTTTCACTGTTTACAAATAAAATCGAGATCTCTGAAAAGCGCCAAATAGCTAAATAAATTATGAAGATGAAAAAAGTGAACAGTTTTAAAATGGGAGTTCCCACTTTCCCTAAATTAAACTCTTCGACGAAATTAATTTAGCTGATTGGAGTAAACTCTGTTTCTTTTACAAACTCCGGGAATAGATATGGAATGGATGACAAAGGACCCAAGTGAGTGGAACGTAGTTGCTGAATATAAAAAAGCATTTGAATATGTTAGAAGTGTCAAAGTAGTAAATGATCTTGCAGAAAGAGCTCTCAAACTCATTCAAGATTACTCAAATAACATTACAAAGGACGAGCCCCCAAAGACAGTACATTCTTCAGGTTGTAGACTGCCACAGGAAACTAATTCCTGATTTCAAGAAAGGGACACTAAACCATCTTCTGTAAAATCAAAATAAGATCAAAACGGACTGTTTATAACTGCCAAAAGGAAAATAAACCTGATGGCTACAGTTATAAACAATTACGCAGGAGTGAGGGGGCATAAACCTCGGTAAAGGCCAATCTTCATCTAATTTCCTTAGAAATAAGAAGAAATACCAAATTTTAAGCTCGTCTGTTTTTTTTTTGCACATATACTTATACTATATCAATGCTTTGCATTTTTAAATCAATTCTAATTAACCCTAATTCATTTTTAGGAGGTTTATATAAAACTTAATCGTAAGTAATAATACTTACAAATCAGACCTAATTGCATACTTCGAAAATCACAAAACCTCAATTTTACATGAGGCTGGTGGCAAGGCTTAATATGTTAGGATCGAGCTAAAAATTCCCAAAAGTATTCAGAACCATAATATCAATGAGAAAATAACTGGGGAGCAAATATTCAAAATCATGTTTATTTTTGGAGCACCCTACTCCATATAAGCCTATACAGCCAGTCTTGAAACTATACGAGTAAATACTGTGTGGTGAAGGGCACACTTTTGCGAAAAATTCTGAAAAAAAATCTCTAAACCTTTCATAATTTCTTACGTCAAGGCCGTACGCAAGGGGGAGAGGTTGGGGGTTCAAACCCCCCCCAATGAGAATAAATTTGCATTGCACACACACACATACATATATATATATATATATATATATATATATAGAAACGACGTAAGTATAGAGGAGTGTTCTGCACACGAGGAAGAGAAATAACAAACAAATGAAAAATAAGGCACCCGCCCGGGAATCGAACCCAGGATCTTCCGATTGCCGGTCAGACGTGCTAACCACTACACTACGGAGCCACGATAGTCAGAAGTTGTAATTCTCCTACATAGGGCAGAAACCAATGCCTTGAGAGGGCACCCTCGCAAATCGTGAATATGTACATTTAACTGCAATGACCACGCAGTATATTAACGTATAGAAACGACGTAAGTATAGAGAATTACAACTTCTGACTATCGTGGCTCCGTAGTGTAGTGGTTAGCACGTCTGACCGACAATCGGAAGATCCTGGGTTCGATTCCCGGGCGGGTGCCTTATTTTTCATTTGTTTATTTCTCTTCCTCGTGTGCAGAACACTCCTCTATACTTACGTCGTTTCTATACGTTAATATACTGCGTGGTCATTGCAGTTAAATGTGGTGTATATAATATATATATGCACACACACACAACACACACATACATATATATATATATATATATGCACCACACACACACACATATATTATATATATATGC
This sequence comes from Bathynomus jamesi, assembly GCA_023014485.1. Lineage (NCBI taxonomy): Eukaryota > Metazoa > Arthropoda > Malacostraca > Isopoda > Cirolanidae > Bathynomus > Bathynomus jamesi. Next base: position 568,772 of record JAJOZX010002869.1, read on the forward strand.
ACACACACACACATATATATATATATATATATATGACACACACACACACACACATATATATATATATATATATATATATATATATGCACACACACAAACACATATATAATATATTATGTGTGTGTGTGTGTGCATATATATATATATATATATATATATATGCGTGTGTGTGTGCATATATATATATATATATATAATATGCGTGTGTGTGTGCATATATATATATATATATATATATATATATGCACACACACAACATATATATATATATATATATATGCACACACACACACACACACATATATATATATATATATATATATATATATATGCACACACACACACATATATATATATATATATATATATATATATATAATGTTATAAGTTCAGACCAAACAAAGACCCTAGGATCCACTCATGGCTGGTCTACCTAACTGTGTTCGCAATCGTGTATTGTGTATGTCCTCCGTGTGGCGGAGGGGACCTACAATTTTACGTGGGTCCGAACCACAAGAACATAAGAACTTATTTAAAAACTGCTGGCAAATGGCAACGACCAACTTTTACGAACTAAATAATTATCAATTTAAAAACAATTAATTATCGGTTTAAAACTAAAGATAGAATCTCTCGGTCCAGAGGAGCAAGTCACAACAGACAACCATCCACAAACATGTTACATTCCACATCTATTTACAACGGACATGCAATATATCAGATCCAAAGAATCCAGTCAATTTCATTACGGTATCCATCAAGTCACGGTTCATATCGATTGCGGACCAAGTCAAATTTACAACCATATACATTACAATATATACACATATGAGGAAAAGTGTAGGTGTGGCTGTAAAGACTGTACAGTAATGTAAAATGTGTGTGCACCATATATATATATATATGCACACACACACACACATATATATATAGATATATAATATATAGATATAGATATATAGATATAGATATATATATATATATAGATATAATATTATATATATATGCACACACACACATATATATATATATATATATATATATATTTTATATATATATATATAGATATATGCACCACACACACACACACACACATACATATATATATATATATATATATATATTATATATGCACACACACACACATATATATATATATATTATTATATAGATATATATATATATGCACAACACACACACATATATATATATATATATATATATATATA